>CAMZMU010000117.1:92871371-92961691 GCA_947311845.1 Poa pratensis | reverse complement strand
ATAAAAGAAAATGATAAATTGTACAAAAAATAAAATCCTTTGAGATGTAGTTAGGTTTTAGTGTCTAGTTGGCATAGAAAATTTGAAATATGAATTTTGACATTTTTTGCAAAAAAAAGGAAAAAAAATGCCATAACTTTTGCATACGACGTCGAGAAAACGCGTTTAATATATCAAAAAAAAACTAGAGAAAAATTGGAGCCCGATTTCGAAAGGAAAAAAGTTATTTCAAAAAGATGATTTTTTTCTACAAAATTAAAAAAATTCAGAAAATACTTAGAAGTTTAAAAAATTCCGCTTACTTCAAAAAAATACTTTTTGAAAGTTTTTTGGATTTTTTTTTTTTGGATTTTTTGATTTCTTTTAGATTTTTGGATTTTTTTTGGATATTTGAATTTTTTTGAAATTTTTGAATTTTTTGGAATTTTGTTGCGCATACAGAAATGCATTTCTATGGCGCATGTCGACGTGCGCCACAGAATGTGTATTTCTGTGGCGCATACGGCAACATGCGCCACAAAAATACACATTTCTGTGGCGCAGTGGCTTATGTGTGCCACAGAATTGCCACATTTCTGTGGCGCATGCAAAAATATGCGCCACATATTTCTGTGGCGCACGCACTTTTACATGCGCCACAGAAGCAATTCCATCTATAGCTAGTTTCCTAATAGTGTTAGACTAAGGCGGTTTGCACCTTCCATACATGTAAACCTAATCGGTAGCGAATCCCCGAGACCCAGCCGGCTGGGAGGGCCGCCGACCTAGGTCACGCAATACTCTAGCCAACAAGACCTAGCGAGATCGCATCTTGCTGGGACGCCATTGTAACATGTACACCTCGAGATCAATACCAGACACGCAAGAAGTAGGGTATTACCCTTCGGGGGCCTGAACCTGGGTAAACTTCTTACTTGTCAGTCGACGATTCCGCCAGCGCTACCAACTCTCTCCCCTCTCGAAACCCTTGGTAGCATGACCATGGGATTTGCCGTGGTACCCCCACGTCAGCGGCCAAGCGCGCGGAAGAAATTGGCCAGCCCCGAGCTTCCGAAGTGGTGGAAAAGATTGGGCGGGCGGCGGCGAAGCTACTCGACAGTATGGGGCGGCCAGGGGCAGCAGGAACCGTGAGATGCAGCGGTGGCGGCGGAAGGGAGGGCGCGACTTGGAACTTCTGGCCCGCCAAAATTTCTGAGCGATTGTGATAACAGGAAAAAAAAAATGGCCGCGAAAACCGAAAATATAGAGAACTCGGAGTCGAATATGCCGCTCCCAAAAAAAAAATCTGGGTCGGGCAGTTTTCCCAGATCTAGTCGGGTAGTTTTTCACCCCGCCCTAAAAACGACAGCTATTATAAGGGTCGGGGCTTTTCGAGGATTTGCTAGAGATAGTCTTAGTAGTTGAAATTTTGGCTTTTGGGAACCTTTCCCTTTTTTTTTTTTTGATTTGAGGGAATCGGGGACCTTTCCTGCATCCGCGTCATCATCCAATTAAATTTTGGCTGTCTCCCTCCGACGGCTCAGCCTCGGCCCACCAAGACCAAAAACAGGAAGAACCTTCTTTTCCCCCATTTTCTTGCTGTGACAAATATGAGACGCAAGAAAACAACTTGACGAAGAAAACCATCGGGACCAGTGAAGCAAATCGAGTGATTCATATTATTGGTTAAGGCCCCGTCTCACACTGAAGTACGCTACGATAAATCGATCCGTTAATTCGTCTAATATGATTCTACTACTCCCTCCGATCCATATTAATGGTCTCAACATTGTCTAGATACGGATGCATCTAGTCTAAACACTTAACTAGATACATCCGTATCTAGATAAAGTTGAGTCCATTAATATGGATCGGAGGTAGTACCTATTTTCACAGGGTATTGCTATTTTACTGTTCGTTGTCTATATTCCACAGCAGATTATAACTTCAACTGCGTGGGTTGTTCCCTGTTTCTAACACACGGGTTCCATAAACTTTTGCAGACGATCTAACATAAAACGGATCGGTTCACAGTTCGGTCTTGCTAATACTAAGCTGAAAGTGCACTTCTCAAAGAAACCCTTTTTTTTCCATTTTGTGATGTGACAAACAATATGAGCCCCGAAAACAACTTCTCAAAGAAAACTATCGGTGGTCAGTGAAGCAAATCAGGTGATTCATATTGGTTGAGGCCCCGCCTCACACTGAAGGGCATAACGACAAATCGATCCCTTAATTTCATCTGACAAGAACACAGCAGATTGTAACTTAGAGTGCGTGGGTTGTTCCCACACACGGTTTCCATGTGAACTTTTGCAATGATGTCACATGGAACGGTTCAATTCGAAATTCAGTTGCTAATCTTAAGCTGAAATCTCACTTCTCAGATATCGAATTAGACATGAGAAAATCGCGGGTGATTAAGATGTAGATGCACCTGGGAACATTATCAGGTCACAAGCATTCTCTGAAATCTAAACTGTACTCAGCTCGTCTCTGGATCACAATGGCGTACGTGGACATGGCAATTTGCGCCAGTCGAGTGACATGACTTATCACCAATACAAAAGTTCACTGAAACAGATATCGCCAGCCCAGTTGGTGGAAGGCAGTCGTTCTCATGCGAGCAGCAAAACGTAAGAAAATGGCTCGCCACTTGGCCATATTATAAGGCTCCTGATGTGCACGTACGGCGTATCATGAACTACTCCCTTCGTTCCAAATTAGATGACTTTTATTTATATAAATATGGATCTATCTATACTTATAACATGTCTAGACTCTAGATACATCCACATGTGGAATGAAAGTTATCTAATTTGAAACGGATGGAGTAACTGCGAAGAACAAGCCTGTCTGGGGCTCAGGGGTCGCTGCACATCAACTGCTCTGGAACAGCAAGTTTAACAGTGAAGAGCTGTACCGACCCAAGAAATGAAGACCCAAATTATAATAACTATATAATGCACGGCTTAGAAAATGCCATGAGCCCTGGGTTCTTTTCACTCTGAGCTACCACACATGAACCTGTTTATGCCCTCTCTGGCCAGAGGTAATGGCCCAATGAGCTACTATCTCTTCAATCAACATGCTACCGCTTAGGCAAAGAACACACCTTGCGAGTCAAGAACCAAACATAGGTAATATATGATTTTTGGCTTTTGTGGTACACTCTTCTTGCAATCCACTTTTCTGGCTAGCTTAGACACACGAAAAATCCCAAACCAAATCGACAGGAATATCTAGTAACTTTCGCTGTCATTATCTTCCCTTCCTTTTAAATGTATACTATATTATCTTCTCTGGGTAAGAGCCTATCCAAAATTCAGGTCAGCCTCCCAGAGGTAGTCCGACTGGCACATCAAGAGTTCAGTCACAATTTATTCAGCAATAATCTAGAGCTACTAAACAACCTATTTTTCGACAATTTGCTAACCTTTTATATTATCCAATTGCCTAAGTATGTAAGCAAGATGCTTTGGAAGACAGGCAACTTGTGGGAAGGCTGATGCGGACGGTCAAAAGTCAAAATACATAGCGAAGCATAGATCGCAAATCCAGCGACGTAGAAGACAAAAGAAAGAAGATGAAACTGTGAATAGACAGATTGCACAGGAGTTCATTTCATTATGGCACATGGCGATTAGATAACTCGTGATTACTGCCAGTTTTGTATGTGCACGTGCATGGTTAGCTAAGCAATGCCAATCAGAGTTGCTTGCAAGGATGAAAAGGCGTATGCTTAAGACTTCAAAAACAATTAGCGATTTAGTGTCACGAATCGCGACAAAAGGCGAGAATGGCTCGGCGATATCTTGCTGGATTCCTGCTCGAAGAGAATGCCAAGTCATCGCTGTGAAATGGACAGCAATCACATCTAAAATTAGGTAACAACGGCATGAAGACAGGTAGCTAGCTGCAGGCAACAATGTGATGAACGTGGGAGAAATAATTCTCTACAGGATTATACTATAGAATTGTTATCCCAATGGTGTGGTTTCTTTATAGTTACGCGTCTCATGCACGTCTATACGTTTCGCCAATAATTCCACCATTTTCGTCCAGTGTGCGGACAAAATGACTGCAATGTTTCGTTTAGATCTACTTGTAAGAATAATTTACTATGAAGGTAAAATCGATTCACGCCTTTTGCCTACTGGGGTACTTTTAACTAGAAATACATCTTAATTACAGTCAAGATGTTTATGCTGTATTGGTGTACCACGAAGGACCAGTTTTTAAAACGATAACCTTATCTAGTTATCTGAAAATGGCCCATGCTCTAGCAGTCTAGCTTACCCTATGGACCATCTAAATTGTTGCTGTAAAAAAAAAAGGTGCAGTAACATTGGCACATGTAGAAAATGATTTGCCGGATTCACTGGCTAACTTCACTTGCACATATTTTCTTTATGTGGAACTTGTGTATATTCATATATAAGCCCAAATCAGCCTGGTGAACTTCAACATGGGAAGCCCATTTTTCTTGGTCCAAAAAAGCATGAAATCGATCGTATCCCCAAAGAGTTCTACACACACGAAAAAAGAAAAAAAAAACCATGACGCCCTGCAAGGAAAAAAGTTTCCATGAAGAAATGACAAAGTAACTTCACATCTCAAGATGATTAGCTACTAAAGGAATCAAATGAACTTGAAGCATTGTTTTTGCCAGTTAACAAAAAGTTCAAGCAATGTTTCTGTCCAGCATTCCATACAACCATCCCATGAACAGCTCTCCGGAACGGTTAAGCCTACAACCAATCGGCCCAGCAGTGAAGCAGGCAACACAGCACCAAAATACACAGCCCAGAGCATCGCATTCTCCACTGCAGCAATCTACAATTACTCGGGAAGCTAAGGGGCTTACCTGGCTACCATCATCAGTCAGGTTACGTGACAACTAAGAAAATGAGCTTTGCTCAGGCATCTCGTTGGCTGTCGTCCTTTTGAACCCAGACTTTCACCGTCTTGTCGCTGTCAAGCGCTCCAGATGCAATCATATTCTCCTTAGGGTGGCATGACACGGCAATGACCGTGTCCGTATGTCCTTCCAGCTTCTGCACAATCTTTCTTGATTGAAGATCCCACATGTAGACACACTTGTCCTCCGAGCCACTGACAATGTACTTGCCATTGGTGACAGAAAATGCTGCCGGAATGCAGTATTTTGTGTTCACATGGCCAGTATACGTCTTCAAAAACTTTCCAGCATTGAAATTCCAAAGCCTCTGCATAAACGAACAATGCATGAGTAGTCATCCTGTGATGAGAAATTCATCAAGGTATGCTGCTATATGCTCATGAAACAAGACAAGTGGATAATTTTCCTTTTTGATAGATGCGAATCCAAATCATAAGCATCTCCAGCAGCTCATCTAAATTTGGTCATCAATATCTCCATATAGAAGATCATCTCCATATAGAACGTCTATATTTAGACATCTATATTCTCTCTCATATATTCTAGTATGATCTTATAACTATCATTCAACAGTTTTCTTTCCACCTACTAGAATCCGGCCAATGAGAGCGAGCAGTTGTGTTTGGATGATCCTCCAAGCGTCCCCCACATTTGGATGATGCGTACGAGGGTTGGGTGATCATCTATCGATAGATGACGCGATAGATGAGCTGTTGGGGACGTTTTTTGGACCTGGGCCATCTATATTTGCTTTGGATGTCCGTTTAGATGAGCTGCTGGAGATGCTCTACATAATCATTTGGTGCCCCAAAACACATCAAAGCTATGACTTGGCAATGAAGTAAGAATGTAACCTATCTGAACTGATACCAATATGTATGGAGTAGTCTATAAGAATGGTGTGCAGCAGGGTAAAATTATCTGTGGAACATCACTAGACACACTATGCCTACGGTAAAAGACCAACAGCAATAGCTAGGCATTGTAACACTCCCAAGTAAATTGAACTACTGGAAATAGGACAGAAATGGTTCTGCAAAGCTGGGATTGTAGCATGGGTCAAGGCACTCTATTGAAACAGATTCAGCCTGTGCATAGCCGGTTTGGCTGGTTTTGGCCGGGTTACTGAACCCAACCCGTCTAACACAGTTTCAGCTGGGTTGGTATACGCGGTTTCTACGGGTTACGCGATTTGCAGCACAATGAGCAGCAATGAGCACAACGAGCCACTGCACGCTGCCGTCATCTTCTCTCCAGTTCAGGGCGCCATCTAGTGTGTGCCCTCCCTGCGCACCCTCCAACTCATTGCCTCCCACACCTAACAGTCTGCTGCGCCATTCCCCGCCCGCCTGGTCCCGGTCTTCCTCTGCTCCGAGGAGCTGCTCGTCACCACTGAGCTCGGTGTCCCGGGCTACCTCTTCATGCGCTCCGGCGCTGGTTAGGCAGTTACTGGATCTGCTGCACGCAGCGACCTCCCAGATGTCCTCAAGCTAGCCGTCGGCGGCGGTGTGCCGATGCGCCAGGCGGACCTCCCGTCCTTGTACCATGAACCCAAGAGGGTGGTTTACCCGAAGCTTCTAGAAGACAACCGACGGTACATCTGTGGCGACGGCTTTCTGGTCGACAGCTTGGACGAGATGGAACTTGCTCTCATGGACGCGTCCACACTGGTGGCGAAATACGGCGCGTTCCTGCCGGTGTTTGCCGCTCATCTGCCGACCAAATCACCAAAGCCAAAAACAGAACCCCGCGTCCTCGGTTATGTCCTCGCGCAGAGTACGACGGCGCCGACCTCGTGTCCGACCACCAACAGGCAGGTTGGCAAGCTCGCCTGCCTCGTCCCGCGCCTGCACGCTGCCGTCGGATAACGTCACAAAAAGTCATGGAGCGGGTTCAACGGTTTCAACCAGCGAAACCGGTAACACCGTGGAAAGTCGACGAGCGGTGCGGTGCGGGTTGGGTCACCGGTTTAGCCGGGTTGGAACCAACCCGTGCACAGGCTTACTTATACCGCGGACATAGCTAAAGAATGGTGTCACACTTACGAATATTATACTGCATTGTACAAGGATATTAACAGGAAACATCTAATTTCAGTTTCTTTCCACCCTTTTGGTGAAAAACACTGTTTATGGTCTCCATGCAGTACAGCTGTAAAATCCCTGCTGATTGGGCAACTCGGCTTTATGGGGAAATGCTTGCAAGAGCTGTATCTAAGAATTGTGAAAACTATTAGACAGTGAGGACTGTCTCCAGAAACTTGGGAGCCCTGGATATGATTACTGGAAAGGCATAGCATGATACGCAAGTCAATTATCAACTCACGGTGTTAGGCACAAATGGAATGAACTTCTACATGGATCTCCCTCACAAGTCACAACCCAAACACGAGGAAATGCTCTCAAGCAGCCTTGCTCCAGGTTTCCAACCATGATCAAACACTGGGGTAGGGCCCTCGCGATATGATGATTTCCAAAAAATATGTTCCAGCATAATAAACAGCTAACAAAGGGCTGGATAAAGGGTCAAAAATATTGCCATAATACAAGAAAACTTCTAATGTTAAAACAACAATACAGTTGCAGAGACAAAATAGGTCAAAACATTTTCATATTCACGGTAACTATAAAATGAAAATATGGCTGGGAAAAAGAATTAATAAATTAATTGGGAATTAAATGTACATAGGGAAATTAGCAATTTTGATTTCACTACACAATTAACAAGCAATAATTTAGATCGTGTATTTACTGCCTACCTAAAATAGAAGTGATGCTATTAGAAATAATCAGGATTGAAATGTACGGTTACTTGCCATAGCAGTGGACCCCAGTTACACAACACACAGAACCCGTTTGAATTTCAGAGAATAAAATGAATTCAAGCCTATATTTACATGAAACAACTGCTTTTATGGTTGGTAAATTAAGGCTCAAGCTGCCCTTACTGCACTTTGTGAGTTAAAATTACAGTTTTGAGCCATATGTTTTCTAATTTTGACTTGTGGCGTGCAGGTACCACTGCCGAGGATGGAAAATATCGAAAAAGCAACAAATTGCTAGGCGGAGGATCGAACCCACGACTCGATACCCTGAAACACTTTGTTGGCTTCTTACCATTGCGGTAGTTGTGTGCCCATGCTATACTCTAGTCTCTTATGCTCTTATTGACACTAATAAAGTTAGGGAGATTTGGTTTCTTCAAAAATTCCGATCTTGGAAATATTATCAGCGTTCATTTTTTCTTCAAAAAGAGGAAGTTTTCGCGGGCTAGGAGTTCAGATATCGCTCTATTAATTGTCTATTACATACCCTGTCTCCCTTAATCTTTGTTACTTACACATCCACACCCTATTTTCCTAAAAATTAAAATTATGTCCCATCCTAGGCTCATGGCAAGAGTTTGACATACTAAGCTCTAATAGAACTATTCCCAAATAGGCAAATACCCTTAATTTATTTTTTCTGCGAGGAAATGTTGTTACTCTCTTGCCCTTCAATGTCTGCCTCACAACACTAGAATCAACAGCACCTTTTTAGTATCCTGACCCTCCACTCGGCTGCGATTCGAACTCGATAAGATCACAAGAAACTACACACTGTAACTGCAGCTACAGTTACTGTGCACCGCCATGTCATCAAATTGCAGATACTCGTGCCCAGCACAACAATAATTAACAAAGGATCAATCAACCATAATATCTTGAAACCCCATAAGAAAAGTTCCACAGCTGCCTATGCTAAATTGGAAAATTCAATTAGCTATGTGCAATTCTACACAGTTAATTACTTCTCAAGAATCATATGATAACGCCAGTTTTGCAGTTGCAAAACAGATGGCAGGCACAGAGACAATACAGGAACGAACTACTGATTGATGTCACCAACAAAGCTATATCACCAAAACAAATCCATCGCCATTTACGCATATCACAATCAAGTCATGACAGAAATGTGAACTTTGCGATTACGGACAACTGACACATAACTACCAAGCTCATTGTCAAACAAAAATGTTTAATCTCATGTAATATCATGTCAAAATGGCACAAAACACTATACAGGGATGCAGTTTTCATAAACTGTTAACAAACCATGCTTTGTGATTTACCACATTCTAGTTCATAGCAAGCATAGGACTAACTCGAACATAATCACAAATATCCAGCTCTGTGCAGCATAGTGCAGACCGAACAACATGCAGATCACTCACATCTTCACCATAAAAAAAACCATTTTACTTCGAGCTCAAGTCCATGTCATGAGTGGCATAGTGCCAACCCAAGAATATGACATCTTTACCATTCAAGATCACATATTACTTCGAGCTCAAGCCCATGTCATGAGTGGCATAGTGCAGACCTAACAATATGACATCTTTACCATTGAAGATCAAGTCCAAAAGAAGTAGTACTGTGGCAGGTCTGCTCCCTCCAACCCGAAGATTACCTTGCTTGATTACTTACAATAAGGTATAATCTACATGTAAATGATAGTCCACTATTTACAAGAGCCTTGGGGTTCAAGGATGCAACAACTTGCCCTCCATAACCGCCAAACAAAGTCTGAAAGATGCACCTCACGGGAACTCCCAAGTGAAATATTCTCCCAAGGCTATGGCTGATAACTTTAACAAGAAGGATCAGGCTATGGTTGACATTAGCTGAGGTTGTAAGCCTCATCAGAGGGGAAGCTTAGCATGTGAAAAAGTCCATTGATCTTAGTCAAAACCAAAATAAGAAGGTTCCTCCTTTTCTCTATAAAAAGAAATATGACTAAGACTCTAAGAGCGGTGAGGTATTGTCATGTCAAGGCACAGAACTAGGCCCTAACTATGGCAGAATAGTTTTCAGATGTTAATAACTGAGTTTTTTTTTGTTTGTATCTTCATCCTATCTTTAACCCCGCCAAATCATCAGACATAGGTTCACGACGTAATTAGCCAACACCGATTCCTATAGATACACCGAAGGTCTTCATTTACAGCGCAAGCTCTGGACAACTGCCACATCAACCATGCTGCAAACAACCTCGAAGCTCTTAATCCCTCCTCTCTCTCCTTATGACAATCCATCTATTGGGTCCATAGAAAGCTAGAAATGCACTTACAGCACCTCATTCCTATTAAACTACTAATGGAGTGCTTCATTAAAAAAAACAGACAACTCATGCTATTCAATCTTGCTACGAGAAGTATCAAGCATTATATAAATTCACATATGCTGAGAGCTGGAAAATTCTCTACAACAATTCTAAAGTGGGAGAATGAAGAGGGGAGATGTTGAATAACTCACCAGGGTGCTGTCAAGGGTGGAGGCAAGCACGAACTTGCCGTTGGGCGAGAACTTGGAGAAGGACACGGGCGGGCTCTCGTCATCAATGAGGGTCTTGACGCAGTGCCCGGTGGCGGCATCCCAGATGCGGCAGAGCCCGTCGTAGCTTCCCGACACGATCATTTCCCCGTCACGGTCGAAATCGACGGCGGTGACGGGCTCAGAGTGGGCCGGGAGCACGCGGAGGCTCCGGCCCGACCTGACCTCCCAGACGCGCACGGTCTCGTCGAAGGACCCGAGGCGAGCACGTTGCCGTGGGGGCTGAAGGCGACGCAGAAGGCGTAGTTGGTGTGGCCGTTGAGCGTCTTGACGAGGCGGGCGCCGCCGCCGGCGCCGAGGTCCCAGATGCGGACGGTGCGGTCGTCGGAGGCGGAGGCGAGGAGGCGGCCGTCGGGGGAGAAGGAGAGATCGGAGACGCCCTCCTCGTGGCCGACGAGCTCGGCGACGAGGGAGAGGTCGGAGGAGGACCAGACGCGGAGGAGCTTGTCGGCGGAGGCGGAGGCGAGGAGGCGGCCGTCCGGGGAGAACTTGACGGCGGAGACGGCGCGGCGGTGCCCGCTGAGCGTGGCGCGGAGGGCGTATCCCGGGGAGGCCGGGGCCTCGTCTTCAGCCGGCGCCGCCATTGCCGCCAACCAACCAGGAAAAGGGTTTGGGGTTTTGCGATTTCGGAGCCGAATTCCTCTCCCCTCCTCTGCTGCGAGTGGTTTGTGAGTTCGGAATCACGGGGGAGAGACGCATCGCGAAGCTCCGGAGCTTAGTGGGCTTCAGACGGGTATCGCTGGCCTGCTCGATCGGTACGGCTTGGGCTTCGATTCATGTTGGTCATTGTGGTCTATTAATTTAAGCGGCCCACTACGGTTTTTAACGGCTCATTTCTTGGTTTTACCAACCGCACAATAGATTCTTAAAAAAAAATAAGCCTGCTCATGTTTTAGCAGCTATGGGTTTGAGTATGAACACGAACAACCAAGAGTTGTGGTTGTCGGAGTTCCCAGTTGATGTAACTCGTGTTGTAACCCTAATGGAATACACATGTGTTCCCGTAAAAAAAAAAAGGCTGCACAACAGAACATACTTGGTAGTTGGTACAAAAGCTTCATCAACATATGAAAGTTCACGTTCTCAAAAAAAAATCACATTTGTTGATGAAGCTTTTTTTTTTCCTCTAAGAAAAAGCTTCAGCAACAAAAGAAAGTTCACATTTGTTACTCTAATGAAAGAAGGTTCGGGTTGGTAGTTTCAAAAAACTAATAGGGCAGTTTCCAAAAAAATCCATTCATATAAATCCAGTTAATCCTCGTAATCAAGCAAGGTTACTGTACGGTGCAAGTTAAGTTCCTTCTGCAGTTATGCTCTACAGAGGTAAGGACAGTCGTCAAGATATTTGCCAACAAAACACTGGACGCAAGGATAATGCGACGGGACTTGTCCAAGGTTTCCACTACTTTCAGTGCTTCATTCGTCATCTTCGTCATCGTCAACTTCATCAGGAAGCTCTATGTTTTCATCGTCAAGTGGATATGCTGACTCAGAGCTCGATAGATTTCCTCTATCAACCCCTGTCGACCAAAAGATGAGTAACACAAGTCATCACCAAAGTATAACCACAATGAGATGTATAGATAGAATAACTGTTCAGTTTATTTTGGTAGAAACGAGTAAGAATAAACCAATTACTATGAATTAAGTGTGAACTAACTAGGTCAGACCGTCAGAAAAACCATATAGCAAAGCTCAACCAGTCATTGGCTTGGCATATGCATGAAACTCGGAGCTAAAATATCAACACAAATGCCACTGCACTAAGCCATAAGCATTTATTAGAGGGAGAAACATACCCCCAGGATTAGACGAGTCCAGCAGATATGGGAGTCCTAGAAACTGGAGAAAAGATTCGGTTTGTGGGTTCCTGCAATGAACTGTGCATAACACAAGAACCATTTGAAGCACATTTCAGAAGGTTGACAAAGAAAGGGAATAAAATTCAAATGCTCAGAATTAAACACTGTTTTTGTGCAACTTTAAATACAAAAACAACTGGCTTGTCATGGAATGAACTGTAACATTACATGAAAGTGTGGAGCTAAAGGAAAAACTGTATGGTAGCTCGAGATTCAACAAAAAAATTGACGCTGGAACCTAACCATTTATGGTCACAGTTAAGATGTCGCTATTAAAGCTTACCCGCTATGGGGGGGTTACGAACTTGCATGGACGGATTAAAAGGTGGAGCAGTCTGAACAAAATCAAATGGCTTAGCCCCTCTAGCATTCAACTTGCTCCTAACCCAGTGCCGGTCATCTTGAATGTCAAGTTCTTCATTCCTGTAAGAAAAGCCAATTGAATTAATAGAAGATATGCCATTTATTGCATACTTTCAAACTATTGTTCACACGATAACAAATAAAGACATTTTATGCACCGACATTCTAAAGGGCATCCGAGATAAGGGGAAAACACTATTAAATCTCCGTGTTATTGCAAGCCATTCTTCATCGTACTGGATTTCATACGGTCCTGGATTGGATGGAATGTCTATTACCTGAAAATGGGATTGGCATGATTTAACAAATGTGTACCAGAATCTTATTTGTAGTGGCTCAAATGACCGTGAAAGAGAAGGTAAGAGTACCTGCAAAAAATTCCGCCGAGGAAGGCACTTATCAAGGGCAAGAAACTTAGTTGTAGGTCCATCCTCACCATGTTGAATGATAGCTGGAAATCTACAATGAAGATGAGCTGAAAACCAGTATGGTGGTTTTAATTTGTTCAGTAATTTTGCTGCAGATTCACTGCCTAGTGTTCTACTGTGGACCTGAAATGGCAAGAGAATATCAAAAATAGTAAGATATTCTGATGCAACACAACCGGGCAATCCTGAAAGGTATGTGTTAGGGAAGCATGAAGAGAAAGCAGTCTCAATCAAGTATTGTGCATATCATACCACAGTGGTCATCATACAAGATTTGGTGTTCCGGGAATTGGTTTTCCAAATAGAAATACTTTTGTTGCCCATAGGTGTGAGTGCAACCCACATAAGGATGTAAGAAAAGCATTAGCATTCTTTAGCTAAAATTCTAAGGTTTATCTAGCGTACCTTTACAAGATTAATCAGCAGAATAGGTCAATAAACAACGATTAGCTGATTGCATATGCTGTTACAACCTTGGAAACTTTACACCACAGTAACACATCATGAAAATTACGGCAGCACTAATTAATCATACTCACACCTATGGGCAACAAAATGTGGCACTGTTGCACAACAAAGTTAACACTCTCCCTTGAAGCATTTTCACAAGGTTACTGGGTGATCAGTTATGATAGGCATATGTTACAGAGACTAGAGAGTGCGAGAGAGGAGGGGGAGGACTCTCACCCCAGGAGCAAAATAGAGTAACAACTCTTCTAATTCTTTTCTATGTTCCTCAGAGGGTCCTCTTTATATATAGGCCTAACAATCCAACCTAAGTAACAAATCGTAGATCTTATGTCTAAATGATTTAAAGCCCAAGCTAAAAAATATCATCTGAATTAAAAAAAAAAACTACCTAATTGATACATAAGGGATCTTCCCTCCTAACTTGGCGCTGGGTAGGCCATGTACTACACATACATAACACATGTGTAACACACCAAAAAAAAAAATTACGTCAGTGGGTAACTTGGTATTACCTCTGCTGCGAAATGCTTTTTCTCTTGAATGAGCTTCTGCCAGTTTCCATATTCAGTAATGCCCAAAGGCCAGTCATGTGAGATGAATATATCTAAAGGCTCCTTCACATGCATTAGCTTGAGAACATCGTAATGCCTTACATGGTACACTGATATCTTGTTACCTTCACTGTATGGAGGCCTCTCATGGTGTCCTGTGTAGGTTAGCAATAATAAGTTCTGGATGCTCTGTTCAGAGTCTAATGACATTTACAGTTCTAGTTCGGGACCCTTCTTCAATATGCATCAACTCCCTAGATAATAACTTCTAGACTCAAATTATTGAAAAAAAAAACACTACGAAGATCCAAACTAGAAAGTATCCCTAATAAATATGAGAGCGGACAAATGGCTCCCAAGCTCCGGCGAGCTCATTTTCTGAAAAAATAAAAAAGGCATTTGAAAGTTTCAAAAAATTGGGGGGGGGAATCCTAGATATAGATAATGATGAACTCTACTAGTGTGCAAAAAAACAATCCAAAATTCTTTGTATTTTAGGCTGAGAAAAATGACAAATTTGTGGATCTGAGTGCAGTAAACAGTGCACATTTTCAAAACTTGAAATTTTGTCAGATTTTTCATTTTTGTGTAGCCTAGAATACAAAAACAAAATTTAATTAAGATCTTGCAAGCTGGTAGATTTCAACATTATCCACACCTAAGATTTTTGTTCAGAATTTTTCGAAACTTGCAAATGCCGATTTCGAAATTTTCAAAAAAAAAAACAGCCACCATGGAGTTTGGGCTCCATTTGTGGTTTCCGTAACAAATATCAACTAACTTGCCTGAGTAATAACTGTGTCGATTATGTATTCCTGACATTCCACCAATTCGAATGTTCCCAAACTTAACAACACCAGCAAACCCCAAGAAGTAGATGTTAGGTGCTGCCCATCCTCCATAGTACCTGATAACCATTACATCAGAATGAAAAATATCATGCACTGAACAATAATACTCAAATATATTGAGTAAATCAATGTATCTAATGAGTGAGATCTTTAAATCTTCTTTAATTAAACTCTAAGCAAATATTGGTCCGAAACAACAGAAAGCCCTACATTCAAAATGATGTCTTTGTCCCCTTAATTCCATTCATTTACATCCTATTGGGGGTGGGGGCAGAGCCAGGAGTATATAAGTGGCTTTGTAACAGTAACAGCACAATTCCATACATAGAACAGATTTTACTTACAAAGAAAATTTGACTAAAATCTGTGGAAAATATAAGAATACTGTGATTCAGTCATCCCTATATTCGTATGTGCCAATTCAAGTTGGTTTCCCCCAAAGTGAAAATATACAATAATGTCCTAGAGCTAAACGAAACCAATAATTTGTATTTTGAAACTTGTGCAGGGCATAAATGACAAAGACTCACAGTTCCCATAAGTAATTGGATGCTTCATGATTTCCACCAATAAAGATAGTGGGGTATGGGGCAACTTCTTGTCCGGAGTAGTACTTCCAAAATGAGTTCATGGTACGATACTTTGGTTTGACATTTACACACTGTAAATCAGTCTCATTCCTTACAGCCTGCATGAAAAGGTGCAATGTCAGTGTTACAGTGAATTACTATGGAACATTAAACTATAACCGTTGTGAAAAATAACGTGACCGTGCTCCACAGAGTCGAGACAGATATGACCTTCTTAGGAACACATAAGAGAAACACATTTCCCTAATAAAGGACCCACATGTCAACATCCAGTTAACACAACATATTGCAGCATTCAGTTGAGGGCACTGAAGCAACCTATGTATAAGCCCATCGCGCACTCCGAAAATGCTGTGATAACATTATTGGTTATCTACTCCACCTAGTAACAGATATCAGGTTCAGACAAAAAACCAACCAGCTTCGCCAACCAGACAGCTCACACGTCCCAAGCAGGTGTGGGTACGGCCGGGGGATGCCAACTAGAACCTAGTAAGACTGACATGAGGCAGAACAATATACACCTTTGCCCACATACGTAGAGCCAAATTCGAAACATGCAATAAACTGAAGGGTAGAAAAAAGCAACTCCAATCCAAAGAGCATGAGCAGAGCGGACTGCAGCCAGCGCACCTGAAAATCGCCGCAGCAGATGAGGAGGTCGATCTTGATGCCCTCAGCCTCCTCGAGACGGCGCATCGTGTCGTAGACCTTGTCCAGCTCCCCGTGCATGCATCCCTCCACCGCGATCTGCACAGGACACCCACGGAGGCATTACGTCGAACACGTCGCCGGCACGCTAGCAGGAACTCCAGGAACCGCGAACGGAACCACGGGTGCTCGGAGCACACGCAGATGCATCCGGAGAAACGGAGAGCGGAAGAAATTCGTGGGATCGCTCACCTTCATGGCGTGCGGTGCGGGGCGCCCGCTGATTGGAAGGAGGAGGGGGGCAGCGGTTGCCGGAGGAGGCAGGAGCAGAGGTCGGAGGAAAGGCGTGGGAGGACAAGACGCCGCGCGAGCAAAGGGGTGAAGGGTTTTGGGTGAAAAGGATCACGTGGCCCAGTTTTGTAGTTGTGGGCTGAATCCTCTACTGTTTGTCGGCTCGGGCACGTCGTGACGGTTATGCTTGTGGGCTGAATTCTCTGTTGTTTGGGCCCCCATACGTAAATCGTGCCAAGAGATACATGATCTGAGTTCCCTCGAAAAAAAAGCTCCAGTCCTGATTCCCCTCCACACACAAAAAACTCCAGTCCTGATTCCCCTCCACACATGATGCAAAACTTTCATATGTTTCAAAAGAAAAAAATTGCCGTGGGCAGTGTGAACTGTTTTGTTTTTTCGAGGTTTCAGAAATTCTGGAAAGAACTCGAAATTTGCACTTCAGGTTGAGAATCTGCGAAGACTTACGACGAGAGCATGTAAATCTTGAATTCCAATGGCACCCTGTTCTCGAAGAACCAGAAGAAAATAGTGTACCCAAGATTTGACATACAGAAAAGGAAAACTCGAATTCATTCATATATATACAGACTACAGATTCGCATTGTATCTACATCCTGCCTCGGCGTCGATCGCCTCATCTTCTTGCTGAGTTATTTACTTACATTTTTTTGCTAAGAAAGAAAGAGGACAGCAGACAACGCGAATAAAAGAAAAAGAAAGAAAGAAAGAAAGAAGGAAAGAAAGATGTTTCAGGACGACCAGCAGCTGAGCTCCACCGCCTCCTCGAACTTGCTTCCCAGCGCCGCGGCCTTGTCCCCTCCTGATCGCCGCCGGCGCGGCACCCCTGCTGTTTCACCTCGGCGGCAGCCGCATCCCGCCGCGGCGGCGTCAGTACACGACCGGAGGAGGAGGAGAAGACATTGCGGAAGCTGAACCGGAAGCCGCCGGCGTCCTTGCCGTGCGGCGCCTCCGCCTCCGCCGCGGCGGGGCCGTGGTGGAGCTGGTGGTAGCTCAGGAACAGCATCGACGCGCTCGGGGCCATCGCCTTGTTATCTTTGCTGCGATCGATTTTCAGGACGAACACGACGATCGGCTCTTGGATTGGATGTATTATCCAGTTCGGATTGGGTTGGATTGGATTGGATTAGTAGTTCCCGCTTGCTGGGTATTTATGGGGTCCGGACTCTGAGAGAGAGAGGTGATTGGATACAGTAGGTGGGTGTGCCGGAGTTTTGGGGGAAACCAGTGGGCTATCTTTAGATTCCCGTGCGCTGTCACTGGAACCTGCAGTCGTGAGCCTGTGGGAGGCGCCCCCGGTTTCATGTGTGCGCGACGAGCAGAGCGGGTGCCGGCACGAGGCAGCACACGCCGCGGTGGCGGGGGAACGCTCCCCATCGGCGGGTCGCCGTTGGGGAGAGAAGAAAATGGATGGCGACGGATTATCTGTGGCGGGTGAGGCGTGGGAACGCGCGCGGGCTCGTGGGGGTCAAAGCCGGCGTGTGCCGAGCTCGTATGTGTTTTATGTAGTGCTTTTTAAGCTGCAACGCTGTAACTTTTTTAAAAAAAACGAGTAACGCTGTGATTTTTTTTTAAGAAAAAAAGAGTAACAATGTGACTTTTCCTGCCAATGCTAGTGAAACGGCGTGCCCTGTAGTCCTGTACAAGGGGAGCAATTTCGCTACTTCTCTGGATCAATCCCACATCCAGGCAAGCACTAAAAAGGACCTTCGAACTCAACTACTAGATCACCAAGCAAGCATGCAACTTTCAAGTGCTCAAATTCAAACAGGGACATATAGATGGTGGCATCTTCAAGTCAGCATTGATAAGCAAAATTCCTGGGGAAACTAATGTACATATACAAGGCTAATCAAAAAGAGCTAAACAAGTATTCCCTTTAACCTAGAACTGCCTTCAGGAGTATTACTGATCTGTCCAAAACATTCACTACACTATAAGCTAGTATCTTGCTGCACGCCAGCCCAAGATTTATCAGAATGTACATACAACATAGTAATATCAACCATACATAGTAGTGCTTATAGCTCATAACACCACTGAGATCTCCAGCTCCTGATCCTCGCATCACTGGGATCACTAAATAGCATGCTCAAGCCAGGTGCTTCTGCAGCAAGCATCGCAGAGTAACACCAACAGAAGAGCGATACAAAATCCAGTGTTCTCAAAACACTGGGAGTTCATAAGAAAGCACCTTGCAGCTGTTCCACCCCAGCTTCTTCAAAGTGTAGCTCTTCTGTATCCCCAGAGATTTGTTGTCGGAGTAGCGGTTGACTCAACTGGGAAACTCCAGGGTGACTGCTTCCCATAAAAGACCCCATTATCTATGGGGAGTTTGGTGGCAACAGTGCCACACATTTTCGATCCCCAGAAATCAGGAAGGGAATGGGGAAAAAATACAGTATCCAGGTCCCCAGCCACAAATCAACATGTATGTATGGTACAAGTACAGATCTAAGTTATACATGAGAGATCATACATCAATTCAACTTTCAGTTGTAACAGGAAAGGCATTGTGCGAGGTCCGACCATCTGCCATGAGCTCTGCTGCGACTTCTTCGGACGAGGATATGATTCCAACTCCCAATCAACTCCCAGTCCACCTCCTCTTGCGAGCTGGTCGCTCTGGCTTCACTTCAGTATCTGCAGCAGGAGATTCATTCTGGGGAGTCTGCACTTCAGTATCCGCCTTCTTGTTTTGGGGTACCTCCTTCTCGCCGGGCATTGGAAGTTTGAACCGTTCACTTCTTCTCTTTAGCCTCTCAACCGTGTCCAGATGCCGTTCACGCTCCTCAGCTGTCTTCTCAGACGCTTGTCCATTATCGCCACTGCTCTTGAGGTCTGAGTTGCCAACTATAGCAGGAACATCAGATTTACCTGACGCGTCAGCAGTGGGGGGTTGAACGTCCGCTTTGATTGACGGAAATATAGGAGTAGCTTCAATAGCAACATTACTGTAATCTATCTCTTTGTGGCTTGTCCATCGCTCCAACTTAGACCGGCCCCTTCTTGAATCCTCAGTGTTCTCATCATCTGACATGGCTTCTTCCCCTGGTTTCACAAATGAATCATGTCGTTGAGGATTCTTGCTTGTCTTGGATGACGTAGCATGATCCCTACCATTTTCTTGCTCCCTCACTCCTTTGATCTCAACCTATACAAAGTTTTATTTGCATTCGTGTTGAGGAGGGTGAATAATTCAAAGAGTTAAAACTAATATGTAAAAAAATAAGCCCACAAGCGGTAAATTTCATTACAAAAATTGATATGCTTATAAATTTACCCATGGCGTGCTCTTCATTTTCAAGTAGCACCAAGTTTTCTTTGCAAAAGAACAATGCTCGTTTATGTCAACAGATAAAATTTTCAAGTAGCATCAAGCTTTAACTGTTATCATTTAACAGAGACCGAGTGTTGACATGAATCACATATACCACTTACAGGATGATTCTTAATTCTTAAACATGGGACTACATGCATTAAAGATAAAAGCAAGAGGTCTTGGCACTCATAAACAAGTGATCTTGTCACGGGTAATAATTATCCAGGCAAATCAATAAATGGTCCACAATCATTCAGAACACACTGGTTGAATTTTATTTCTAGTTTCTAGTGGCTGATTGTAAATCGTTACATACGCATGCCTATTTTCTGCCCAGGCGACAAAGATTTACATGCATCAGAACTCACAAGCAATCAACAGGTACATATTTTACAGTAGCGGATAGGGCAAGGATCAGCCCACTTGCTTTAAAATTACCTAGCGCATAAAAGAGAAAAGGCTACAATTTAGCAGAACTATAATATATGCCCCAAATGTGCTGTGTACCCTTAGCCTTACGAGGACAAAAACTATGGCTACACAACTAATTATTCTACAGTATTGTTTTATAACTTTTGTACCAATATTTACTATCAAGATTGTTATTATTTCAAAACCGCCTACCTCACCAACCCCAAACTCCCACTCCAAGAAATAAATCTATGTGGTTCTACTCATGCTCCCAGTTCAAGAAGTTCCATGAACTTTGCAATGATGCACCAGATAACTACAATGTTTCTATTTAGCAACTGGTCCCCTTCCTTGAATCTGATCTCCCCACGATCTTGACTGGTCAAGGTCACGTATAGACCAACATTCAAGCCAAAGCTCTTGTTAGTTGGTACCCTCTATCTCACCCTAAGACTGTCGTAAGTCCAACAATAGACCATTTGCTCCCGTAATAGCTACTCAATAAAGTCTGTGACTACCCACTCAGATGTGTGTCCAACGACCAATACTGCTTCACTCCATCAACCACTGTCACACTTGATGGCCACCACAGTGAAAGATTAATGTCACCACAGTGTACAACTGAATCAAACTGGTGTTAATGTACAAAAGTTGAATGGTTAATGATAATTTCTTCAGGGAGGGACGAATATGGTACAAAGTAGTATAAAGCTCGTTTCTCCACCTTTTTCCTCATGTATTATTGTTTCCTTCCCACTTCCCTTGTAGAGTGAGTGGCGGATGTTGAGGTAAAAAGTATGCAAGGTACATGAAATGCAAAGACACGCATCGGTCACATGTTTTCTTGTATTGTGTTTCTTCTTGTCAATCCACCTTGATGTCCCCTAGGAGAAATTCTATCCCGCAACTAACTACAACTAGTTTATTAGTTGTTTTGCTAACCCAAATGTACTAATAAACACTAGTTAACCCTCATACCAATCTACTCTTCACCTGCAGGGCCACACAGTTCTGCTGTGAGGTCACCTGGTCAACCTCTAATATTTTTCTTGACAATGGCAAACACCATGTGTTTCAATTTCACTCAAGACCAATCCACCACTTCCTTTCGGCAAGTAGCCAACTAACCATGCTATTTGATAATTTGGATGTCTTTGTTATCATGCCGATTACGCATAGGAAAGAATTTGCACCATGTCTAAAGGTGGCTTTGATTTGTTTAAAACAATATAGGTTTATTTGGAACCATTGCAGTAAATTGTGTAGGCACTCAAACGGTAATAAAACACAGCAACAAATCTGACCATATTCAACTTGTCAATTTTACTAATAGAAATATGGCACTTGGGTATTACGATTAGGATATCTAACATCTTTGCAGAAGACTAAAAAAGCCAGCAAAAGAATTATGCAAACAACTTCACTGACTGGCCCCAAACACATGAAAGTACCCACTTGTCACCAAATATGCAACACAATTTTGCTTCAAATAAGAACCACGCAGCATGGAAATAAAAGCCCTTCTGTCTCAAAGAAACAAGGTACAAGCCCTATGTGCATATTAAGTATACATCCTATCATAACACATACTATCTGCATTGCAATATCTTTTGTAACAATAGAAGGAATAAAATCAGATACTACTCTGTTTCATTCAAGTCAGCTGTCTCAGACACCTCACCACCTTTCTGGTGAATAGGTAGTCAATCGCCTGAATTTCTAGCGCCTATGTCTTTCAAAAGTTACTTTCAACAAGAATTTCATACCTTCCCACTACGATGGCTTTCATGGTCTTCACGCCGTCTCTTGCTAGATCTGTGAAGATCTTGCTCATTAGGCTCAGAACCTCTGCCCTTTCTTGTGCTCTCCCTGTGCTTATCCTTACTAGCTTGGCGAGCATCAGAACTGCTAGATAGACGCTTATTATCATGGGTCTTATTAAGTGTTTCTTGCCTTGAGTTCCTTTCACTGCTATTTGGAATGTCATCACGTGGACGGACATCCGAGCGCCCTTTATTCTGAGTGCTGTTTTCTTCTGCACCTTGACCTCTCCTCCCGGGTTCGTTTTGTTTGCTGCGCTCTTGGGTTTCTTTGCTCAATAATGCAGATCGCGATTCATCCTTCTTCCTACCACCACTGACAAGTTTGTCATCTATAACCCGTCCACCTCGACCAGTTCCTCTCCTTCTTCTCTCTGAAGGATAGTGTGCTTTCATGCTTAGGCCTCTGCCTATCATCCTTTTCTCTCTGTCGCCAGTTGTCCTCTTTGTTCTTGGCATAATTACGATCATCAGCCTTCTCCCGCATCCGAACACTATCATCTCTTCTTTTCTGATCAATTCCGTCATCTCGTTCTCTCTTCCTTCTGTTCAGATCATCCCTTCCTCTATAACCGTGCACTGTATCTTCATTCTCAGGTTTCATTCTCCTTATGTTCTCTTCATCCTTCTTTCTTTTGATTTGAGAATCGTCTAAACTTTCACGACGATTCAAAACCATATCACCGCGCTCTCTTTGTCTAGAACCCCTCAAGTCACCAACATCCAACAATTTCCTTGAATGAGGATCTTCATCCCTGTTGTTCCTATCAATAGGTCTCGTTATTTCTATGCCTTGCACCAACTTCAGCATTGTAGTCGAGTCTCAAATCTTCCTCTTTACCTCTTCTGTTGTGCATGTTGTCTTCTCTCCTCTGCAAAATTTCTGTCTCTTACCCGATCATAACTTTTACCGCGCATGTCCCGATCCCTGTTCACATGAGGGTGGTGTATGTCCTCCCTACCTTTAGAGGCCAGTGTCTTTTCTACGTCAGGTTTGACGTCTCGAGTATACACATCCTTTCGACGGGAATCGCGTTCTTCTCCATCATGATGCCTTCTCGCATCATTTACTCGCCTGGATCGCCTATCTTGCAGAACTTCTTCACCAGATTCAAGGCGTTTCAGGTGATCTTTGCTGCTACCAGACCTCCCTCCTCTACTATTTTCACCATCCAGTGTCTTCATTTCGTCCTGATCACTACTATTGAGTCCAGGAGGCTGCTCAGCCCTAGAATTTAGCTTCCTTTTTTTACTAGAATGATCCATGTTATCGCCCTCGTTTATAGCATCATCACTGTGAGGTTCTGAGATAGCATCATCACCATCCACTTCAGCACTATCAACCAAAGCAAGCCTATCATTATCAGCAAACTGATCTTCGTGCTCAGCTTGTCTGTCGTTTCATCAGCAACTGTAGGTGACTCTTCTGAGCCATCCTTAGTTTCTGAGTCATCAACAGGGTTGTTCTCTCTCTGGGTATCACGGCGTCGCTTTGAAGATGTTGATTGGCGGGGTACATCATTGGAGCTTTCAGTTTCTCGGCTAGGATTTACACCCAGAGAGTGTCCTTTCGACCTTCAAAGAATAATTTGAGTGTAAGCATTAGAAATACAACCTTGACAAAAAAAATAGCTGAGGGAAGTAATGTAGAAAACCATTAAGAGAACCTAAGTGCACAAATAGAGTAAATGAAATAATTAGAAAAGATACAAGAAATAGGGTGGAATATGCTAGAGAAAACAGAACGATGATCCTTTGAAAATCTTAGGAATCCACATTCTGGGCATTCCCCTTCAAGTTCGCAAGAAACAAATGAAATACTGCAGGGTTTGGATATAAAGAGGGAATATGGACTACAAATCATGGAATGACAACCCATGAATTAGGTGACCTTGCATGTGAACAGTGGTAGAAGGGGTATCATTCTGGCTGAATTGTTGTCCACTTGGCTCTGTAGGTCAGAACATCTTGGCCATAGACTGGTCAAGTATAATGAAGATGGATGTGCAATGATCTTATCATGGAAGTTAGTGGATATTGAAGAGAGGAGCGCAACGCGAAGTGGTGGGCTCTAGTACAAATTGAAAAATCAATCGAAGAGAAGGCATCTAATTATTGAACAATATTCTTGGCGACGTGGATTAAGAAGGGAGTGGAAATTAGATAGTGGGGCACAACTATTTAAAATAGAAGATCTGATGTGAAATTTTAGCTCGCAAAAGTTGGTGTGATGCTTGCCAAACTTTAACCTAACTACATTCAAGAAATCCATCTGTAAGTTTCACGATAAGTGAAGAAAAAAGTCATAAGTCATAGCCGTCCATTTGATTATTATTTGGAACGGACGAAAAGAAAAGAGAACACCACACACTCGCATCCTTTGTTGTGAAGAGTGAGACCACACATCTTGCTTGAAAGACAGGTCATCTGCACCTTCCATAAGTTTTTTTACAATTTGTTGAGGAACGAAAATGTAGCTTCTTTCAGTTGTTTATTAGCCGATTCTAAAAGCACTGTGTATACACATTGTATCAAAAGTGAATACCCAAATGATAAATTGGTAAAGCGGCGGAAAACGAGATTACCATAATCTACCGTAATGTCAAATGCAGCACAAATAATTTAGTCAGGATCAACAATTGTGGATACAGCATGCATACCTCACTGCACGAGAAGGAGAACCCTTTATTTTGTACTTGGACGGGGAACGGCCATGGACATCTGGAGCGAGCATATCACCTTCAGATGAGACAGGCAACCTTCTGGTGCGTTCTGCCTTTTTTCCCAAACTGGAATTATAATGAGAGTTATTCGTCTTCTCTGATGTATAGACCCCGCTCTCCTCGACACCATTGCTTCTTTTGTTACCTCCTTCAGAATCCTTCTCAGACTGATCCACTGAACTATCAGCAACTATTGGATCATCTGACGGAGCGCACACAATCTGAAAATGAGGCAATGCTTACAATGAAGAGCTCCAAGTGATAAGAATTTAACATATGCCAAATCAAGATGACAGCTTACCTCTATAACAGAATCTGATTCACGCATTCGAGGTAAACGCGTATCAGCAGACGGAAAGCGTTCTACAAAACTAGTTTCAACTTGTATAGGTCTGCCTGCCACCTGGAGAGAAAAAAACTCTTAGTAGTTGTATAAAGAGTACAGTGACACAGCACATATAAAAGAACAAAAACACAGCTATGGAAAGTTATCTGTTTTTCTAAGTTGCAATAAAGAAATAAATTTTTGTGGTATTTAAGAAAAGGACAACTCAAAACTACAGAACGAGTACTGAAAAGACACACATGGTTGTGTGTCAAAAATCGCTCTGTGTACATGTACAAGTGTACAATAGAATGTGTGAGTACACAATAATGATTCAGATAACATCTGTAAAGTCATCCATGGAATGGCATGGAAGATTACCAAAAATGTGAACCAAATACATGTATGTAAGAGGTGAGGGAGCTTTATACCGCTGCTGGTCGGATGCTTGTAGGAGCTCTCACTTGGGCACTGAAATCTGTATGCCCATTATCTACTTTATTACGATTATCAGCAGAAATGTCATGATGACCAGTTGCAGCAGCTAGCTCTGGTGGCAAATCTGGATCGTAGTCCTGAATGAAACCAATAAAATACTGTTCATCTGGCACCAAAGTGCATAGCTTGCATATGATCGATGTTTTAGGAAATGGGGTTACAACGAACCTGTTCTGAGCGCCCACTCTCGTACACCCGTATTCTAGATTGCATTGTGGACTCCAATCGTAGTTGGTCCTGGTGAAAGGTATACTAGCAGTTTAGAAAAGGACAAAATAGAAGCAAAAAACAAGTACTCCCTCCGTTCACAAAAGGATGTCTCAACTTTGCCCAAAAGTGGATGTATCTATACATGAAACATGTCTAGACTCTAGATACATGTACTTTTGGTCAAACTTGAGACATCCTTTTGTGAACGGAGGGAGTACATTGCTACCAAATGTTGAACAATGACTGACAATTTGCTTGCAATAGTCTTTCCACTTCTCTTCATCAAGTCCAAAGTTAAAGAACTCCGAAATATCAGCACCAGGGTATTTCCATGGTTTCTCCTCAAATGCGGTGTCAACGTCAATTTCAAAAATTGCCCTGAACCAAATAAACTATTTTTAGGAGAAGAAAATAATAATGAGCATAAATATAACAAATATCCAGATGTAACTGAAATAACAACAGAAAGCTTGCAGATTATCTCCCACACACATACACGCACAGCGAGCAACTACTACTCCCTCCGTATCAAAATGTAAGATGTTTTAGCATTTTTGGGTCCAAATGTATCTAGACATGTTTTAGTACAAGATTCACATGAATATTACACTAAAAATGTCTAGATACATGTGGGCCCAATAATGCTAAAACATCTTACAGTTTGATACGGAGGGAGTATATCGTTATCTTGACTCTATGTGCTTGAGAATTGAGAATGCCACGTGTATTCAATGCATTAAGTTGAGTTTTCCTCCAATAGCTTGTATGTTATATTGTTGGTAAATATGTGAATACCATTAACCAACGACTCCTCATATGACTATATCTAAGTTGTCTTATAGGAGGTGAGAATATACAAGCTTGATCTCTGTTTCTAACTTGGAGCCTATGCACAGGTTGTTGCTTCATGTACATGCACCAACAATGGTCTCACAACTTGTGGAGATTCCGTAGTGTACTATTCTTGCCTTTAAAACTGATCGTGTGTGGCGAATAAAAAAGATGCATTTACCAATTGCCAGATATATTTCATCTGTGGTTTGATCGCACAAACATATTCAATTGAACATGTTTCTAAACAAACTGAATATTTAAGTGCGCAATAGGCGGCCTCACCAACGACGGAGTACACATTTTTTTGGGAGTTTTAATAGGGAGAATGGATTATCTGAGTCAAAGTTGAGTTGCTACATATCATATGACCGTTTCTTCATACGCAAATTGTTAACGTGCCTCATCTCTATTACTAAACTGGTTTCTAATCCTAACATAAAACAACTCCTTTGGAAACAATCGAACTAACCCTGATCCCTTCCCAGTCCCACCCAGCTCCCAGTCCTCCCTATCAGCACCCAAGGCCTCCCAGGCTTCTCTTTCTGCTCTCTGTTTCCATCTTATCTCCCTACCAATTCAACCAAAAATCTCTACCTAGTACCAAAATGGATCCATAACTCAAGTTAACAAAGAAGGAAGGGTCCACAACTCTCTACTTAACAAAGAAAATGGATCCATAACTCTATCCTTAGCACAAAAGTAATCTTATTATACACAAAGTGTTCCTCCTCAGGTATACGATCATTCACATGTAGTGCCCCAAGACCATCCATTTTTTATGCCACAATGTGATTATGCTAATCAACATGAACAGTGACGGCACGATGCAATTCATAATCTCATAAATAGATGACTTGGTTTCAGTGCACTTCATGAGCAAAAGTAAGCAAGACAGTGTATCCAGATGAGTGTTTGTTATGGAAAAGTCGCTACAACTTCATAACCAATGCGAAATTTATGCTAAAAATGGGTCAGCCAAGATAAGCACGCTCACAACTGCAACAGAGTTTGCAGCAAGGAAGCATAAATGGAACAACAGATTTTAGCATGTCTACCCATTAACTTACTTGTGAGGAGGAAGTGTGAAATCTAGCCCGCCACCAAAACCACGACCTGAACCACCCCATGGAGTTACAGCATAGCTTGAATGAAAACCTTTATTCAAGCCCCTACCAGCACCAGGTCGCCAGTCACCTCTTCCTCGGCCAGAAAAGGGGCCAGGAGGTCCAGGTGGACGAAACTGGCCAGGAGCACTAAGAGCTCCACCGCCAGGAGTAGCGCCAGGTCGTACATACTGCAAGAGGGAGAAAAAATATCATCAAAATAAACAAAGGAGAGGGTTTAACAAGTAAAAGAAGGTGAAAGAGAACGCATGACTCCCTAGTAACAACTTTCCAAGTATTTAACATCATCCTTTCGCAAACAGTCAAGCCATTAAAACAGATGATGATGAGTGAATATATAAAGACCATATACGCATACTGCAAAACACCATGTAATTCATGAAATGAACTTGAACTTCACTTGCTTTCAATATTCAATTGAGATTTCTATGTTTTCCGTTGTTGCAATATTGTGAGTTTTCACAATGATTTGCACACTGATCCAGCTTCAAGGATTGTTTGATAAGCAATTTTTATATTGAATATAACAACACATGCACTTGTGCATAGAATTTTATCATTGACTTGCGTCAGATTTAATCTCACATGGAGACACAGTAGGAAGTCAAGTTTTCAGAAAAGCAAAAGTTCAAGCATATTGTTTCCTAGAAAATTCAAGCCAGCAAAATATATGACTGGGAAATTTCCAGGTCATTACTATGTATTTTGATTTTGTTATGCCAGAGATGCCCAGTTATATTCAGGCAGATATTAGGATCAAACAGATCAGTTACAACTGCACTTAAATCATCCAGGTGTTCTTACATTTCTGTGATCATACAGGGCCTCTAACCACAGTGAGATAACCATAAGTTATAAGAAACTCGGTACAGGATTGAGGTAGATTCAATATTTGTGTTCACGGCAACTCGCCTGATCCTGATTTCTGGTGTGGTGTCGAGTTTAGCAAGGACAAAATTAAATAGGACTATCTGGCCTACAGTTACGGAGTTATGACTTGAGCGGGTACGGCTGGGAAGTGCTGTAACTTAGTACGTACAGCCAGGTTAACGAGATTTTTTGGACAAATCCTGAGGAGTGGGCTTGGCAGGCAAGCTTAAGTACAACGTAGCGACTGCTCTTTGAGCTAGGTTATGTCCAACTAATGTGTGCCTTGTCTCTTGCTAGATTGGACCAGCTGCACTCCTTTTCACTATCTCCTAGCATAAAATGACTGATGTGTTCCTCAAAATGGCTGACTTCATCTGCATCACATCAGCATCTAAAATGAAGTTACTGACCTGAAACTCAGTGACCAATCTGCATCGATACTGCCATCTTGATAACTATTTCGTCAACTTAACAAAGAGTTATAACTCCACCACAGATATTAAACATTAAGAAGGACGAAATCCTCAAAGTTGCTGTATGAAAGCACGAAATAGAAAATGTAAATAATTGCATTTCCCTTTTTCTCCTTTATATGTTATATATGCTTTGCATTTACAGTTTACATTGTCGGATGGTAAGCAGGAATGCCAAAGAATCTAAAAAAGAAGCTAAACTGTATAAAGAATTTACACAGTACAACATAAAGCATATTGAGTTGCAACCGTCTCCCTCTGTGGGGGTGGGCCGAGCGCATCTTCTTGGCCCGAATAACTGACCTTGAACATGGAATTGTGCTGCGGGTGGAACCCCTGGCCGCCGCCACTGTACCCGATCCTCCCACCGGGCATGGGCATCGTCTTCCCAGGCTCACCGCCCTCTTTTCTCTCTCCGTCGGGGCCAGCCGCCGCTCCGTCCTCCACCCACTCCTGCTCCTCCATGCCGGGGATGTGGGGGCCGTCGGCGATGATGAGGTCCAGCCCATCCTCGTCGTCGCCTTCGTCCTCCCCGAGCCGCCGGCGCCCGTCCGTCTCGTTGAGCACGATCTGGATGTCGTCCTCGCTGTCGCTATCCCAGTCCTCGCTCCCCGCCGCGCCGGCTGCCGCTGACGACGAGAGCCCCGGGATGGCCGCCCCGGGGTCGTCCGCGCGTAGCCCCATGAGCGGATCGGGCTCCTCCACGGCGGGGAGCGGCTTCGCGTCAACCTCGCGCTTCGCGGGGGGCGCACCGCCGTCGTCGTCCTCGTCGACCCAGTCGGCGGTCGGGTCGACCCCGGCGACGGGGTCGCTCCCTCCTAGAATCCAATCGTCGTCGTCGTCCTCGTCGTCAGCGACGGCGGCTGCTGCCGCGGTCGAGGCGGGGGCTGGCGCGGAATTAGGGTTTGGGGCCGGGGCCGGGGCGGCGTGGGGTGGGGTTTCGGCGGGCGGCGGCCTGGAGGGCTCGGACGACGGGAGGACGATATCCGTGTAGAGGTCTCCGAACTCGTCGTCGTCATCCATGGCGGTGGCGAGATCGGGGTAGGCGCGTGCCGGAGGCGGCGGGCGAGATATGTGAGGGAGGACCGGGGGCGAGCGGGGTTCGTTTCGGAGCCGCCTATTAGAAGGCCTCCCGGTTTTTAGGGGTTCCTTACTGAAAATTTAACTGCGAAGATCTCGAATAAGATCAGGCAGTCACCAATTCACCACGGTGTGTACCACTTCTCGATTTTCTATCATCTACTCACTGTACTCTACTAGACACACTAGGTTTTGCTCAGATGTACTCCCTCCGTTTTTTAATATAAGATGTTTTAGCTATTGCACATGTTGTCTACATGCATGATAAAGTGAGTGAACATGCACACTAAAACATGTCTACATACATTTACATGCATATGAATGTGGACAAATACTAAAACATCTTATATTAAAAAACGGAGGGAGTACGTGCAGGGCTGGTGCCCGAGTTAAGCATAGAGAGACTGCATAATCAACACCATGAAACATGGATTTTGTCTGTCATCGTCGAGTGAATATTAAAGATTCACATACTCAAAGTTCTTGTTATTTAATCTGAGCACCGGTCTATTTCGTGTGTTTTTTTTTTGCTGGTACGGTCTATTTCGTGTTTGGCAATATAAGAATTCAAATTCATCGCAACTTCTAGGTGTCTTGCGAAATACCGTCAATATAGGTGTAACGTCGTCAATGCACAGAGTGAATCAGAGGGGCGGGGTGGGGAAACCCCCTCTTTGGAGCATCGACCATCCAAATGCCTTGTTTTCGTGTTGCCGACTTTATTTGAACCTTAACAGATAACATTAGGTCATCGCCAAAGAAGAATTGGAGGGGGGGGGCAAAACCCTACCTCTTTGGAGCATCGACCGTCCAAATGCCTAGTTTTCGTGTTGCCGACTTTATTTGACCCTAAACAGATAAATAATAGGTCATCGCCAGTGAAGAATTGGAGGGGGGGCTGTCAGAATCGCCTTTGGTTGCCTCTCCTCCATCACCATCGCCTCATATTCGCTCTCAACCATAAAGAGGGAGTATCCACCCGCATGCACTATGGTTTTGTGGTATTAGCTTGATCATAACGCCATGTATTATCATTGTTCTAGACTGTATAATTTGTCCTTCATGATTATGACTTTATAGATGTGAGTTCTATTAGAGCAGACGACGACACGACTCCGGTTGTGCCTCTCCCAAGACCTCGGTTACCTTCCTAGCCTTGGTCGTGACATTGGGCTATGGCCTAGGCATCTCAAGATGTACCTTTTTTATTTTCTCTGCTTGTGTTGCCTATTGCTTGTAAGTTGTTTGACAATATGTTTTTTCTTTAATAAAGGGAATATATTAATACCATAAAGATACCACATACATCCAGCCACTTTAACAACAAAATATTCAAAACTAGTCTAAACATTAAGGAGCACATGGCCGAAAAAGATTTACAGAAAAGAGCGATCAGAGTCTTGCAGCAACATGAACAAACCACCACCGTTGACGACACCTATACTACGAATGGAAGGGCTCTCCAAAACGACACCTCCAAGAAGGTAACAGTCGTTGCTCTGCCTAATCATAAAAGTCACAACATGGGTTTTCACCCCCGAGGTCTAATCTCCAGACAATGCCTTCAATTAAGTAGAGAGTCATCATTGCCAGGTACAACCAATTAAGGCTAGACCTAAGGTTTTCACCCCGGAAATCGAGACACGTAGCTCAAAAGAGCACCACCAAGAATGAAGTCATCATGTATCGCGGCCCCCACTTGACGAGCTCTTGCAGTTCCCCGATTGTCCGGCTCACAGCCATCATGTGCATGGTTCCGCAAACCGCATGCACACAATGAGAAGCGGGTCGTCATCTTTTCCATCACCCACAACGATTACTCTCTAGGACAGCCACCAACAGTAAGCGATCATGACTCAACATGAGCATTGAAGATAATACCTTCAAAGCCTAACCGATCTTCAAGCATGACCGCCTTAAAATCCCCACGTCAACACCTTGGAATCGAGGTCGTGGAGGTGCCTATACTGATGTTTCCAAGGTGGTGACAATCTGCGGTTGCCAATCACCAAATACACGAGCTTACAACCTTCTATGGCGTCAGCGATGCATCCACATCACAAGTGTGTGTCGTGGCGGATCAGGGAGGTGGCGTCCTTGGGTAGCACGATTAGACCGGAACCTTGTGACGGTGCCACTAGTCTCGGCAGAGTCAATGCAGCTGTGCCGAGGAACCGCCGAGGTTGAGCGGCGACATGGCCGGTTGATCTTGGAGGGGATCACCGATGCAATCTAGGGTCACAAGTTGGGGAAGGAGATGTAACGAGCGTCGTTGGCGTCACCCGTTGTGCGCACACCAGCAGTCTCACGTCACCATCATCCAACCAACCCGTCACAGGGCCGCCGCCCCGGAAACCCCCGCCCATGGCCTACGTCGCCCCACACGAGGCGGCCTTCCCCAGCAGGTGAACACCCCGCCACCACCGCGGCTCAGGCCGGCGACAACGGCGGAGGAGAGAGCCGACGGGGGAGGGATTGGCGGCAGCGCTAGGTTTCGTCCTTGGTGTCGCTTGGGGAGTGATGCATGTAAAATGCATACATGAACTTTACATTTTATTACATGTTATTCCATGATATTTGCAACATATAAGGGTTATATTCATGATTTATATTGAGTTTTGAGGATAATTAACAACTTCCCCATTTTTTGTGGAATTAACCCTGCGCTGTCAGAAAACCCCTTTTTCTATATTTTGATGTTTCAGGGACCCAAACGACGTCCAAATGACCTGAAACTTTACGGGGATCACTTTTTTGGAAGGAACAAAACGTAGTCGCAAAGGAATCGAAAAAACGGAGACCAGAAGGCAGAAAGGGGTGAGCCCACACGGCCAGATTCCCTGACCGCGTGGGGTCCCCCATCCTGGCCCTCGGGCCTCCGCTGCCGTCGATCTTTCTTCCCGAAGCTTCGTCTTGACCTAAAAACGACTATATATAGACCCCCCCAGGGCTTTCGCGAAAGGGAGCGCCGCCGAAACACATAAACCACGAAATAGAGACCTAGAGCTGCAGATTGGAGGGGGAAAACTCCGGTGAGACGCTGCCGGGGTGGTCTCCATCTTCTCCAACGACTTCTCCACCGTCTCCATGATGAAGGGGGAGTAGTCCACCCCCTGGACTTGGGTTTGTGGTGGTAACTTATGTATCTCTCCTCTCTTTGAGGTTCACTAATTAGTACCGTATGAGCTGCTGAACATGATTACGGTCATCTATGTAATTCCTATGGTGGATATTGTGGTATGAGATGATTTGTTATGCATTTACCGTTGTGTTGGAGCTTTTATGATTTGTCATACTTTGGAGATATTCTATGATGCATGTGATGGTTTGATTTATGCATAATGCCTTGTTTATTGTGGCGCCCCGGCCCGACTGCTATACAGTGATGCTGTGTGTCACCGGTTAAGCGATACAACCGGAGGTTACGGGTTTACCAATCCCCGGCCAAAACCTTTGGCAGGCGTTGCTCGGAATTGATCATCGGCAACGCAACACCCCGGCCGATTGATGCCTTAACACAGGCACAACTATCAATGCATAATAGAGAGATCAAGACTTGTGGAACAACTGGCACCTCACAGACTCTACGACACAAAGCATTATAGTTCAACTCTTATAATAGAGAAAGATAGCAAAATACAACCAGAGGTCACTGACCCAACATTACAACAAGCGGAAGCAAATTAAGTTGTTCTAAACAACAAGATCCAAATTATGGCCTAAGAGGCCTACAGATAAACATCCAGCGCCAGCTGTTCCGGGATGTCCCAAGCTGCCACCTGGGAACCCCAGACTACTCGTCGACGTCCACAAAGAACCCACCTTCGAGGTCGGTGAAGTCCTCCTCTGAAACAAAACAAACGATGTTGAGTTCGACGAACTCGCAAGATTAAATATAGAGCTTTAGCTCGATGAGGCTTTCAAAGTTTTATGGCTGTCTTGCATAAAGCTGATTTTGTTTATGAAAACATAACTCCATGGCATCGACTATTCAGAGTATTTTTAAAAGGGGTAAGAAGTAACTCTTTTCTCTTGATCACCCTTTTTCATCATCAACCACCGTCATCACTGTACCTGTTCTACAAAGGCACCTCCCCGAATCCCCCTCGAGGAAGTCAACCTGGCATTCTTGAGTGGTACCTTTAGTACCAGTTTTTAATCATTCCGTTCAAGTTATTCTATGGTCTCTGAATCCGTCACCAAGTCGTCCATAACCGCGGACACGGCTTTTCGAAAAGATTTATCCCTGCAGGGGTGTACAATGTGAAAGTCGCCAGGCTCCCGAGGGCCCTCCCAGCTCCTTATCCATGCGTACCGTCCGGCCCATTGCCTAGCTCTTAGCTCTCTTCCGGGGAAAGCCGGCTGGGTGGGAGCGGTTACAACCTTTACCTCGCTTAAGACTAACCAAGGATCATCAGTGAGGACGGGATAGGTTCAGTGCCTCCAACACCCTGCCCCGTGGCCACCATTTTCCTAAACACCACAATCCTCATCTCAGTCTTGGCCACCATCTCAACGCACGCGCAAATGGAAAGCCAAACTAGAGGACCCTCGGCTAGTCCGCCACAAGTTAGTCGGTCGACGAGGTTCCATATGCCCACGCATGGTTGCACGCTCAACTTGGCTCGTAGGCGAGAACTCGCATCTAGGCGGCGAGAACGAGACAAAGCACCACCATACCAAAGTGGCCTCTCATCCCCACCTTTAAGCATTTTATTACCTGTCACCACAATTTCTCCACCATCATCCGAACATTTCAACCTCTGTTTCCAATATGAAATATCCATCGGACGAATAAGCATTTAACTAAGCATGGCTAAGCATCAACATAGCATAGTTAAGTATTTTAAGCCAACAATACAATCCTATGGATAATAGGAGGGGAAACAGGTAATGGCATCGGAATCTTAATGCAACTATAGGATACTCTAATCCAATAAAATTGACATTTGGAACCGCATGCAATATTATAGTGGAGAAAATATTTGCGGAAAAATAGAATAAGACAAGCTCAGAGGGGGGATTACGCTTGCCTTGTTGATATGAAAGGTAGTAAGAATCGTCGAAGAATTGGGGTTGCACCTCAACTCCTCGATCTACCGAAGCACAAACAACACCGGAAAGGAAACAACATAAATAACACGAATACAAGTAGGTGCAATGCATACTCATGATGATATGACATTTTAATGCAACTAAGAGATCCTAGACATGATCATTGAGTTAAATGAGTGTCCCGAGATATATTTAGGAATTATTTGGCCTACCCTCATATTTATCTTAGTGGCATATTAATAACTCTAATAAGACCAGCACCTAAATATTATTCTAACATGCATGAAAATGTTGTTTCCTGTTAGGTATTGACTCGCGGAACATTTTGAGAGGTCAAACTTAAGTTTTGGACCATTATTTAAAAAGTTATTACTTTTTCCAAATTTCAATTATTTTCATAATTTAAAAGATTCATTTGCATGGGTGAGTTATACTTTTGGTTAGGTTTCATTTTTCTGAACATTTTGATCCCTCAAATGCAAATTTTGGATAAACAACACAAAAGTTATTGATTTTAGAAGTTTACATTAATTTCCTGCATTTTATTATTTTCCAGGCGTACTGATTATTTTCGGATAATCCGATTTGTGTTTGAACCGGATTATCCGAGGGAAGGAAAAATTGAGTACTGATTAATTTCGGATTATCCGATGGTAGTTGAATCGGAATATCCGATTTGATAACACGACGGGGACGATCACTGTGACGAACTCACGGCGACGAGCGTGAGCACGCCCGACCGAACGCCGACAGCACGAGCACGGGGACCGCGCGTTCGACGGTACCAGCACGGAATCGAGCACGGCACGCAGGGAGTCGAGTAGAACCACAGGGGAGCCGTCCAGCGGCGCCTATGGACCAAACGGTGACCGGCCGTAGCCCCGGTGACCTCCGGAGTGGAGGCACACGGTGGTGCTCTACCGGAACGACGAACGAAGCACGTAGGGAGAAGGGGATAGGTGCGGCGGACTCAGAGGCTCACCCTCGTCGCGTGCGAGCAACCGGTGGGGGCGGGGAAGGTTGGAGACGACGACGATGGCGTGGCGGATCACCGCCGGTCGTGATGAAGAAGATGGACGGCGGCGACGATTCCGTGCGCTCCGGTCCAATCGCCTGGGAGAGGACGTAGAGGAGAGCGAGGCGGTCATGCCGGTGGGCTCGGATTCGTCCGAGACAACCTCAATCGACGGCGATTCGGCGGCGAGCTCGAACTGGAATTTCGGCCGTTTGGGGAGAAACAGAGGGAGAAGAAGGGGATGGAGAGCGAGCTAGGGTTTCGAGGTACTCTTCTACTCGGCCAGGGTTCACGGATGGACGACAACGAGGCGCGAGGTGCGATGTGTGGCTCGGGCGCCTCCCTGCCATGTCCATGCCGCCGAACAGGGTGAACAGGAGGAAGAGGACTATGCAACTTTACAAAAAGACCCTGTACTTCTTTTCCAGTTTATTAGTAAGTCCTTTTTCTATTTCTGTTTTAAAACCAGTAGCTCTTCAGGAATTTTATTGAGGCACTTAAACATTTTTCAAAAATCTGAGAAAAATCATGTAGCCTCCCAATATCATGTAGAAGCACCACAAAAATTGGTGTTGCAAAATAAAATGTTTTGCACAACTTTTGTTCATAGAGTTTGGATATGGCATTTTTGCTAAAACCAAAATGATATTACTTTAGAATTTGTAAATCAAGTGAAAAATATTAATTTTAACTCTTGGAACTTCCTTGACAAATATGTGATGTCAAATTATTTGTGTTTTGCAAGTTTGAATACTCTCATTGATTTGAATTTGTAATTGAAGCAATTCATATTTGAGGTTTTTCAATGTTATATTTTCTTGAGCATTTTTAATTAAGGATGCCATGATGCAAGAATGGAAAGGCAAACGTGGAAATTTTACTCGGGTTTTTAGGTTTGCAAAATTTCGGGCTGTTACATTTATCCTTGTCATGAGGTGATTGACACCACCAAGTGTGGATAGATGAGAGAGATGTGGTCATGCACACGAATTATGAATCATTGCACTAGTGTTTAAAATATTGTCCATTATGAAGTATGATGTATGTAGGTACGGGATGGCCGATGTGACACGGCATATGTATTGAGTGACATGTGAAATACAGCCCAACATCCTTTATCTGGGGGTAAAAAGAAAGAGTATGATGTGGAGTGACAGCAGCCATGCTAGCCTTGCGGGGGTGACATAGCACACAAATGAGTATTTCTTTCAACTATGTGTTTTAGGACATATAGCCGTCATTAAAAACTACCATTAAAACATGACAATTGTGTGTACTTTATCTATAACATGATAATCACCGTAGATGAGAGCGAGAGTATTAAGTGAACCCATGAACCCATGTCCATTGTTCCTATAAGAGAAAACCTTTGTCTTGTCCTCTTGCATTGAAGAGGATTGGGACACTTTTACATTCTTGTTTTGTTACATCAAACTTCCATCCATTAAATCAACCACCTTGTTCTTTAAACTTGTTTAGTGCATAATCAACTAAAACTTGTGACACTTTAGTTGTAGGGAATAGATAACTTTTCCTTCTTGCTCCTGCGGATCGATACCTTACTTCCACATTGAGAGGTGCTACAGTGATCCCCTGCTCTTGGGGGTTATCAGGGAGCGACACAAGGGACTCGCTCGATTCATTATGTTTGTATTTGTCGTTGTGGGTTTATAATTTAAAGTCGGGCTTCATGCCTTTTATCTAAAAAATGGAGATGAGAAAGAGGAGGCATGCACGGTCGAGGGGCTAAAAAATGTTGTTGGTGAAAACCCATCCATCCAAGCATAGTGGATGCGTAAGATGTTTACCAGTGACGATTCTTACACGAAAACTATATTTGTGCACGTATGCTCTATGATTGAAAGAAGACTGTGTCTTAAGTTTGATTAAATTGAAGTTTTTATGTAAAATTATTGTTAAATAGTACTTGCCATTTTTAGGAAAAAATGCCTATGTGGCACAAGTAAACAAGATTTTAGAGTTTTACAATAAGAATTTAACATCTAAAAGGAAAACTCACATAGACTTGCGCCTTTCAACCGTCTCTGAGTATGTGTATAAGAAAAACATTTAAGATTTTTGAAGATCATCCGATAAACCTAGGGCAAACTCACCCGGACATGCATGTGTACCAATCGAGACACATAATTGTATGTTTGGCTACAAACTTTCCAATCATCCGATATACAAAGACACATGTATATGGCTAGAGATTTCTTGACCCTTTGCTGGCAAAAAAAAAATGGTATGAACTGTGAATATAATGTGGGGAGTGGACAAGTTCCATTAGACAAGCAACATTTTGTCAACAAAACAAATAAGAGCCAACATACTACTGGATAAAAATGATGGGGCAATTTTAAGCACTAACCAGACATATTTACTGATTCCCAGCGCGCACTACCAATCAGACAGTTTGCTAGAGACACTGCTTAATTAGGCGTATGCTCAGTGTGACCAGAGAAAGCAATTGTTTTGGTCAATAACGTAGTAAGTGATGCATCCAAACAGAGAAAAGCTCATAACAGATAATAAGTTAATGTTGTCTAGAGAGAAAAATAAAGTTAGTAGTGTCAGTAACAAACACATTAAACTACTGAAGGTGACATCTTGCTAGCTCAAGAAAAAAACAAAGGTTGGATGTGGTGATCCACGCCCCATGGCACGCATGTCATATTATTGCGAAGTTCACTTGGCACCATGAAACCACATGAAATCTGCTACTCCTTCCTCTTCTTGGAGCGTCAGCTTCTTCTTCTTCCCTCTTCCTTGAGCTGCATCTTTTAACCCGTCGATATATTCGAGGCCCTTCCCCTTGTACCTATCCGGAGGTTTGCTGGTTTTTACAGCTCCAGCAAAATGGTGTACTCTTTGCTTGTCGATACCAGCGCAACATATTATGTTGGGTTTAAAGCAGAAGACGCGGACAGCGGGCGGGGCAGTGAAATGCACTTCATGGCTGAAGCCTAGCTTCAGAAACAGCTCGCGTCCTTCGCGCTCTGTTCTTGCTTTATAGCCAAATCCAACAAGCTTCAGAAACCGAAAAAACTTGGCCTCCATTTCAAGGAGAGAAGTTCGTCCAAGACTGAAATGTTTGCTTTCGAGTTACCTTAACAAAAGAAGGACAAAAGGTTCACCACAAAACTGGGCAGTAATGCAGAAGAACATGACTACAAGACTGCGACCATGCTGCAAGCAGGGGAGGCAGGGTTAATTTGAGCATCAGTGGGGCAAAGACAGCGGTAACAACATAATAGATAATTGTGAAGCACGTTCACGCACAATATCTCTCGAACCTTGGAACACAGCATAAGTTCTGCAAACTGATATTAGAAAAACAAAGGCAAACGCTAGGCGTCAGTCGGGTGTAGCGAGCCCTTTCTACAGTCGCCTTTAGAGCCGTCCGATCCACTTAAGTGAACCGATCCCGCGCGTCCGATCTATGTAGCAAAAACGTTTCATGTGTTGTACTTTTTCTGTGTGTATGCAGCATCGCATGTAGCAAAAAAGATTTCAAAAAATGTTGTGTCTGATCAGTGTAGCAGAAAACCCGAGAGCAACTTTTTTTTGTGTGCATGTAGCACCGCGTGTAGCAAAAAAAATTCAGATTCGTAAAACTTGCAATGAATACCAAAAAGATGTTGTAGCACTTTAAACACAGCCATGTAACAAAAGTCACCAATATATGCAACAAATCCCAATTTGTTGTAGCAAAACATCTTGCTTTTGTGGCAAAAAAACCCAGGGTATCCAACAATTATGTCCAACTCATCCAACAATATAGGGGCACGTATGTAACATTCGAGCAAAATGTGTGTGTAGCATAAGCCCAAAAATCAATGTAGTGTTTTGCTTGTGCTTACACAACAAAACCTTTACAAACATGTAGCAAAATTGCGTATCGCATGCAATAAACAAAATCCACCAAAAAAAACTGACCTCCACCGTCGACCATGGAGGCACCACCATGACAGATTCGACCTCGCCGACCACCAATCCGCCATGCGAGAGGTCGGGAAGAGCCAGACCGAGAGAATCCCCACGCCGGCCACCAATCTGCCACGCCGGAGGTCGAGAAGAGTCAGATCGAGAGAATCCCCAACAATCTGCCCGCAAAATTGTCTTCTCCAGGGGGCGTCAATGGCGAGCCAGACCGACGGAGGGAACAGAGGTGCGCTGGTAGGGGGAGGCATGGAGGAGCAGCGACGACGGCACGGAGGAACGGTGGGGCCTCGTCGGGAAGAAGAGGTCATGACTGGCGGCGCTCCTGTGCGAGCTGGCCCTGACCGGCGGCGGGGTAGCGAGGGCACGATAGGGAGGAGGGGCGAGGAGTGACGACAGGGAGGCGAGGGCACGACAGGGAGGAGGGCGAGCAGTGAGAGGAGCCGGCGGCCAGCAGACTCCTCGCATCGAGCGCTGCGAGTTGACTGCGCGAGATGCATTCGCGAGGGAGCGAACCGGCTGTAGCAACAGCCGGTCGTAAGATAGCTTTTCCCAAAAACAAATGTTTTGCAATCTAAAATGCTACTAACTATATTTTTTTCAGAATCACACATATATACACGTTTCAGTGTGTTTGTTCCATCATATCATGCGGTATGTAGTCCGTATTAAAATATCCAAAACATTTTATAATTCGGAATGGAGGAAGTGGTGCATTATTATTAGTCCCCCAACCACCAAATCGACCAAGTGGACAATGTCATCATAGGTGAAATTCCCACCATAAGCAATGTATAACGCCTAAGAAAATCATCTCTAATTTTATTTTTGAGAGGCGTCTCTTCACATGGTTCCTAGATAAAAAAGATACTTACTGATTATGTCTTCCTCTTTATTCTCGAATCATGTCGATGTAAAATATAGATAAATGCATGGACTTTCAGTTAACCAATTGCCTTATGCCTATACAGATTATCAATTTGTAATTGATCTAACAAAAATACTAACTACTAGTCCTTGTGTGAATCTGTTGCAACATACGACATACCTCTAGAATTGGACGTCACCAGTTGAGGGTTCGGGGCTGTGGCTGGCGGACGGCAACCATGCCGACGATGGAAGCACTGGAGCGACGCCTGGTAGAGCTGCCCTAGCGGCGGCGGCGTTCGATCGAAACTTGAAGCAGAAGCTGTACGGTGAAGCGTTTCAACCGCTGAGTCCTCAGGTACATCCGTCCATGTGCATCTACCGATCTGATCGATGGCAATTGGCAGCCTTGTTGGGCTTTGGCTTCTAGACACACAAGGAAGCCTAGGTGGGTTTGTGTCAGCACTTACCTCAAGCACTCAAGGTGAGACGGGCTCATTTCAAAAACAAAACAAAAAGTGAGACGGGCTCAAGCACGCTAGGGTCGAGCCAGTGCACGTGTTGGTGGGCGTTGATGTTGGTGGTGGTGGGTCGGCCTGATCTGGTCGCCGGCGTGTCGTCGACCGTGCGCGGTGGCGTGATGGTGCGGGCCCGGTTTACGTGGCTATACTCATGGGGGTCGTCGTTCCTTGCTAGAGGGCGTTGAGGTTACCCCCCTTCTCCACTCCTTTGTGAATGCCGAGGGAACCCTAGAACTAACTTGTTGGTCCAGACAACAACATCTTGTTGACATCACATTTCTTCTCGAAGGTCTTGTCCTAATACTCTGAGATTTGTGGTTCATGAAGCATGGTGGTGGCACAAATTCAGGGGGCGTAATGGGGCAGGCTGTCATCTTGCTTCGCCGTTGACATCCTCACTCTCTTGAGAACTGTAAATCATTTTATCTTTCATGTTGGGCATGCTTGTGATGTTGTTCCAACATTTTCTTTCTTTTGAACTTCGGTGTATGGTGGCAGTTTGCTTGATTTATAAAGAGCGAAGAAAGCATATGCAAGTGTTCGATCAAAGGATTTAGGGTCATTTATCGAATTGCCCACAGCGGACCTCAACTACTCAGTTTTGCCCCTAGCGCCGAATGGTGCTCAGTTTTGCCCCTACCTCGTGCGCAGCAACTATGGAGAGGTCGAAACGGTGAGTTTGAACTCGATTCCGTCTGGTGGCGTTAGTGAAGTGGGTCCGGAGCTTCCAGGTGGGACCGCCCAGTGTGTTTGAAGTCGTCCGGAGCTTACAGGTGGGACCGCGCAGTGAGTTGACTTTGCTGAATCGTCCACACCCGAGCCTCCCGACCCGCCGTCGTGCGCTGCCGCGACCCGCCGTCGTGCGTCGTGCGCTGCCGCTATCGCCGCCGCCACCGCCGCACCACCCCCGCGGCGCCACGAGCACCTGCGGCACCACCACCACCTGCGGCGCCACCACCACCTGCTCCACCGCCACCTGATCCACCGCCACCGCCACCTGATCCTCCGCCAGCACCACCTCCCACCACCACCTGTGTCGCAGCCAGCAGCACCCATTTGCGCCGCCTCCAGCACCACCTGCACCGCCGCGGCCGTTCCGCGTGGCCACCTGCTTCACCGCCACCGTCCTGCGACGCCGCTGGTGGGGCGCTCGTTCCACCACTCTGTCCGCCACCTGCTCGACGAAATGGATAGCAATGAAATGGATAGCAATGAAATGGAGAGCGGCGGCGACCTGGGTCCGGAGACACGCCGCGTCCACGATTGGGTTCCCATTGGGTAAGTACTGAGCTTTGAATTGTCGATTCGACATGGGATGCCATTGATTTGCAGCTGATTGCGTCTCTGTTTTTCGTGGGTTAGGATGGAGTTGCGGTTTGCTTTCTTGGTGAACATTAGAAGGGACCGCTACATCGTCGATGCAGACAATAAGAAGAAATTCAAAGGAGGTTTCAGTTATTCGGTGCCAATGGATTGTAATTGGAGTTTCAGACAATTTGGGGAGGTAATTTGCAGCCCATATCCTTGGGGTTTGCATGATGAAGTGGAATTTAGATACTTTGATGGGGGAAAAGATTGGATCCAAATTAGTAATGATGAAGAGCTCGCTACCATGTTTGCTAAGCATAAGGAGGCAGAGAATTTTCATGTGAGGCTGCAAAATGATGTGGTTGTGCCGGCAGTTGGACAGACGGTGGCGGGTTCATCTTCTCGGGCAGGACCATCACGTTGTACTGCCAACTCTAGCCAGAACAGTTCAAAACCAACTCGACGTGGTGGCTCGACAAGTGTGGGCACTGGGAGAAGGGTTCCTGTTGAAGTGGAGTCTGATGCCTACATTTCTGCGGATGATGAAGAGAGGCTATATTCTGATGTTCTTCAGACTTTAAGACGGACATCTCGGGCTGAAATCCAATATGAGTCTGACAGTGACCTTGAAGAGGAGGAAGACCGGCCACCTGTTGAATGGGACCCTGAGAACCCTCATATGGCAGAAGGTTGCATTTTTGCTTCCATGGCTGAGTGTAGAAATGCACTTGTGACGTACTGCATTAAGGCAGAACGTGCGTTTACAGTTGACAAGAGCGATAAAAGGCGCTACACCGTGCACTGTGAGTCTAAGGATTGTCAATGGAGGATGCACGCATCTAAAATGCGTGGTAGCACCAATATTCAGGTCAAAGTGAACCCTTTTCCCCACACATGCCAAGAATCAACCCTTAGGAAGGAAACAATCGGTAGAGCCAAGTCAAGATGGGTGGCGGATGAAGTAAAAAGATGGGTGGCAGAAAACCATCAAGTGGGTACAAAGGAATTGCAGACAAAAATCAAAGACAAGTTCAAGATAGATTTACCATACATGAGGGTGTTCAATGGTAAACAAAAAGCTATGGAATCTATCCATGGTAATTGGAATGAAAGTTTTGAATTGTTGTATTCATTCAAAGCTGAAGTGGAGAGGACAAGCCCAGGTAGTATTGTTGACATTGATCACCACTCCGTGGAGTACACAGTGAAGGGAGTGACAAGGACGAAGGAATGCTTTAGGAGGGTTTTTGTGTGCTTTGAAGCTTGTCGAATGGGTTTTTTGGTAGGCTGCAGGCCTTATTTGGCTATTGATGCTACTTTTCTCACAGGGAGGTTTAAAGGACAGTTAGTAGCAGCTTGTGCAGTTGATGCACACAATTTTGTTTTTCCAGTTGCCTACGGTGTGCTGGAGACAGAGTCTGAGGAGAGCTGGACATGGTTTTTGCAGAATCTGCGCCGGGCTATTTCACATCCCAATGGGTTGGTAATTCACACAGATGCATGCAAGGGTTTAGAAGTGGCCGTGGACAATGTGTTACCAGGAGTAGAGCATAGGGAATGCATGCGTCACCTTGCTGCAAATTTTGTGAAGAAATTCAAAGGAAAGTTTTTTACCGACAATTTATGGCGAGCATCTTTGACTTGCAGTGTGAGGAAGCACAACTACCACATGAGGCAGTTATACACAAATAAGAAAGTGAAGGAATACTTGGAAACACACCACTCGAAGTTATGGGCCAGAAGCCAATTCAGTGAACTGAGCAAAGTTGACTATGTGCACAATAATCTTGCAGAATCTTTCAACTCAACGATCCGGAAACTAAAGGATCTTTATTTGGTGGATTTGCTTGACAGGATAAGGATAGAATACGCCGAGAAATTTCATTTTCGTCTTGGAATAGCTAATGCAAAATTCATGGGCCACATTATTATCCCGGCTGTGATGAAGGTATTGAAGCAAAAAACAGAAGGCTTGATAATGAACATGAGATTTATCTCGGATACCAAATCAGAGGTATCAGTCTTTGATAAAGCTAACAAAGAATGGAGATATCCAGTGGATTTAGAAGATAAAACTTGCAGTTGTAGGCAATGGCAGATAACTGGGTTGCCATGCATTCATGCCTTGTTTTTCATCACTTCTATCTCAGGTCCAGCAGGGAATATACAGCAGTATGTGCATGATTACTACTCTGTTGCAATGTTCAGAGCCACATATGCACATGCCTTGCCTGCTTTGGAGGGAAAACAGCAATGGGATAGAGTGGACCCTGGATTCAAACTTTGTGCTCCACTTCTGAAGAGAGCTGCAGGTAGACCGAGGAAGACTCGACACCGACGTCGCAATGAAGGAGGTGGACTTGGAGCGAGGGTGCGTAAGTGCACAAGGTGTGGTGGGACTGGTCATTTCGGCAAATATTGTGATAACACAGTGGATCCAGGGTTTGGAGAGAGTATTCCTGATGAAAATGATGGTCAGCTGCCGGATGCAGCATTTGAAAATTTTGGTCAGCAGTCAAGTGATTCAGATGATGCAGCATTTGAAAATGATGATCAAGTCCATGATCGAAATGATTATTCAAATGATGATCCAGTCCATGATGCTTCAAATGATCCGCTGGATGCTCCAGTCGATGCTCCAGTCCATGATGCTTCAAATGATCCACTGGATGCTCCAGTCGATGATCCACTGGATGATCCAGTCGAAGTTTCATTTTCAGATGGGTATGTAAATCCTGCCATGATCTCACTAGTTTTCATTTTTCATTTATCATGATCCCACTTACCTTTATGTTTTGTACAGCTCTGGTGTAGTTTCAAAGAAGAAGGTACCGACTACCAAGAGGAGAAGACAAGAAGCTGTGAGCACGATGAGCACAAGGAGCAAAGGGCCACCAAAACAGCCAAGGATCACAAAGAAGCCCCGACGCTATTTAGACTAAGTTGGATCCAAATGATGTTGTATTTCTGTTGAATAATGTTGTATTTATGTTGACTGGTGATGTATCTATGTTAGAACATAGTTTGGATGATGTTTGAATAATGTTGGATGATGTTGAACCAAGTCATGGCAAAATTTGAGGCAAATGTGCTTCAAATGAGGTCTGAAGCTAGGGTAAACACCCCCATTTGTAATTTCATGAAAAATTCGACCTTGTCTAAATTATCCAAATAAATTTGAGTAGCAACTATATCACATATAACAACATTGTGCGTTGGATTCATGTCATTTTGATTTTTTTTGAATTATTTATGCTCTTTTGAAACCATCGCTCTATTCTCATGAGAAATGTGCTTCAAATGAGGTCCGAAGCTAGGGTAAATACCCCCATTTGTGCTTCAACTTTTTTTGGCATCTTGTCTAAATCAGCCAAATTAATTTCCTAGACATCTATTCTACCTATATAGTGTAAATCTGAAGTTTCATTATGTTTTGAATAATTCTTCTATTTTTTTATTTTTTTATTTAAATAACATGGTTTAATAGAAAATCATATGTAAAACAGATAAAAATCATGTTTATATTTTTTTCTAGCAACTATATCACATATAACAACATTGGGCGCTGGTCTCATGTCATTTTGATTTTTTTTATTAATTATGCTCATTTGAAACCATCGCTCTAGTATTGAACTCTAAACAAGTCTATACAAGATAGCTCTTTTGTGGAAACCATTTTCGATCAATTATCCATAAACCATGTTTATATTTTTTTCTAGCAACTATATCACATATAACAACATTTGGCGCTGGTCTCATGTCATTTTGATTTTTTTTGAATTAATTATGCTCATTTGAGACCATCGCTCTAGTAGTGAACTCTAAACAAGTCTATACAAGATAGCTCTATTGTGGAAACCATTTTCGATCAATTATCCATAAACCATGTTTATATTTTTTTCTAGCAACTATATCACATATAACAACATTTGGCGCTGGTCTCATGTCATTTTGATTTTTTTTGAATTAATTATGCTCATTTGAAACCATCGCTCTAGTATTGAACTCTAAACAAGTCTATACAAGATAGCTCTTTTGTGGAAACCATTTTCGATAATTTATCCATAAACCATGTTTATATTTTTTTCTAGCAACTATATCACATATAACAACATTGGGCGCTGGTCTCATGTCATTTTGATTTTTTTTAATTAATTATGCTCATTTGAAATTTTCGCTTGATTTGACACTTTTTCGAAAAAATTGACGGAAACTATGTTTATATTTTTTTCTAGTTGCTATACAACATTATAAGACTATGTGAGTTGGTTTGAGCATGTTTTGATTTTTTTTGAATTAGTTATGCCATACCCTAGCTGGCAGCTCAAAACCCCTCTAAACCCCTCTAAACCTTCTGTGCCGTTGATCAGTGCGTGGATGGTTCAGATCTGGCGCTCGGGTTAGATCCGTGCGCATGTGACTGCCGATCCGCGGCTGCGCTCTGATTGGCTGCGCTCGATCTGCGCTCTGATTGGCTGCAAATGCTCGGGTTTGGATCGGTGGCTGCGCTCGATCTGCACCGTTCCTTACGATCAAACGATTGAAAATGACGCGGTGCATCGACTGGGTGGTTGACTCCGTGTTTTGTCTCAATGTAACTGCATGCAACAACGGCCACTGACTAGTGGGCCCCGTTCACCAGCCCGATGCATGCAGACATGCAGCCCAGCCCTCTACGCAGCCCTGCACGCCTAGTTTCGCGTCGCACCAGCGCTATTTGCAGCGACGCAGCCCTGCACGCCTCGTTTCAGAAGGAGGAGTCGCGTCGCACCACTTTGCATTAAGAATGCACGCATGCAGCTAGGGTCACGTCGCATCCTAGCTATTCTTTCAGCCACCGCTTTGACCTGCACGCCTCGTTTCAGAAAAATGAGTCGCATGCAGCTAGGGTCACGTCGCATCCTAGCTATTCTTTCAGCCACCGCTTTGACCTGCACGCCTCGTTTCAGAAAAATAGTCGCATCGCACCAGCGCTATTTGCAGCGACGCAGCCCTGCACGCCTCGTTTCAGAAAATGCACGCATTAATGCACGCAGCGACGCAGACTTTGGCGTGAGACTTTGGATGTTCATCTCTTTCACCTCTTTGCATTAATGCACGCATGCAGGCTACGTCGCATCCTATTTTCGCAGGCACCGCTTTGACCGCCTAATGCACGCAGTTGCTTCTTCATCTACCCTGCATCTTCAACTAGCTATCTTACGTTTTCACACAGTTGCTTCTTCATCTACACCAATTAATTCACACCTCATCGGGTCTTTAAATAGTGCATTTGCCTCCTCCTCCCTCTTCTCATCCCTCTCCAGCCCCTTTGCCTCCTCCTCCCTCTAACCATGGGCTCGACGTACTCTATCCCTTCCAGCCCCGAGTCCGTCAGCGACGAGGACAACCACCCGAAGGCTCGGCCCTGGTACGAGCCGGAGTGGACGCCGGAGCAGCTGGGCATCGTTCCCAAAGCTCCCAAGCGGAAGCGCAAGGATCAGTACGTGTCAACCGCCTGGGTCCACCACCCCGACCCCGACCGCGTCGACAGGGCCGAGCGCCGCTCCGTCGAGGAGCAGAACCGCCGCCTCAAGAAGCAGCTGAGGGCGGAGAAGAAGGAGGAGGAGGCGGAGGCGAGGAGGGAGGAGAAGGCGACGTGGCGCCGCATCAAGATGGCCTGGGAGAAGGCGAACGACGAGACGCGGGAGGCCAATGCCCGGGACTTGGCCATCCGCGAGAGGGCGAACAGGGCGGCGGACTGGAAGTAGGCCAACCCCCGGCGGTTGGCCGGAGGACGGAAGGGCGCCCGCAGACGAAGGGGCGCCGGCGGTTAGGGTTAGGGTTTGGGTGGGCCCTCTATATTTAGGGCCCTTTATGAAATGTAATGGGTTTGTTTAATATATGTAATTTGGGTCGGTTTAATATTTGTACTTGGGTATATATGCCCCATATCCATGCTAATATAAACTAGCTCGTGTTTGCATTATTTTTCAAAGGCTAATACAATGGAACAAAATTAGCTTCTAACATGCCATTTGCCATTTGCCATAAAAGTAACAAAATTCAAAGGCTAATACAATGGAACTAGTAACAAAATTCAAAATTTGTTTCAACTAGCTAAAACAAGTACATGTGGGCTCGGCAAAAATACAAGAGAAAAAGCATAATTTGTTACAACAAACTAAAACAAGTAAATATGATTTCCTCTAAGCAAAATTTGTTACAAACTAGCTAAAACATGTAAATGTATGTGTGCCTCTATGCAAAATTTGGCAACCCAGTACGTTTTTTTATTTTACAGGACATAAGCAAAATTCAGAAACGTCACGGCCCAACATCTACTCGTCACGGCCCAACATCTACTCTGGCAGCCCAGTACGTTTTTTTGTAAGGAAAACACAACTGTCGACTGAAGTTAACTTAACAACACAGACAGAGTCAACAAATTCAGAAACTTAACAAATTGCTGCGTGCATTCGATTAAGTGACACGAACTTGGCATGGCGCACAGATCGCGTCCTCTGCCCTAACGACGGATCAACAAGTAAACGAAAAAAAGAGCAACGATGCAACAATAAAATCCACCAGCCATCATATTTGCTTGCTTCCGCAAATCAACCATCTGCTTTAGATATTTCTTGATCTTCTTCAGTTCCTGGTTCAGTTCGGACTCCGAGGGCAGCCCGGGCAGTTCACCATTGCGCGCATTCCTCTTCACCTCTCTGTCAGCACTGGGCGCACCCATCTCCGAGCTTTCCCCCATCTCCACGCCCACCGGCGGCAGCCCCCCCATCGAATCAATGTAGCCCTCAAACATAAGCCTCTCTAAATAATCATCCATCCACTCGAAATGGCCACATTTCTTCAGGATCTGAAAACAGCAACATGAACCCTAAATTCAAAATTTCCCAAATTCGACGAGCAAAAACGAATTGCGGTGAAATCAAAGCAAAAGGATGCGAAAGAACTGAGATCTATACCTGCCCATCCCTTCCGGCGTGCATCTTGCTCAAGCAGCTGACATACTCGCGACCAAGATTGCCATTGTCGCCGGTCTTGCTGACCCAACGTTTGAGAGGCTCTGGGCGTGGGCAGTCTGGGCACCGTGTCAGCGGCACTGCACCATACCGCGGCCATTGTGACCGCGCGGCGGAGGAGACAGACATCTGCGCTTCGTCGCCGGAGAAGAGGGAGAGAAGGATGCGGCAAGGGGAGGGGAAGCAATGGCGCCATCAGGAGGTCGGGGACGGGCGAGGTTCTCTTCTAACTGCCCTGAGGTGGGACCCACGCAGTGCGTACGTGGATAAGTGGTGGGCCCAATGTTCCCAACGGTCGACAACGGTTCTCTAATGGGTCCCACAAGCCGCGGTTGTCTTCTGGGTCCTATAAGTCAAGGGTCCCACAAGTCAGCAGACCTGACGGAGACGGCAAGAGTGACGGAATGAATCCTTGCGCACAGACTAGGGGCAAAACTGAGCACCATTCGGCGCTAGGGGCAAAACTGAGTAGTTGGTACCAACTGAGGGCAGGCTGATAAATATTGTAAAGTCATAAGTGAACCTTGATTGGGATCTCTCCTTCTTCCTTTTCCGGAGCTCATGCTCGTGTGGATTCCGGTCCTTCCTCTGCATGATGCGGATATTTTATCGTGGATTATGTTCCTTTTACATTGTGTAAGCGATCTAGCGTGTCATATCTGATATCAAAGTCACAAGATCTTCGGATCCGCGGTGACAAATACCAAGGGAAAGGGGGTTGACTCCACAATGTTCGAGCAGCAACCGCGACACTAATTTGGTGGTGCTAGATTGTTCGAGTGCATATCCAACGATGATGAGATTGTGGGTGTTCGAGCAGCAACCACGACTATGATTTGGTGGTCATCGTTTGTTCAGGTGCAGACCGGTCGTTGGGTGAGCGATTTGTCACATCTCTCTCTTGTGATTGGTAAAATTATGGTTCATCCACTGGGTTTCAAGCATCAGTTAGAAGATTCAAGCGACATCTCCCTCATACTAGGCAAACAAATGGGTCATATGTGACACAGTGCTCATGGAGAAGGTGCAACCAATATGGCGGCGCTTAGACTAGCGCTGCAGAAGGTCAATATCTACCGCATATGACACCGCCTCACTTTTCTATTTTTAGATTTTTCTTTATTTTCTGAATTTTTGAATTAATTTTCCGGGATGGAAGAAAAAGGCCGGAAGGTCAACATTGCTGAGAAAGAGCGAAAATCATACGGGCTTGCCTGCAAAGGTGTCATGCCAGGCTGGGTTGTTTAACCGGTGTCTCGTGCTTGTCGCCGAAACAAAGTATGCGTGCCAGATAGCCATGTAGGGACACATATAGGGCAAGGGGACAAAGTGATCCAAATGGAGTTGAGAAATAGGAGATACGGTTTGATTGTACAAATATTGTTGCCCGTGAAACCATCCACTAAGCATAGTGAATGTGTGGTATTTACCAGGTGCAACTCAATTCTTACACTGAAGCAATTTTTATGCACCGATGTGCATATACGCCTCATGATTCAAAAGAAAATTTGGTTTAGAAATTCAAGATTTGTTGTTAGCACCCATTTTTGTTCTATAAAGAGGTAAACAAGCAATAATTTATAAGAATTTAAGATGTGAAATGAAAACTTACATGACTCGCAAGTACATAGTTAGTCACTCTTCAACCGTCCAACATACCATTGAAAACATTTGGATATGGCAAATTTAAGCACCAACAAAACATATTTTCCAATTCCCAGTGAGCCTATATTTTACCCAATTATAAAACCGTTACAACTAGAGCCACTGCTTAATTAGGTCATTAGGTGTATGCTCAATGAGTCAATGTAACCAGAAATATGAAGCTATCTGAGGAAGCAATTGGTTTCTTCAATAACGTAACGCCGAAGCTCAATAAGTGATGCTTAACCAGGCACCAGGTTTCTCATTTTGCATCAAGGTCGGGTTATGTTGGGGAAAAAAGTCAGCTTGTGTGGATGGTTTGGCAGAAAAATATGCCTTCTCTTTCTATCTGAGATGCAAGCTCATCTCAGAGCACAATAATTTAACTCCAAGCAGGTGATTTAACAAAATCACCATCACAGGTTATACTCCCTCCGTTCCATGTATGGATACATCCAATTTTGGGCAAAGTTGAAACACTTATTTTTGGACGGAGGAAGTACATTTTAGTGCGGAGCAAAGCTCATAACAGAGAACAAAGTTAATGTTGTGTAGAGAACAATAATGTCAGTACTTCCAGTAACAAACACATTGACTCAAAGCAAAACAAAAAGGTTGGATGTGGTGATCCACCCCATGGCATGCATGTCATATTATTGCGAAGTTCACTTGGCACTGGAAACCACATGAAGTCTGCCACATCAAATGGGGAGGTTTATGACCTCTTCTGCCTGTCCTTCTTCCCCGGCTTTATCTTTATAACCTCGTCCATGTATAATAAGCCCTTCCCCTTGTACACCTCCGGAGGTTTGCTTTGTCGAACAGCTCCAGCGAAATGGTATACTCTCTGCTGATCGATACCAATGAAACATATTAGGTTAGGTTTAAAGCAGAAGACGCGGACGGCGGGCGGGGCGGTGAACTGCACTTCATGGCTGAAGCCTAGCTTCAGAAACAACTCGCGTCCTTCGCGCTCTGTTCTTGCTTTAAAGCCGACTCCAACAAGCCTCAGAAACCGGAAAAACTTGGCGTCCATTGCAACGAGAGAAGTTGGTCCAATGCTGAAATGTTTGCTTCCGAGTTACCTTGACAGGAGAAGGACAAAAAGTTCATCACAAAACTGAGCACTCGTGTTAAAGAACAAGACTACAGAACTGCAACCATGCTGCAAGCCGGGCCGAAGACAACGGGTGACAAGATAAAAGATATATGTGATCCGGTGACACCATAAACACGGGCTCGCACGGTTTTCATTTTCACGCACAGTATCTCCCGAACCTTAAAACACAACATCTGTTTTGCAATCTAAAATGCTATTGTACATTATTATTAGTTTAAATGTAGTTTCCGAAACCTATTCGACAATGTGACCATAGGTGAAATTCTCAACATAAGCAATCGTACAATGCCTAAGAAGATCATCTCTAATTTTTTTTTTGAGAGCAGTGTTTTCACATGGTTCCTAGATTAAAAAAAAGATACTTACGGACTGTGTCTTCCTCTTTATTCTTGAATCGAATCGATGTATAATACTACTCCCTCCGTTCCAAATTAATTGACGCAGTTTTAGAATGTTCTAAACTGCGTCAATTAATTTGGAACGGAGGGAGTAGTAGATAAATAGACTGTCAATTAATCAATTGCCTTATGCCTATAAGAATTATCAATTTGTACTTGATCTAAAAACAGTACTACCTAGCCCTCCGTGTAATACGACATACCTCTAGATGTAGAGGTCGCGGGCTGAGGATTCGGGGCTGTGGCTGGCGGACGGCAACCACGCCGACACGGTGACCGACGATCAGCGAACAGCTGAAGCGACGCCTGCTAGGGATGCCCTAGCGGCGGCGGCGTTCGATATGAATCGAAACTCGAACCAGAAGCTGCAAGTGTTTCAACCGCTGCGTCCTCACGTACAAGCGATCTACATAATCGATGGCGATGGGCAGCCTTGTTGGGCTTTGGCTTGTAGACACTAGGAGGCCTAGGGGGGGTTCGGCCTCTAACTATGAAGTCCGAAAGGCCGAATGATATGCCCCTGGCTATGCGCTGTCAGTTAAGAAAGACATGATTCACTACAAAAATCTCTCAAAAAATAGATTCAATAATTTTTTTTAAGAAAGACATGCACAACATTGTAACAAATATTAAGGCCCCGTTTGGTAGCTCTGTATTTTTGAAGTATTCGACGGTTTTCAGAAATACTGAAGTATCAAATACTTCGAGGTATTTTTTTTGTGCACTGATGTGCACATATGCCTTATGATTCAAACCAAGATTGGGTCCTAAGTTTGATGAAACTCAAGATTTTTGTAAATTTCAGTGCTGGATAATTTTTAGGCAAAAAATTATCTATGTGACACAAGTAAACAATACTCACATGAAACCTCATATGTACGAAGTTAGTCACAGTTCAACCGTCCAACATACCGCTGCAAATAATTTGATACGGCAAATTTAAGCACCAACCAAACATATTTTTGGGTTCCCAGCGTACCTATATCCATAATTATTATAATACCGTTACAGCTGGTGTAACTGCTTAATTAGGCGCATGCTCAATGTGACCAGAGTTTTGCAGCTATCCGAGGAAGCAATTGGTTTGGTCAATAGCGTAAAGGCCGGAGCTCAATGAGTGATGCTTCCAAACAGAAAGACCAACGATCTGTAGCGCGTAACAGGAATCAGGTTTCCCAATTTGCATCAACATCGGCTCACAGAAAAGGTGGCTTGTGTGGATGGTTTGGCAGAAAGATGTCCCCTCTTTGCTAGGGATGCAAGCTCATCTTAGAGCACAACAATTTAAGTCCAACCAGGAGATTAAACAAAAATCACCGTCACAGGTCATACATCTAGAACCACGTATTTTAGGGCAGAGCAAAGATCGTAACAAATAACAAGCTGATGTTGGGTAGATAAAAGATGGGAGACAGTGTTGGCAGTAACAAACACATTCAAGTACTGAAGGCAACATCTAGCCAGCACAAAGCAAAAAAAACAAAGGCTGGAATGTGGTGATACAACGTCATGGACATACATGCCATACAATACAGGCTTGTCAGATGATTCACATACATTGCATACATTATATTATTAATATGAAGTCTAGCATAATCCAGCACGAGAAAACCACATGAAAATGAAATCTGCTGCACCACAAATGTGTTGTGGCATCCTGGCAGGCTAGAGGTGAAATGGGGAGGTTTACCCATGTGTTACTTCTTTGTCTTCTTCCCAGGCTTCAGCTTTATAACCTCATCGATGTACAATATGCCCTTCCCCTTGTACACCTCTGGAGGTTTGCTGCTTCGAACAGCTCCGGCGAAATGGTGTACTCGATGCTTGTCGATACCTGTGCAGCATATTATGTTGGGTTTGAAGCAGAAGACGCGGACGGCAGGTGGAGCAGTGAACTGCACCTCATGGCTGTAGCCTAGCTTCAGAAACAGCTCGCGGCCTTCACGCTCTGTTCTTGCTTTGAAGCCAACTCCAACAAGCTTCAGAAACCGGAAAACCTTGGCTTCCATTTGCCCCATAACAAATGGTCTGTTTCCGAGTTACCTTAACAAAATGAAAGGACAGAAGGTTAATGAAACAAATGAGCACTCATGTAAACAAACAGGATAAAAATAATGCCACCAGTGTTGAGAATTTGAATTATATGTAATTACAATACTTTTCTTATATCGATTCTTTTCAGAACACTGCAAAGTGTTGATTCAATGGTTTTTTCCATAATCTCATATTACATCGGATGAAAGCTAGCAACTCATCAATTTATACTGAAAAAACAAAATAATAATTAATGCGAACGGCAACTCTGATGCCATACCCAGTTCCTTATCTATCGAGAGGGCAAGCAGAGTTCACAACAACATAATCATCTTATCTCAAAACGGGGAATAAGATGAATTTTGGATTAGACACCAAGTGGCAAGTCTTACAATGTGAATCCCTTGCAGGGTGGTTGAAAATAATTGTCAGGCAGCGAAGCTTGTGTGTACAGTGGAAGATACTGAAATATTCTTATTGGGTCTCAACTGGCAGTATTGAGAATTTTATGCATACACAATAATGCACTCAGAATGATTTATCCCATAACAATCTCATCTCACATAGGATGAAATGGACCAATTCATTAATTCATACTGACAGAAGTAAATGATGAGAACGGCACCTCTGAAGCCATAACTAGTTCCTCAATTATCGATGATCAGGGCAAGCAGAGTTCACAACAGGATAATTGTCTTATCTCAAAACGGCATATAAACTCTGGCTTTACACAAAGTGAAAAGTCTTGCACTGCGAAATCCCTTGCAGGGTGGTTGAAAGAGCTGTCAGGGAGCGAAGCTTGTGTGCTATGTGGGACAATGGAAGATTAAACATATTCTTATTGGGTCTCATCTGGCTGTAACATTTATTGTGAGCTTATAGACGTATGCAGTGCATGATTACCAAATACCAATAAGTTGTGCAAATGAGTCTGGTATCTGAGGTTAATTTACAACAAGATTGTTACTGAATGAAAATTGATGTCACCTCCAATTGTTGCTACATATAAGATTGTTTTCAACAGTGCGGGAAGAGACTTTGATTAGGAGGAATTTGATGATTTGCAACAAATTGGTGGATCTTTGATCATTTATCCTAAGTTGGCCATCCATACATCCAAAGTCGGTCATCCTTTGGTGAAATATTCAAAGTTGATGGTTTGGTTTGATGATATACCTTTAAAGGACGCTTTTACAAATAAAGAGCAAACTGTTTAAAATGACTAATTTGCCCCTGGTTAGATCGCTACCAATCCAGCAGCTCACTGCCTTGAGCGGGAGGCCTCCTGAACCTCCAGCCAGGTCCATTCATTCCCTCTATTTCTTCCTTTTCTCAATTCTTTCATATATATGGTTACCTATTGATTGATTCCCTCAATCCCCGTCAATTTTCAGAAAAAAAATTCATCTCATAAACCTAGGGTTTCCAACATATGTATTCATTACTGATCTGGGGTATAGGAGGAGAAGAGAAGAGGAGAAAGCAGAGGGGAGATGTGGCCTGCTCTTCCGGCCGTGGGAGGCCACACCCCTCGCCCAAATCCGAGAGCGCATGTGGAGGCATGGGACTTACGAAGCACCGATACGGCGACACGGGACACAACAATTTCTAAAAACAGCAATACGGTGATACGGCTAGTATATGTAAAAATAATACTTTGCATTGACAACAACAATGTATAGATTTGCAATCTTATCACAGAATCTCAATCTTATCACAGAATGGCAAAGAAACCGTGTGTTGCCTCCACGGCCTGTTGCATCTGATGACATTTTTGTAGCATGAGCCCATAGAGGATACTTTGCATTGGAAACAACAGCCACAGCCTCTGCATATCAACACTAATGATGTTGCTTGCACTACCACAACTGAAGATTCGCTGCCTGCAGATGCCATGCCGGCATCTCACTCCCTGGCAAGCCCCAGTAATTCAAAGAATCGGCACGCATCACACAACCCAGTAGCAAGCAAGCACGCACGCCTAGCAGGCTAGCACGGCAGCACGCACGCCCAACGGAGCAGCAAGCAAGCAGCCAAGCACAGCAGCAAGCAATACGGGAGCAAGCAGGGCGGAAGCAGTTACCTTTGCTGCTGGCGACGGGCGGCAGCGGAGGCGACTCCAGGCGGCGGAGAGGGGCGAATCCAGGTGGTGTTGAGGCGAATCCGGACGGTGGCGCGATTCCGGCGGCGGCGGCGGCGCGTGCGAGCGAGTCCAGGCAGCTGCGGCAGCGCTCTCGATCCAGTTTGCAGCTAATCGAGTGAGTAGAGAGGGAGAGAGGGCGTCGGCCGTCGGGGGTTTCAGGCGCGTCGGATGCTCTCGCCGACAGACGACCGATTCCGGCGGGCGGCCACCGCGAGGAAGGAGAAATGTTCGGCGGGGACAAAACCTAACGGCGGAGGATGGCCGAATGAACGGATCCGTCATGTTTAGCGCGAGAAAGCCCAAGAACTCGGGCTGGGCTGGTTTGGGCTTTCTGCATTGTTCCTACTAGCCCAAAGTACTTGATCTTTTGATTTTGCTCAAAAGAAAAAAAAAACTTGATCTTTTTTTTTTGCGAAACACAATACAACGCAGACGCTCACATACACGTGCACACACTCACCCCGATGAACGCACACACACCCTACCCCTATGAGCACCTCCGAAAGACTGAGCCGGCGGTCGGGTCTTGAGATTGACGAAGTCACCACATGCGCCTCGCTGTCGACGGGAACGTCGCCTCCCACTGAAGAATATTCCGCCTAAATGAGAAACACCAATGTCAAATCTAGGATTTGAACTCTGGTGGGTGGGGTACAACCACCCTCCTAACCATCTTGCCAGAGGCAAGTTCTCAAACTTGATCTATCTTGATCATTAGATCGTACGCATTATCCCACGGTGTAGGCCAGGTGCGAGAGGTGATGCGTTCAGTGCTTCGGCACACTGAAATCGTGGCAAAAGTAATTTTAGGCCGCACTTAAAAATAATCATCTTGTTTTTCTCGATATTTTTTTCTTATTTGAAGTGAACGCGATCCAACTTTATTGACAAACCAAAACCATGTCGAATCAAGAAACAAACACACATGTACTACAAAGGTTCTTGGTAAACATGCTAGAGAAAACTATTATTGTTAAACTAAAAGTTGCATCGATTAGTTACGCTGTTTATGGAGGGCAATTTATAAGCTAGGTATGTTTAGCAAATGGCCAAGTGTAGCATGTAGTTTTTGGTGGACAGGGCGGTCAATCTTTGCTCCACTGTCCATGGTGGAGTAGAGAGAGAAGTGGAGCATAGTCCGAGTAGAGATTTCTTGCACCCGCGCTCTAGTGCTCATGCTTAAAAAAATTATAAGTTTCGCAAAAATTTGAAAAATAATTATGCATGTTCTAGATGATGTATCCTATAGACATGCAAAATTACAATGCAAAATAATTTATATTTCGACCTACCATTTTGTCATTTTTGTGTAGACTATAATATAAATAATTTTGATTGAGATTTTTCAGACTTGTAATATACATCATTGAGAACATGCAAGATTTTTTTCAGTTTATTTGAAACTTTTAAATATATTTTTCAAAAAAATTAAATTAGCACGAGCACTGCAGCTCGGGTGCAAAAACCACTTTCCATGCATAGTCCCTAGTCCGTAGTCGAGTGCATACTCGTCTCTCCACCCCTCACAAGTTTCTTTTCTTTGGACATTCACTCTTTTCTTTCACTTTTCATTCTCTCTCTCAGAAAAACTAATCATGTACTTCCTTCGTTAACTAATATAAGACATTCTACCTACTATTTCAGTATTAACTACATACATGCTAAAGTGAATAAATATACGTACAAAATATGTCAAGATACATTTAAATAATAAAAAAGCTAAAATACCTTATATTAGTGGACTGAGCGAGTATCTATCTTGCAGGAAATTAAAAGAAAAATAGAAAGTGGAAACAAATATTCATGTCGAGAAATTAACTAAATAAATAAATTAAAAAATAAAAGGAACCAAAATAAAAAGGAAAACAAAAATAACATGCAAAAATACAATAAAATTAACATAAAATAAAACTTAAAATAAAAATAAAATAAGAACAAAACATAGGCCAGAGTATACTGTCAATAAGCTGGGATTAAGAAAACTTTGCATTATAGATTCCAAAGAGGCCTTAATGCATTATGTTCTTTCGTAGAAATCATGCACCAACATTAAACAACAAAGTACAATTAGGCACACGGACGGATACTGCTAGAGGCGGAGGTGCTTGCTCCAGAGACTTTTCGAAAAGACCCGAAGGAAAAAAGTATTGCAAGTGCATATAAATGTTCATCTAAAACAGACATGATTGTGGGATGTGTGAAAAACAAATTCGGTGCATCAAAGTTGCTTTTAAGAGCACATACTTTTCATTTTTTCCTATATTACTGGAAATTCATTTTGACTCACGAGCTCCGCTGCTCCCTTTACACAAAAAAAATTTAAAATCATATTTATAAGTTTTAGAAAAATATGGAAAAAAAAAACTCATGTATGTTGCCAACGATGTATTTGAAATACAATGTACATTTTTTGTGCAAAATCATGATTTGAAATACCATATATTTTAAGGTACACAAAAATGTCAAAATCTTGTATATTTTGAAGATTTGAAAGTGTGTATATCTAGATCCACACATTTTTGTCATTTTTTGCGTTGCTCCTAATATAAAGTATTTCAAATCGAGTTTTCGCATGTTTATGGGAAACATCATTGACAACATGTAGGTTTTTTTCCAGATATTTTGAAACTCATAAATATGATGTTTTGAAGTTTTTAATAGAGAGAGCACTATTGCCGGGGAGTCAGAAATCTCTATTCCTATATTACAAACTTATAAAGTACTCCGTACTTTTTTCCTCCTTACACGTAGAAGACGCGAACATGTCACATTGTACTAGAAAAAACCGGTATGATCGCCACATCTTTTTTTCAACGCTGGTTAAGATGCAACCCAACAATCTCGACAACATTTGTCTACAGATCGGACTATTTTGTTTCGAGCGACTCCCTAATAAGCTTATGGGTGAGCTCCCTCGGCAGCCCTCGAACGCTGTCCGCCGTACCGACCTGTGCAAACCAGAAATTAGCCACGGAACCAGAGCATTGAGCTGGGACATTTTTGCTCTATGCTCGGCAAGGACGAGGGTTGTCGGAACTTGGAAAGAACATTTCTCACCAGTTCCTCGATGAATGGCAACGCTGATGGATGCGTCAGCTTGAGGCCCCCCGCCACGCAGGTCATGTCTCCTTCCTTCACCTGCAAACACGTCCGTGGATGCAATCATGTTTACCGACTTTTTTCTCACTCTTTTTAGGTACAGAAAAAGTAGTCCATGGTATTTAAATACAGGGATAAGATAAGAAAATGGTGCAGTATCGTCCCCTTTGGTTACTTACGACTTCTTCGATGAACGCGTCTGGTATGTGGCGAAAATGTATCTGTAAATTGAAATGCACGACCAAATCATCTGTGAGTTCCAGTGTCGAATTCTTAGGAACCAGCAGCAGCTAAGTTCAAACATTCGAAGCTAAGCTAACGCACCTCGGGTATATCCCAGCCCCCTTTTATGTCACCGGTGCTGAGGTTGGTGACGAGAACATAGTTCACCGCAAACGCTCGATCACCGGAGTACGCTGACAGACAAAGATCTTGTTGTTAGCCATATGCATACTGTATGTTGCGCATATCCATAAGAAGATGGGGAACTTGGTTACCCTTGATGAATTCTCTGGCTTCTTCCCTGCTTCTCGGCCTCTCCCTTATCACCCCTTTGCTCACCATGACCTGGTCAGAGGTGATCAGAAGGGTAGGCTGATCGCCAGCGCAGCCGCCGGGAAGGTTCAGTTTAACGGCATCGGCCTACAGACATTCAGTTCGAGCAGGAAACACCCCTTGATTCAGGATTTGCACCACAAGTTCGTCGCATTTACTAGCAATCAAGAAGCATCGTTCTGATCGAGCGGTGGCTGGTAGATACGTACCTTGGCTTCGGCAAGGGCCTTGACCAGCTCCTCCGGCTTCTCCCTCCTGATGGCCTTCTCGTCGATGTCAGCGCTCTAGCAGCACAGAAATCAAACAACTGCAGATCAAGAAACAAGTTGCTACATGCGGCGAATCTGGAAGCTTGATAAGCGGAGGGCACCCGACCATGACGGTGAACTCGTATCCCATACCGGACAGGATCTCGCGGCGCGCCGGCGACGACGACCCGAGTATGATCTTCAGTTCAGTGAGTAGAAGGAAGCATTAGGCTTAGAGGAGATCGAGGTGGACGGATCACGGATACTCTTCTCCTGCGAATGGTGAGAGAGATCGTAGGTCGATAAGATAGTGATACGTGTACCTTGAACGACGGGGAGTTGTTGGAGCTGGAAGCCATGTCTGTCTAATCCTTCTCCTGCGGAGCTCGATCAGCTCAGGATTCTGAAGTCTGAACCGTGCAGAGGCTCAATGTCACACAGGTTGTTAAATTATATACTGTTGCTTCCTTGGGTTCTAAGTATCTCAAGTCAAAGCGTTGAGTGGATCAGATATATAAATTGGTAGTCTAAAGTAACAGGGAGCCATTACGTCCTCTGCTAACGGTTGACCGGTGTACGTGGCAATGTGCTGCCTGAGTGCAGAGTGATACTCTTCCCGGAACCTTCTTTAATACACAAAGTTCGCCATTTAACTAATGCTGCACTTAGTTTACTGATGATTGCTTGTCAAATTAGCACTATGAAGATCAACAGAAGCCATTTTGTTGTTCAGTTGATAACTTTTCTATTCGGTTTTGCACTTTTGCTAATTATGTCGTCTAAGAATTGACTAAATCTCAGTAGCCTTCTTAACCATTGGATTTCGTATCGTGATTCGTGCTGGTCTGAGAGTTGCACCTGCTTTGCAGCTGTGTGCAACCGGCTGAGATTTAGTTAAATCTAAATCTCCTAGGCCGTTATATTTGCGTCGCGATTCGTGCTAAACTTAGAGCTGCATATGAGATGCAATCGTGTGCAACTGACTGAGATTGAACTAAATTTAAGTTCAATCCTTAGCCGTTAGATCTGCGTCATAATTCGTACTAAACTTAGATTTGTACATGATATGCAATTGTGTGTAATTATCCAAGATTCAGTTAAATTTAAGTCGACGCATACTTAGATAGTCTTATTTCTTTTTTCAAAGGCATGGGATTAACTAACTAAAAAATCAGCTATAATGCTCTCTTAAATGACGAGACCAACAAGAATGTATACATGGAGGCACACCACTACACCAACCATCGCATGGACGCATATGTTGTCTACAAAGTTCCCAGATTTATGAAATCACCACACGTGACTCGCAATCAGAGTTTACCTTTGCCTCCTATTGGAAGCATTCCTCTCTTAGAAGCCATGTTTTTCTGATGATTTTTTTGTTGCACTTCTCATATACACATGGTGTTAAACTTAGGATTTGATCTTGTTGGGCTAAGCGCATAACAACCCAACCACAAGTTGGTCCTCCACGACCACTCTACCCCTCACGAAGCAAGACGGTCGCAAAATATACACATTACTCAGCATAAGAAAACTGAGGCACCCAAGTTCTACTACGGAAAATCTAAAAAAAACAATCATAACAAATTATTACAAGGTATGTAAAAAAAACACTCCTAGAAAAGGATACGAGTCTAAGGTACATAGTCTGTGCCTAGTAGGAGGGTACCGGAGCCGGTCGCCTCCTTTCGATATATAGGAGAGCATCATCGTTGATGAACACCAAAACCATGATCGTGTAGAAGTCTTCTGTTGAAAGATCCATCATGTTGTGCACCCTTTATATCTTCATGTTTGCCCGACGATCTCCTTGTTTCCCCAGCCTTTAATTAATGTAGCTCATTGTATATCATCTACCATGGCTAGGAAAAATCAAGTATGGTATGTTACTTAGTGTTGTTTAACTATTATTGTACACAATGAAATATGTCCCTTTTTTAGGAACCGTGAAATATGTTAGACACCATAAAATATGTACATGTCTTGTTTCTTAATGGACATGATGGAATCTAGTCAAACAACTATTTACAAAATCAGAATATGATTTTGCTTCTCAAAGACTACTCCTATAAATAAATTGTTTCATAAGTAGGATTAGGTTGTATAGTCAATAACAAACAAATCCTAATTAATGTAGATGTAAAGTTTTTATATTAACTATTTCTACTCCAACTCAATAAGAAATTATACATGACAAGGGGAAGTTAAGGTCACTCATCATGAGTAAATCGCACAAAACTAACAGCCATACATGGTTGTTCATAACCACCACTCGAGCATATATATTACTTTAACAACCACCGTTCAAGCAATTGTTGTTCATAACCCAAATGGGCACTTCAAATCTGGATTGACAATTATGATGTTCAAGGATTAACTTTGGCTGGAAATCCAAAATTTCTAGAGAAACATGAAAGCATTAAAAAAACATGAATTTTCTGCTATGCACACAATTACATATCAATTGGGTTGTCAAATTGAGAATTCAAGATGTAAGCTTTAAACTTTGGCTGAAAATTAGCTTCAACAACTAACCAACTGAGAGTCAAAAGAAATTTTAAAGTTTGCAAAAAACACTAATCCACACTTGAAGCATCTATTGAGCGATGCGCAATGTCATGAGAAAATAATGCTGGTCTTCAGTAAAATCCGAATGTAGTAGTGGTAATGACTTATCGGCAGCCCTGACCGTAGTCATGATGGTTTTTGTGTAGATTCCTCATTTTTCGACAATAGGTATAATGCAACCATCTCCCATGTCCACTTAAGTAAATATTGTGTTCAGGGTTCTCTTGCAGCTATTCATTTATGAAAATGGTAAAGTTTGTTTTAAATGTTTTGAAAAAATCTAGTCATGCGCATGTGGTCATATGTTGTACACATGCATTCTCTGTGAGAAAAATAAGCTTCTTCACGCTGTTTGCAAAAGGACTTTGCTAGTATAGCATTTTTTGCGGAATAATTTATCCTTTTCCATCGGGCAATCAAATGCATGATTGCGGCAACATTGATATCTATGTACAATACCGAGTGAGATATACATGTCTGATTATTTTGATAAATGTGTATGAAACGAAAGTAATATTTTTAGCTAGGCTGAAGCACTCTCGAGCTTAGTTAGTAGACAACACATCTCACGTCACTTTTTCTATACATGGAGTTTATTGAGTTATCACACCGAGTCGTTACAACTTTCCGTGATTTAGACATGTCCACCTCCCTCATCTCTTATCCGTGAATAATCTAGACGAGCCACTGATATTTATGTTTTAAAAGTATATGGAAAAACTAGTCATCTGCCTAAGGCATAGAGTGTGCGTCCAATTTTTTGTGTGCGAAAACTTGCTTGTTTGTGTTCATCACAACGGCAACAAAAACTTGGCTAGAATAGCAACTTACATGCAAAACGTAGGCCAACCAATTGATGTTTCACTGGTTATTTCACCATGTTATAAATCCCCCCGGAACAAACAAATCACAGAACCCAGTTGTCTCTTCTCCATGATCTACATACGTACACCTTCGTCAATCAACTAGGATTCATCTTCGCAGGATCATTGTTCTTGCAGCATCGTGTGCATTGAGATTCAAATTCAAATTTCTGGGTTGCAACTCTGAGTTCATCGAAAAAAAATTCATCAAAACAAAAATCGTACGAGCCGATCGTCAGCCTGCTCTGCTACAACGGCCCGCCTGTTGCACAACTGGCACGACGTCAGCTTTTCGCTGGCCCACCACCACCACGTCTCGACTCCCACCCACGACATGATCAACATCGACCTTCCTTCTTCACCTGGTCTTGAGGCTGGGCCCATCTTGTCATCGGCTCACTGGCCACCCCTCACGCGCGTTCGCTACCACACGCTCTGATCGTCCATCACGAGCCCCCACGCACAACTGCCTCAGCAGGAGCTCGCGAAAGGACAGCCCAGGCGGGACCCGCAAGTCAGTGACAGCTTTCCGAGATTCTCTTACTTGCCCAAGAAAATGAAACGGGAAGAAAAGAGAAATTCAAAAAAGTTCTTCTTCTCGCGCAAGAAGAGAGCAGCGCACCGCGCACGGCAGCAAAACCCTGACAAAACCCCGGAAGAGGCGTGTACCCTGGTCCACCGGTCAGCCTCACACACGGGAGAGCGCACCCGCTTTACGCCGCAGAAGCCGGAGCTCGTGGGTCCCGCACGTCAGCGAGACGCAGAGCGCCGCGGACCCGCATGCCAGAGAGGCTCCGCAGCTTTCGTGAATTGCAAGTCCGTCCGCTCCGGGGCTATAAAGCGAGCCCAGCGCCTCAATTGCCAGAGAGCACCAGAAGCTTTCTTCTCTCTGCCCGTTGGTTGGTTCTAGCCCCCTCTCGAGCTCTCCGTCCTTCCACCGAAAAGCGAGGCGAGGCGAGGGGTTTTGTTGAGCCGCACGTCGGGCGTGATGGAGAAGGGGAACGGCGGCGAGAAGAAGGCGGCGGCGGAGAACGGCGGCGGGAAGAAGGTGGAGGCGGAGGACGGCGGCGAGAAGAAGCCGGCGCCGGTCTGCTTCACGAAGAAGGGCGGCGAGGACGCCAAGTTCCTCGACACCACCAAGGACTACTTCAAGCAGCTCCAGGAGACCTCCGCCGACACGCACTGGGACTGCATCAAGAACAGGGCCCGCCGCGCCAGGGAGTACGTCGCCGAGAAGACCAGCTCGGTATGATGACGCCCTCCTCCTCTCCCCGCTCCTCCATGTCGGCCATGCGCTCGCTTGTTGCGTCTGCTTCCTTGGTCCCGAGTCCTGTGTTGTGCGTGCGCGCATGAATACTGGTGCTCGTCTGGGTTGGTTCTGAAACGCTTGCTGTTCGTAGTGTTTAATAAATCTGTCGCGTGTTGTCTCGAAATGTTGGATGGTAGCGCGGCCTCGCGTGGATTTTCGTTTTCTTCGAATGGATCATGGGGAAATCGGTGATACGAACGCATGTTCTTGTTAGAAATCGTTCTGTTTTTCTGGGGATATTTTACTTGCATATCCGAATCTGTCCGATCTGCAGAAATCACCTGCGCCTGTGTGATGAGGTTCTTCTTGTGCAACTTAAATCAGCAGGGAGTAGATGTAAAATAGTGATTTGTGAGCCCCTTTTTCTGCACTGATTTTCCCCTGCACGGAAAGCATCGGGATGATTTTGCTTGCACGTTCGTGTTCCTGTGACTGTGATGCTAGTGCTTTATTTGGTGGTTAATCATCCGGATCTTTGATTACTGCAACCTATGTGGAGTACTAGAGTCGTTATTTTTGCGATTTCCCCACTCTGCGTTTGATTGCCCTTTTGCTGTTAGGATCATGTTCGAGAGAAGTTGCTCTGATGCCATTTGGTGTAGTAAAATCTTGTTCTAGATGTTAAGAACCCGCTTCATATTATGGCTTCTTGTATTCTGTTTCTATAGCTAGTCTGATGCTTCTTTGCATTCTCTTCCTGAATATTTGCCTGTAAGCTTGTGCTGTGCTTGAGATCTCCTGAATCTTCGCCGTGGATACAAACATTAGCTCTGTCTGCTGTGCTTGAGTCTTCTATTCTGCTACTTCGATCTGATTGTACTACTGCCACCAATTTTAGTAATCTGTATTTCTGTTCGTTCTTTGCCATAAGCATGTCTACATTCTCTGTTCCGTAACTCTGATCTATGTAGCATAATGGGTGTTCATGGCTAATCCGTGCGTGATGTGTGGCAGGTGTTCGGCAGGAAGAAGGTGGAGCCCGAGGTGAAGGGCGATGCGACTCCGGACGTGGAGGAGGGGGCGAAGCCAGCAGCACCGGCGGGAGGCGAGTCTCACTGAAGCGCGGAGGCGTCCTGAGCTCGTCCGTTCGTGATCGTGTTAGAGAGAAACCTGAGAGTTGTCGTGAGGTCTTATCATCATCTGCCTAGTAGTTTCCCCTTGCGCCCTTTCGTTCCTGCTTAGTAGTACTAGTTCTGGACATGGTTTGCTGAGCGACCTTGCAATGTAAGACCGTTCATTGTGGATCTTGATCTGGTTGATGAGACCATCGTTATTATCTCTCGCCCATGGTTTGTGGTGCGTTTTGGTGATCCATATATCCCTGTTGGTTATCATTCTGTGTTTGTGTCTTTTGCTGGAATTGTTTGCTCTGTTCATCTGTGTATTTTGCTGGAGGCTGGATGTGGGTTCACTTTCTGTTGGTTTCTTTGTTCATCTTGTGGAATGGAATGGCAGATGAATTTCTCCGAGGGTATGTGATCTTCTGGCTCATATTGATATGCCACTGTCGTCAGTTGATTGCTTGTGGGTTTTATGATTTTGCCTTTATATCCTTAGCTCGTTGGCTACTTTGTTATAACGAGCTCAAATTCAAAATTTGGCTCGATTTGTTAGACACCGAGTTCGAGCCGACTCGAGAGGAGTGTAGGGAGTAGCGTGTGCTGCTGCAGGACGTCCTGCACACACTAGTAGAAAAAGGACCTCTAGTCGCGGTTCCAGAGCCCCTTTAGTCGCGGCTGGGCAACCGCGACTAAGCAGGCGGGACTAAAGCCCCCCCCCCCCCCCCCCCCCCCCCTTTAGTCGCGGCGGGTTCCGAACCGGGACTAGAGGTCCCTCCACGTGGGGACGTGGGTGTTGGGACCTTTAGTCCCGGTTGGTAGCACCAACCGGGAAGGGTTTTTGGGTTTTTTTTTGATTTAATTGCAGGGTTTAGGGTTTATATATGCCGGGGTTTGGTTATAGGTTCCCGTGTCCCATGTCGTAACCGTGGTTTCACTAGTAACCCTTCCCGTAACGGTAACCGGTAACCGTTACGGTGACGGTGACGGTTACGGTAACGGTGACGGTTACCGTAACGTTTTCCACGTCGTAACCGTTCCCGTGTCGTATGAAGTCGATGCACATATTTATAACACATACAATTAAATTAAGTAATACTTTTAGATCGTAGTCAAGAGTTGATGCGCCAAGAGTTATCGTAGTACAAGAGTTGAAGCAAAACAACAAGTTATTTACACGCTTTCATGCTTTCAGCATCGTAGTACTCTCCTTTCTCCGATAAGGCCTCCGAAAGGTAAAATCCCGCCAATTCCTCTCCAATTGCTTTGAAGCGGTGCTCGAATGGTAGCTTGCAGCGCTTTTTTGCCAACTCTGCACTTTTCATATTCCATTTCTCGGTGACTAGTACATGTACATACTCGCAAACGAAGTATGCACATAACTCAGTTCCCTTTGGTTGCTCCAAGCAAGACTATACAAGAATAGATTTCAATCAATAATAATGAAGTATGCATGAGAATGTTGTGTGGACGTAGGTAGCAGTACTTACCTTGTTCAACTTCCAATCCAGCTTTTTGGGCCACCCACCTGCAGGATCTTCCTCGACAAACCTTTTCCAAACGCTGCCCGACAAAGAACATTCACAAATGATTTATTCGTTAATGACTTGACATGAAGATATGAATGACAGAGGCGGTAAGAAATGAATGTACCTTGCTAGGAAGTCGAAACAACTCCTGTATTTGTCAGGATGATACCTCAATGAGTCAAGTGAATGAATAAGTCCTTTGCGATGTTCAATGACAAGAAGAATCCAGTGGTAGCTGCGCACAGTCATGCATAACTCATCAGTTAAACTTAACATCGGGTGAGCAAATTAGAATGTGTAGAAGACACTAAAACTTACCCGAAGTGGTAAGGCCAATATATAGTTCTTTTGTCGCGGTATCGCTTGAACACCCTTAGCAAATCATCCGGTGTGTTCTTGTTATACAAGGGATCTATTATGGTTGCTTCGTTATATTTATCCGGGTCAATGAACCCAATGTCATGCTGGTTCAGCTTTTTGAGCTCGAGCATCTTCAATCTGCATAATATAGCACACAAAAGATTAAAGTGAGAATAATTACAAACAATGAACGAGACTAGGTAAAGACTTAAATAAATCACTTACAGGCAATAGGAACTCATGATAGATTTGTCGAGTGCCCGCAGATTGTATAGCTGAAAAAGTTCGCTAAACCGAACAATGTGGTTGTAGTCTTCTAAGAAGTGCTCATCGTCTTTCCTACATTTCAGAACGACAGAAGCTGTCCCTTTCTTTGCGGCTTTCAAGTACCAAAAATGGAGAGCACGCATTTTTGTTGGTAACTTGCATTTCACCAAAGCTTCCCCCATAACAAATTCTCTTACTGGTGGAGCTGTTGGTGCAGTCTCAAAGTTCAATCTCGAAGCATATTCGTCTATAGGAACTTGCGCTTCGGCGGCAAGACGACGGATTTCCTCTAAGTCAAACACCATCGGCGCTTTAGGGTTAGATTGTACTAGTTGTTTTCCGCGCTGGGGAACTCGACTATCTTTGTTCGTCGGCGGCGGGACAATTAGCGGGGGGACAGAACGTACGGGTTGTTCTCCGAGCTGGGGAACTTGTTTACCTATCTTCGGCGGCGGTGGGACCGATGGTGCTGCTTTTGTAGCTTCCTTCGGCGGCGGGTCCGATGGTGCTGCTTGTTTATCTTTTGCCGCCGGCGGCGGGACTGACTCTGCGTCTTGTTCACCTTTTTTCGGCGCCTCCACCTCCGTCACCGCGTCATATGACTTATGAATATAACGGTCATAGTCAGATGGCGGCTTCTCTGGAGGGACATATAAGTTGTCGATGACTCGATTACAAGCCTGTGCAGTATAGCCGGCGGTAAAATTTGGCGGCGGCACTTTCGGTGCGAACAATGCTTTATTATACTCCGCCACGGCTGCTTCGTTTTGCTCATGAGTCTTCTGCCAAGGTAACCTCGGATCAGGCGATGTGGCCCTTTTAGTTCGCCTCCTGACCGGGGAAGACGCGCGCTTTCTCCGGAGAAGCGCTACGGACACTTCCTCACGCGGTGGCGGAGATGGACTGTGCTGACTGAGATGGTCCTCTACATCAATTTCCGGTGGGGGGTCCCTGTCACGCGGTGCCGGAGATGGATGTGTCTCATCGATACCCGGGCAGGATGGGCTTTGCTGAGTCGGTGGCTTTGAGAACTTGATGTATTTCTTGTTCCACTGGACGAAACCACCCTTGACATCGTACAATGTCTCCTCACCGTCACCTCCAGAAATCTCAAGAGCCAATGATTCAAATCCCGGCGCAATTTCATCCACCCCGACAACAGCATAGCCAGGAGCAATGTCACCATTATGGTAGCTTGCTCCGGCGTCACTCGGTAAAGCATAGCCGTCCGCCACCTTCGTGGATATGTTAACCACAGGTGCATGTAGCTCACATGGTGTCTTCTCCGTGACATCATCCACGGGGTAGTGAGCATCGACATCTATTTGCGTGGAACCCACGCTGCTTCTAAGCTGAGATCGAGCATCCATGAGTTGCTGCTGCTGAGACGGCCCTGTCTGACTATTAATTGACTCCATGAGTTGCTGCACCTTGAGTTCCAATTCCGTTAGCCGCTCTTCACCCTTCTTCTTCTTTCTTGCACGGCTTCTATAAGTGTCAGCGTGTTGCGGATACGCTTTCTTAATGGTGACACCGCCGGGCATGCCTCGTAAACGTCCCCAGTGTTCAGGATTCCCTAGGGCCCGTGTCAGCTCGTCGTCCTCTCTATAGGGTTTCCACACACCCCGTTTAACTTCCTCTATTACCTTTTCAATCTTCGGGACGATTTCTTCTACTTTTTTCTTGAATTTTTCAACCTTCGGGACAATATACCCTGTTTCCTCGTCCAACGTTGCGCCATGCGCGAACAACCAGAATTTGGACCTTTCGGGCCAGTAGTATGTCTGTGGAGTGATATCTTTAGCAAAGATTTTATCTTCTAAGGCTAGCCACTTAGGAATGGCTGACCTGTAGCCACCTGTCCCCAAGTTATGGTGGTGAACCTTATTCGCAGCATTTGCCTTATTTATGTTCGATCGGGCCACAGCCGCATCCGATTTCTTATACGCCTTAAACTCTTCCCAGTGATCTCTTATCTTCACTAGTTTTTCTTCACTGAAATCTGGATCAACTGTTGCATATTTTGCCCATAATGTTTGCTTATATTTCCGAAATGCTTCGGCCATCTTGGAGAGAGTCCACTGCTTGAGTTTCAACTTCGTGGTGGGTTCAATATCATCCGGGAGGTTAAAATGCTCCAAGAGTGTGTCAAAGCAGAAATCTTTCAAATGCTTGTGGACATAGCAGGGGTCATCCTCGGCAACGCCCGCCGGCTTATTCCATTCTGGTATGGAGATCGGGACCGAGTCCCTAACAATAACTCCAGCTTGACCTATATATTTTTTGCGGTTCTCTGGGGGTTCCACCGGATCGCCCTCTTCATCAATTTCATAGATCGGTAACTTTGCATCTTTGCTCGTCATTCTTTTCGTGCGGCCTCGAGGAGCTTGATTCTTAGCCTTTTTATTCGAGGTGGAGGCCTAAAGTAAGAAATATAATGCGTTACTAAGTGCAATACAAATCAGTTAATGCATTTTGTGATCAACAAAATATAGAATTCATATATATACCTCGAGGTGGAGGGTGTTCGAGGTGGAGGGTGTTATTTCTTCTTCATCTAAAAGACCCTCACCAGAGTCCATCAGAAATTGTGAGGCAAATTCCTCAAAATCAAGATCTACACCGGCACCGGCGCCTTCTCCACCGGCGCCTTCTCCACCGGCAGCATCTTTATCGCGATGCTCAAAAATACTCTGCATTAATATGTCTTCATTCTCCTCGTCTCGCACATAGCCAGGCTCCATAGCTCAATGTTCCTACACTCAATAAAATTTGCATAAATTTGCATGTATAAATTTGCATTTATAAATTTGCATCTATAATTTGCTAACACATTGTTAAATTTGCTAACACATTCGAAATGATGGGCAGTGATAACACATTGTTAAATTACAAAAGACACAGTTATACAGACTGAATAAATTTTTCACAACAGAGGATTCAAAAACTTATGTCACTGTTTTCAGCTACCTTTTACAAATGAAGACCACACTGAATATACATAAGGTAATACTACAACTTTAAATCTGAACTCATTCAAACATTGCCAACACAGAACCCAAATTCAAAATTTTCAGAGGACAATTAAGTCACTGTTTCATGCTAACAACCTAAATTGCTAACAACCTAAATTGCTAACACTAAATTTGCTAACAACCTAAATTTTAAATTCGCTAACAACCTAAATTGCTAACACTAAATTTGCTAACAACCTAAATTGCTAACACTAAATTTGCTAACAACCTAAATTGGTAACACTAAATTGCTAACACTATATTTGCTAACACTAGCTAATAACCTAAAAATGAAAACAAAAATGAATAAGGAAAACAAACCTGAGGAGATGGGGCTCGGGCAGGGGAGGCGGCTGGAGATGGACACGGCGCGGCGGCTGGAGGGGCACCACGGCGCGGCGGAGATGGGCACCGGCGCGGCGGCTGGAGGGGGCACCACGGCGCGGCGCCGGAGATGGGCGCGCACCACACGACGAGGCAGGGGAGGGGCACCACGGCGCGGCGGAGATGGGCACCACGGCGAGGCAGGGGAGGGGCGCGCGGCGTGGGGGCTGGAGGGGCACCACACGGCGCGGCGGCTGGAGGGGCACCACACGGCGCGCGGCTGGCCGGAGATGGGCACCACGGCGCGGCGGAGCAGGGCTTCGCCGGCGTTGTCGCGTCGTGGGAGCCTGGAGGCGCGTCTTCGATTTGGGGGGACTTTGCGAAAATTTTCGCAGAGTCCCCCACTAAACAGCGCGGAATCGACCTCTAGTCGCGGTTGCTGGCTGCAACCGCGACTAAAGACCCTTTAGTCGCGGTTGCAGCCAGCAACCGCAACTAGAGGTCGATCTGGGCCGCCAAAATTCTGGCGCCAAGCCCAGGGGGACCTGTAGTCGCGGTTGGTGGCTGCAACCGCGACTAGTTGGGCTTTTTCTATTTTTTGTTGTTGTTTCTGTTTTCTTTTTCTGTTTTGAATGTTTTAAAGGTGTTACTGATTTGATTTAAAGGTGCCAAACTGGTTTTTGATCAGGGGTGTGTTTCTTTTCTATTTTTTTTGTTGTTTCCGTTTTATTTTGTTGTATTTGTTTTCTTTTATATACTTTGATTTAAGTTCTTTTTTAATTGTTTTTGTTTCTAGTTTCTTTTCCTGTTTTGTTTTAGACCTCAACAACAAAATGACTCAAACATGTCGAGCTTTCCTTCAGATGGTAGTTTCCGTGAAGCCCGCCTTTAGTCCCGGTTGGTAACACCAACCGGAATTAAAGAAGCACACGAATCGTGTGTTTCTTTCAAACGCTTGTGAGCCGTTGGATCAGGGGTGTGTTTCTTTTGAGGGCTTGTGAGCCGTTGGATTTTTAGAACTAGTCCCGGTTGGTAACACCAACCGGGACTAAAGAATCACACGGATCGTGTGTTTCTTTCAAACGCTTCTGAGCCGTTGGATCAGGGGTGTGTTTCTTTTGAGGGCTTGTGAGCTGTTGGATCAGCACTCCCACCACCACCACCACCACTCCCACCTCATCCACAGGTACACTTTCTAATCGCCTATAAATAGCGGCGTCCCTGCAGCGAACGGCACACAACGAGCGTCTACCTTCGCCACCGAATCCAATGGCTGGATTTAGCCTACCTGCTGGCATGTTCCCTGGCATTATTGTGTTCGTCCTTGTTCACGGCCAGCCATTGGAGCCACCTCCTGTAGGACGGTGAACAATGACAACACAATGACGCTGTTGGAAACACAAGCCCTCAGGAAGGTTGAATCCAGCCACTGGATTAGGGTGACGCAATGATGAATTGCCGAGGTGGTGGGAGTGGTGGTGGTGGAAGTGGTAGCCATGCCCCTCGGTCCGATCCAAGCAGCGGCAAGGCGCTCTGATGATCTGCGACATTCCCAACACTTTTTGGGACGGTCGTAGATCATCAGAGACGTCTTGCCGCTGTGGATCGAAGGTCGATTTGCTGCTCACGACGACGCGAGACGGATGCGCAAGCTTCCGGTTTCGCCGGAGCCGGGCTCCAGTGCTTCGGAATCCCACCAAAACCGTGTGTTTTGTCGGCTTAGGACCCGGCAAAAGTTAGTGATATTATTCGTGATGTATACATTATTACACAGTTTCATAAAAGTTGAATACATTATTACACATCACCAACAACATCCCTATCTAGTGTTCACTTGTTCTTCGTGTGTGTCCCTTTCTTCTGATTGCGCCGTAACCAAGGACAATCTTCTTCATTCCACTCCCACGATCCGTGTGCTTCTTCAGTCCCGGTTGGTGTTACCAACCGGGACTAAAGGCGGGCTTTGCGGTCACGACTCGTGTCCTCCCGCCACCGTTTCCCGCCAACGTTTCCCGCCCAAATATTTCCCGCTATCGTTCCCGCCACCGTTTCCCGCCAAATGCCGGCACCGTTAGTTCTATAAAACCCAGTCGAAGGTAGGCATGGTACTCACTTGAGCGCAAGCATGGTGTGTATTGGTCCTTGCGAGAAGTGTGTGTCCGGGTTTCACATTTCCGCATCCGAGCATCTCGCCAGGCTTTCGAGCAATTTGAAGGTAGATGGTAGGGTAGTTCCAATTGAAGAAATTTTGCACACTGAGAGTCATCTCGCTTTGCTCGGGGCGAAGCTATGCCGCGATGGGTTTCCGTATAGGACCCCGCTCCAAATTCGTGCAGAAATGCTCAGGCTTGCAGATAAGTTTGACAGGAAAGTTACGAATAGTCCGTTCTACCGAACTGAAGCTGACCGTGTTTCGTACGGTCGTTCCTGTCTCTGGGTAGTTGACAGCGATGATGACGACGATTTCATGCCGTCGTCAAAGGAAAGGAGGGTTGAAGCACTGAGCAAGAAGGCTGAAGCTTCGTCCAAGGGGAAAGGCAAGGAGGCAGAATCTTCGTCCAAGGGCAAAGGAGGCTGAAGCTTCGTCCAAGGGCAAAGGCAAGGAGGCAGAGTCTTTGTTTTACTTGTGTTGTATCGTAATTTCAAGTTGTACCTTAATTTGTTCTATCCAGTATTTAGAACTAGTGAAGTTGTAACGTAGATCTCTAGTTCTATGTTAAATCGTCTCCGCATAAGACGGTTGATCGCACATCGGAGTTGTATCTTGGTTCACACAACTTACGAACACACTCTTAACTAATACCAATAAACAGTCCACAATAAAGTAAAGAAGAAAAACAAATAGAAAAAAGGACCACGGCACAGAAATGTCGCACGGTTACATAAAAGGTTTAATACATATTAATTATTACACATCACCAACAACATCCCTACCTAGCTAGTGTTCACTTGTTCTTCGTGTGTGTCCCTTTCTTCTTATTGCACCGTAGCCATGGACAAACTTCTTCATTTAACGTGATGGTTGGGTCAATTTTCACTTTGAAGGGCGGAATTTCATGAAACTTATTGTAATCTTCTGACATGTCTGTGTGGTCCTCCACTCCCACGATGTTTCTTTTACCTGAAAGAACTATGTGGCGCTTTGGCTCATCGTATGATGTATTCGCTTGCTTATCTTTTCTTTTTTTTGGTAGGGTAGACATGTCCTTCACATAGAAAACCTGAGCCACTTCACTGGCTAAATGAATGGTTCGTTCTCGTAATGAAGATTCTTGAAATCCACTGTAGTCATTCCGTACCGTGTGTCTACGGCTACACCGCCATCTAGGTTGAACCATTTGCACTTGAACAAAGGAATCTTAAATGAAGGTCCATAGTCCAGTTCCCATATCTCCTCTATGTAACCATAATATGTTACCTTTTCCCCACTGCAGCCATCTATTGCATCAAAGCGAACACCACTGTTTTGGTTGGTGCTCTTTTTATCTTGGTCGGCCGTGTAAAATGTATTTCCATTTATCTCGTACCCTTGAAAAGTCAATATAGTCGAAGATGGTGACTTGGCCAAATAGTATAGCTGTAGTTCATTTGTGGTGACATTCATCAGAAGTTTCTGTAACCAACCGCCAAAAGTCTTGAAGTGTACTCCATCAATCTCATCTTCTGGGTATTGGGAGCGTAAATAATTCTTGTGTTGCTCGATATACGGAGCCACCAAGATGGAATTATGCAGAACTGTGTAGTGTGCTCGAGTGAAAGAATCCACGTCTTCACATATGATTGCTTTCTTTCCTAGCGTGCCTTTTCCACGCAGTCTCCCCTCATGACGCGATTGAGGAACACCAATCGGCTTAAGATCAGGAATAAAGTCAACACAAAACTCAATGACCTCCTCAGTTCCATAACCCTTGGAGATGCTTCCTTCTGGCCTAGCACGGTTATGAACGTATTTCTTTAAGACTCCCATAAACCTCTCAAAGGGGAACATGTTGTGTAGAAATACAGGACCGAGAACACGTATCTCTTCCACCAGGTGAACTAGAAGGTGCGTCATAATATTGAAGAAGGTTGGTGGGAACACCAACTCGAAGCTGACAAGACATTGGACCACATCATTCTCTATATCTTTTAGAGTAAGTGGATTGATAACCTTCTGAGAAATTGCATTCAGGAATGCACATAGCTTCACAATGGGTACTCGAACATTTTCTGGTAGAAGTCCCCTCAATGCAACCGGAAGTAATTGTGTCATAATCACGTGACAGTCATGAGACTTCAGGTTCTGGAATTTTTGCTCTGCCATGTTTATTATTCCCTTTATATTCGACGAGAAGCCAGATGGAACCTTCATACTGCGAAGACATTCAAAAAATATTTTCTTCTCTTCTTTCGTAAGAGCGTAGCTCGCAGGACCTTGATGATTATCAGAATGATCGTCGTCTCGTGAATGCATACGTCGATGGGCCTGTCTTGCTTCCGGTGTATCTTTTGACTTTCCATACACGCCCAACAAGTTAAGCAGGTTCAAGCAAAGATTTTTTGTCACGTGCATCACGTCGATTGCAGAGTGAACCTCTAGCATTATCCAATAGGGCAGCTCCCAAAATATAGATTTCTTCTTCCACATGGGAACGTGGTTCTGAGCGTCATTCGGAACAGATAGTGCTCCAGCACCCTTCCCAAATATTACTTTTAAATCCTTGACCATATCATGTATAACAGAACTAGAAGGTCGAGTAGGCTTCCGCCGAATATCTTCCTCACCTTTGTAATGTTGGCCTTCCTTTCTTACTGGATGCCTCGGTACAAGCCATCGACGATGGCCCAGGTACACAATCTTGTTACCTATATGTTTACCTTGAGTCTCACCTAAACAATGCGTACATGCATTGTATCCCTTGTTTGACTGTCCTGAAATGTTACTAAGAGCAGGCCAATCATTGATGGTTACAAACAAGAGCGCTCGTAGGTCAAATTCCGTTTGTCCGTGCTCATCCCACACACGCACACCTTCATCAGTCCACAACTGTAAAAGTTCTTCCACCAATGGCCTCAGATACACGTCAATGTCGTTGCCAGGTTGCTTCGGGCCTTGGATGAGCACTGGCATCATAATGAACTTCCGCTTCATGCACAACCAGGGAGGAAGGTTATATATACATAGAGTCACAGGCCAAGTGCTATGACTGGAGCTCTGCTCTCCAAATGGATTAAATCCATCTGTACTTAGACCAAATCTTAAGTTCCTAGCGTCATCCGAAAATTTCGGGAACTCTCTGTCGATTTTTCTCCACTGGGACCCATCAGCGGGGTGTCTCATCATCAGGTCTTTTTTACGTTCTTCTTTGTGCCAGCGCAACAACTTGGCATGCTCTTTGTTTTGGAACAAACGTTTCAGACGTGGTATTATAGGAGCATACCACATCACCTTGGCAGGAATCCTCTTCCTTGGACAACCTTGCTCGCCCTCAACTTCACCTGGGTCATCTCGCCCAATCTTAAACCGCAATGCACCGCATACAGGACAAGCATTTAAATTTTCGTGCTTGCCGCGGTAGAGGATGCAGTCATTAATGCATGCATGTATCTTCTGCACCTCTAATCCTAGAGGGCAGACAACCTTCTTTGCTTCGTACGTACTAGAGGGCAATTCGTTTTCATTTGGAAGCATCTTCTTAATTATTTTCAGCAAACTTTCAAAGTGCTTGTCGGTAGTACCACTCTCTGCCTTCCATTGTAGCATTTCCAGTATGGTACCGAGCTTTTTCTGGCCATCTGTACAAGTTGGGTACAACAATTTGGTGTGATCGGCTAACATGCGCTCCAACTTCAACCTCTCGTTTTCACTTCCACAGTCCATTTGTGCATCATGAATGGCCTGACGAAGATCATCGTCAGGCTCATCTTTTTTTTCATCCTCTTCAACTTCGTCTTCCCCCATTGAAGTACCACCGTGTTCATCGAACATAGGATAGTTGTCATTATCCTCTTCTTCTTCATTCTCTTCCATTATAACCCCTGTTTCTCCGTGCTTGGTCCAACAATAATAACCACGCATGAAACCATTTTGCAACAGGTGTTGGTGAAGCTTGGCTGAGGAAGGGTAATCCTTCTTATTCTACAGAGACTGCATGGACAACACATAAAACCATTTTTTCGCTTGCTTATCTCGGCCACAGTGAGAAATTCATGCATGCCCTTAAGGAAATCGTCAGAAACTCGGGAACCGTACATCCATTGACGTCTCATCTGCATTATGCATGCCAGTAATGAATAGATAAGTGACCATAATAATTCTTACAAGTTCTTCAAGCAAAGTAGAGTGGCGACAAATGTAATACATTGTAGCATTAAATATTCATTAATTTAAACTAACATAGAACTATCTAAAGAATTTAAATCCAACAACAAATGCGAACATAATCGCAACTAAGGTCATTATTGAACCAACAGCATAATGATACCAAGCCTCTTGACTAATGGCATAACTTCTAATTTTTTTAAGCTTCAAGCGCATCGCATCCAACTTGATCTCGTAAGCATCAACGACGTCGGCAAGCTTCGAGCGCATCCCATCCAACTTGATCTCGTAAGTATCGACGACGTCGGCAAGCTTGAACTGGTGTCAACGCGCGCGCCGCCGCTTGCTGCAGGTTGCCAGCCCGGCGCCGCGCGGCGCGACCCTTCTCCCCCTCCATTAGCTCCTTCACGGCGGCTGCGACCTCCTCACGGGTCACCAGGCCGCCGTCGTCCCGCGCGCGCGGCCGCAGCGCCACCGCGAAGCTCCCTTCAAGCAGAAGGGCGTTCATCCTCTGCTCCGTGTGCAGCGGCCACGCGAGCACCGGCACGCCGGTCACCGCGCTCTCCAGCGTCGAGTTCCACCCGCAGTGCGACACGAAGGCCGCCGTCGCCGGGTGCGACAGCACGCGCACCTGAGGCGCCCATACCGCCACCGCGAGGCCCCTGCCCTCGATCCTCTGCAAGAAGCCCTCGGGGAGCCACGCCAACGGGTCGTCGTCGTCGCCGCGGGACCCGAAGGCGCTGGAGCGGCCGTCCAGGCTTGGCATCCGCACCACCCAGAGAAACCTGTGCCCGCTCGCCTCTAGCCCGGCGGCGAGCTCGGCCGTCTGCTCCACGGACAGCGCTCCGCCGCTCCCGAACGAGACGTACACCACCGATCTTGCCGGCTGGTGGTCCAGCCACTCTAGCATGGGCGACGCGCCTGCAGCAGCTTCGTCGTTGGAGTTTGACCGGACCAGCGGCCCCACGGGGAACACCGGCGGGAACGCGCCTTGGTCCGCTACCTGCTTGGACGCTTCCACGACGGCAGGTTCCATCTCGTTGAAGGTGTTCGCCAATATGCCGTCGGCCAGGCGGTATCGCCGGCCTGCCGCGATCAGCCGCGCGTAGACCGGATCCTTGCTAGATCGATACCCGGCTGGAAGGTCTGCGCGCCGCAGCGACAATCCCCCGGGGATCTGGAGAGGCTCCGGGAGGTCGCGGTATTCGCAAGGGGAAGTGCCGTCGTGGAGCTCCACCAGACGGTACATCAGGTAAAGAAAGGTCATGTTGCTGGGAAGAACATGTAGGCCGGGACGCCGAGCTCGGCGGCGAGGGGCAGCGCCGTGGAGCAGAGGAAGTCCGGCACCAGCGCGGCGAGCGGGGTTGTGGACCTGATGGCGAGGAGCAGGGTGCGGAGGCTGGGAAGGGAGCGGCGGATGATCTCCACGAGCAGGGTGCGGAGGCTGGGAAGGCGTCGGCGGGGAGGTCATCGATCTGGACGGCGGGGAGCGCGGCGATGGCGACGGAGGCAGGGAGGCTGCTGGGGAGGGCTTGCGGGTCGGAGAGGCTGTGGAAGGTGACCAGCGTGGCCGCGAAGCCGTGGTGCTCGACGAGCCGCCGAGCAAGCTCGCACAGGGGTATGAGGTGGCCGGCGTCGGGGCTGGCCAGCAGCACGACGTGCGGCCGTGCCTTGGACGGCGCTGGCGCGGAGCTGGAATTGGTCAACGACTCCATCACTTGCCTAGCAGCAATGGTACCGGGAGCAAGACGTGGCCGGTCGTTATACGAGCATCTTGTGAGCACCTGGTCTAACTACTCCGTGCAAAAATAAATTTAATGATGAATCACCGCGTGTTTGGTTGGGTTAATCAGAGTTAGGAATAATAATTAAAAACGGTACAAGACTCTTTTTTGCGAATAAGAGTACAAGATTCTTAAAACTATTGTTTTGTTAGGGTGATTAGGCATGAGAATTAAGACCCAACTCGGTGGGAGGTAGGGATTTTTTTAAGTGAGTCTATTTCAATCATTCATCATAACTTAAGTTATCTCGCTTATGTACTCACTCATCAATTCCCACTTAATCTGTTCCAGGTCGTATCCGACAAACGCTTTGTATTTTTTTCTTCGAAAAGGACATTAAAGAAACACCGAACCTTACAAAACTTCTCGATAAAAACAAAAATTACAAGGAGATCCTTAAGATGCCCTTCGTCTTCAATCTCCAGACCGTGTCGACGACGCGCCGCCGCTGCCGCTCCTCCCTGAACCGGCCTGATGTTGTTGATTGCGGACGGGAAGTCGCCGAATGGGTCAAGAAGACCACATCCGTCCCTGTGCCGAAGAAGAAGGATGAATCGCCGATGAAGCTCCACGACGATCTGGAGATCGTCACCGCCAGAAGAAACCCTTGAGAAACACACCATTCCCACAAACTTCTCGACGTCGCCGTCAAGATGGGACTGAAGCCGGGAGACCTTATTGAAAGAGACGCCGCCGCCGCCATCAGAGTGCCGTCCCAACAAACCTTGACACGAAAATCCAAAAACGGAGCCCTCCCGTCGACGAGGCCGAGATCCACCGCGCCTCCATGACCCGAAGGCCACAGAGGCGGGGGAGATCAGCAGCGGCGCCGACGAGAGGTCGAGAAAAGCTGATCGCCTCCGCTGGGAGCTCAAGTCGTACGTACCGCTTCGTTTACGCTCTGATAGTCGTACCAAGTACAAACGCTTTGTATTGATATTATTGGATCAACAAAGCGTTGATTTATGTCAAAGAAAACTCATACCACGCACCAAACATAGGATGGGGGCATAAAACGAATTATCCATGTATAACCACAACACACCTCGTTGTTTCAAACTCTCATTCCCCTTTCAAATGTTGACAAACGTCACTGCCTTTTAAGTGAGTGTCTTACACGTCGTGGCATTGCCAGCTTAAAAGAAATACCGACACCAATATAAAAATTTAGAAACACGACAAAAGACACCGGCGAACAACAGTGCACGATGTTCGGCGTGGCGGGATGATCTTCTAGGGCCAATTTGTATCTATATCTCTTATAAAGAAAAACCTCACTAGCATACATTAATGATTTTATAGTTCAAGCCTTTTTAATGAATTGTTTCTAGTTCAGCATTTTTTTTTTGAATTGTTTCTAGTTCAAGCCTTGAATTTGTGGTCCCCTCGTTGCAAAAAAATTCTTTTCTATTTTTGGGCTAGTTTTTGTTTTGTGAGGAAATTCTATTTTTGGGCTAGTTTTTTTGTGAGGAAATTCTATTTTTGGGCTAGTGCAAAAAAAAATCTTTTCGGGCACGCATTAGGCCCGAGTTCATCTAGTTTGGGCCGAAGGTCATTTCTCGAGGTCATCTGGAACCTTGCCGCTGAAGGGCTTTCTTCTGGTCGTTCCGGATGAGCACCGTCCGTGTTCAACTTTCTTTTCCTTTTTTCTCAAAACAAAAAACTTTCTTTTCCTTTCCCATCCTGCAAGAAAGAACGAGAAGGCGCCTGTTCTTCGTCTCCTCTACCTCTCCAATCCAATCTCCCGCGATTTCCTCCCCTCTTCGTCGGAGCCAGAGCCAGGCGCCCCCGTCACCGCTTCCTCCAAACCGATCCTCGCGGCTTCCTCAAGGTAACAACATCAATCGCCCTTTCTATGCGCGTCCTTCCTCGCAGTACGCTAGCTGTCAGATGGGATGTGATCTTGCGCAGCGAAGGCGGCAGCCTGTGTAGGCACGATGCGCGCGAGCGCAGCCTCTTTGTTCTTGCCTCGCTGCCCTGAATTGCAAGCACAAGAGTATGCCCGCTAGCTGTTCGTCGAAATTCCCTTTGTGCGTTATGGGACATTTTTTTAAATTTCGGATTCTTAAACCTTGGTCACGGCATTACTTGTATCAGTCCAAGGTATTATTGGACATCGTCTGGACTGAAGTTGCCTAGACATCAAAGCTTTGTAATTCAGTCAGGCCGTGTTGACTTAAGGTGCGTCCCATATTGTTATGGGAGATCAGCTTACAGTTAGGCAAAGTGTACAAGCGAAATTTCTGAATCTCTAAAGTGCTACAGTACATGGTGCACTACTTTCTGATTCTGTCTGGCATCTTGTTCTCGCAAAAGAACTTCGCCAAAAAAAAAAACCACCAAGTCATATTATATTTTTCATTGAAGCGATAAAAGTCAGTTTTGGGAGTCATCCTTCAATTTATATTTGCTTACATTTGAGGAACTGAAATGGCGCTTCTACTGCAATGCTGCATGCATACGTCTTTTTTTCATAAACATTTCATTGGTACTCGGATTTTTTCAGTTTGTTTAGGCCATCGACATCGAAATTGTATCCAGTGAAGTTCATGTGTCTTTCATCAGGCACTGCCTTCAATGTTGAGTCTATTATTTCGCAGGTCAAGGATTAGATTACTGAAGCGTATATATGGTTCATTCTATTGCTTTATTGTATTTGCGGAATGTCTGAATGTATCCAGGTTGTAAACATTCTGTTAGCTGGAGAGAAATAATTATGATATCATGATGATCCTGCCTTTTCATATAGTTGATTATTTGTTCTCCAAGCTCGACCATGCGTGTTTAGCCTGTCCTTTTGTTCCGTGCCCCTGAAGTGACAAAGATGTCGAATTGTTAGTTATTTTCTTCATGGGTCTGGAATAGTTACAGGGTGCATTACTTTTTCGTTTGTTTGGATATTTAGTTGACCTCACCGCTTAATGTTTGGATCTTCTTACATAATTTAGCAAAAGAACTGTAGTACTTAAACTGATGTTTATTTTATAATTCATTGTATCACGACCATTTGTACATTGATGGTTCTCCAAATGAACTATGCTAGGTGCTGTATAAGATGCACGTAAATGTAAACAGTTTATGTAGAGCAATATATTACGGCGGTATTTTGTTGCTTATATATTACTCATTTTATTGGTTCTTTAACCTGATGAAGCAATGTTTTTCTGTCCAGTATGTCATTGGTGCCAATTTTTAATTTCGTTACTTCCGTTCAATCTTCTTGTTTTGTACTCCCTCCGTTCCAATTTAATTGACTTTGTTACATGTATAGATACATCCACATGTGGTGGATAGCAAGTCAATTAAATTGGAACAGAGGAGTACTTATGTATTACCTCCGTTCCACAATATAAGATGTTTTGTGATGCTGGTTTAGCTTGCCAAAACTTCTTATATTATGGAACGGAGGGAGTAGCAAATGATGTCAACTTAATTGTACTATACTCGTTCTTTCATTTCATCTATGTCCTCTGTGTCATGTATTTGTCTACGTCTTTTTCTGAGTCTTACATCAAGCAGATAACTACTGTCGTGTGATTTCTTAACTGTATGCTGCACTCTCTTCAATCTCAATTTAATCTTCCCAGAGTAGTTTCCTTTCTTCAAGTAGAGAAATGGTCCTATTGGTTTAAGCTTGTGGTAGTTAAATATTCTTTACCTTGCGAACATTTATGGCCCCTGATTTAATGTAAAGAATATCTGTAAAAATGCAGAAGTCGGCTTTCATATCCATATTGCCCTCTCTTCTTTGGAATATCTATATCAATAGTTTCCCCTTTTGTTTGTTTCAGCGGTGAAATGGATTCCAGCAATAAACAGTCTGAAGGTACACAGCCATCTGTTCCCCCAAACCCTGCCATGGCGTCGTGCCGGAAGAAGAAAACTGATGATGCTACCTTTCTTGAGGACGTGAAAGAGCACATCGACGAGTTCATCAATGCCTCAATGGATGAGCACAAGACCTGCTTCAAGAAGACCATGCAGAAGGTAGCTGCGCTGACGCTGAACCTCGCAATTTTCGTTCTTCTGCCATTTTCCTTTCATATGTGCATGACCAAAGCATTTTGTATTGTGTTGCTCAGATGTTTGGGATGTCAAAGATTGTTGCCGATCGGGCCGCTGCAGCAAAGGAAGCTGAAGTGGAAAGCGCTTTGCCTCTTCAGACCAGCGTGTCCAAGTAGAAGAAGGCATTTGTGGTGGGCTGGTGTCAGCATGGTTCTTGACTTCTTGTATCAGTGGTTGGTCTAGCTAGTGCCTTTTTCCAACAGGTGCTGTATGAGCAATTCAGCACCACTGTAAAACTTCGTTTTAAAACTTTTTTTTTCTAGATTTTGTAACAAAACCTTGAATAATACTTATTTGGGCTCTTCCGATTTGCTATCCCTATTTGGGCTCTTCCGATTTGCTACAACTAGGCCCATGATATTTACTTTACGCAGAGAACACTAATGTAGCCCACTGACAACAACAGACAGGCAACAACTCTTGCGCCTGTGATGGGCCCATTCGTGTGCATGTCCTGACTCGACTGCTCGTCCGGTTCATCCGATGATTTTGTTTACCCAAAAGAAAGAAGAAGCTTGTCCCTAAAGGAATGGATAAAATGCTGTTTTTTCTTACTCAGAGGAGTCCATTGAGCATCCCTTTTTGTCATACCCTTCTCCTAAGATTGTGTGGCGTATTGTCCATTTTACTTTTAATTTATCTCCACCAACCAATGTTACTAATATGTCGGGAAATTGATTGAATCGATTTGAGAAAAAAAAACAAAGACTAGAAACTGAATAGGGGTTTAGCTTTATGTTGGTCCATTTGAAATTGCAGAAATTATTTAATTTTTAGCATGGTTGGAGCTACTAATTTTGCAGGTTTTTCATATAGCCAGGACATGTTATGGGATTACCTTTGACCGCCAGATCAGAGGGATCCTACGGATATTGGTTGCTGTTGAGGATACTAGATTTAAGAATGTCTAGATTCTTTTGGTCTGCTATTTTTATTTGGTTGATTCATGTGTCGATCATATGTGATCCTCAACTAAACATTTTGAATCTTACAAATAAATTGAATGCCTGTATCAATTGATGCAGAGGCTGGGATTGTACTACACTTTTCAAACTAAACGACTTAGGCCATGTACAACGCAAAGTAGTTGCTAAAAAACAAATTAATTATTTCTGGCTTTGCGCATGTGTTAATGCCCGTGGCTACAAGGCTAGGCGCTTAATTCCCTGGCGCCCACCTCTCTAATTTTAGCAATTTTGCGTACATATATGTATGTAGCGCCCCACCATTCAATAAAATGTATGTGGCACCCCATGATTTTTTTTTGCGAAACACAGTACAACCACAGACTCTCACATACACGTGCATACACTCATCACTTTGAACGCAGGCACACACACCCTACACCTATGAGCATCTCCGAAATACTGAGCCGGTAGATCAGGTCTTGAATTAATGAAGTCACAACTGACGTCTCGCTGTCGACGGGAACGTCGCCTCCTACTGAAGAATTTTCCGCCTAAATTTAATCCTAGCATCCACTCTAAAGGTCGTTTGATAACCATCATTTAGAGTCGGAATCATAGAATTCATTTGTGATTCCATACTTATCTTGTTTGTATGTCATGGAATTGTACATGTCATTTCTTTTGGAATTCGAGCGGATGACTATTATACGTTAGTCAATTACTATCCCTAACCATGTCATTTCACTTTCCAAATGAAATGAAACGATGACATAATTTCATTCTGCCAAAATGCAATCAAATAATGGGTGCCAAACGAGATTTAAGCCGCCGCGTTGTATCCGCAAACCATTATTTGTAGTGCATAATCGGAAACCGAAGAAAAAACCAAAAATAAAGTTGAAGCAAACGGAAGAAAATTGAAACAAAAACCACCCAAACCTATGACGGGAATGGGAAATTCCTTACAAGGCAACGTGGGAGAGAACCTCGGCCGTGGATTTCACAAAAAGAAGAACCCTAGAACGACGATCACAGCAGATCTGAGTAGCGCAGAGGCGTCTGTGATGCCTCCTACCCTTGATAAAAAAGGGAAGAACCGCATCGCCGATGCGGCGATGCGGCCGTGATAGGGAAGAGCGAGACGGAGGAGTTGTTCGACCCCTACGACCCCAAGGTGTTGGCCGCCAACGGCATCGAGTACCCTCCCAGCGATGTCAGGATGAGGATCAAGTACTGGGCTTATGAGGTTCAATTGGAGGGCAACTTGTCGGTTGATAATATGATAGCTCCGTCGGACAGGGTCCTGAGGGTATGTACATTGCGGGGCGCTTAGCCAGGCGCTAGGAAATAAATACCGACAGTTTTGCCCGATTCCCAGCCGAATTTTAAGCACCGACGCATATGTAGGCGCCTGGCGCTTGATTTCTGCGTGGAAATTACTACTCCCGGGCGGCCGACGCTTACGGCTCCGCGTAACCACCTAATTAAGCGCCCCTCTTAGGCCATGTACAATGCAAGGTGCTTAGATAGGTGCTTACCAAAATAAACCAAGCTTTTTCATAAGCACCGGTGCCTGTTCCTATAGGAGGGGTGCCTAGTTAAGCATTTGTCTAGTACAAATATGCACCGGTGCTTAGTTAAAAACCGGCTTATTTTTCTAAGCACCTCCATAAGCACCTTACATTGTACATGCCCTTAAGAGGCTACCACTGTACATGGCCTGAGGCAGCTAGGTACTGGATGCAACCCATGTAGTATTTGCTCATGCTCTCGGTTATTTCAGCCTTGTGCTTTAGTTTTCATGGTGACTGGTTCATGTTCCTCATGTGTCGAATTCTCTGCCTAAAGTTGTCGCTGACAGTGCATAGAAATGCTCCATTCGATGCCTCGGTCGTCCGTGCTGTTTTTTAGTAACCCTCGTTTTCATGTTGCTGTGCTCATCTTGTACTGTTTTCATTTCCGCTTGCCTTGTTGTGATCATAGATCTTATGGAGAAATGTTGGGGATGGTGGAGGTTGCTGCCCATGTATGGGTCTGCGCGTGGGGACTTGCCACTGTATAAGCAGTACCTCTGCGAGTACTACATCCGCAATGCTCCTGAATCCGTGGATGGACACACCTCTGCCGAGGAGAAGCTTGTGAAACGATCTGCGTGGACAAATGAGAACGGCGGCCTGATTCCTCTTGCTCACTTGGTAAGTGGTAACTAACTTGGAGATATACCCTGCCTGCCTCTACTAAATCTCAACTTTGTTTGGTCTGCTTCATCTATATCTAGCTTACATGCCATTTGTTATTTGATTTGCTGATTAATTTTCTTGCTTGCACGAATGATGAAACGTTTAAAGTGTCTCGTGATGGAGGACAAGTTCATGATTCAGTGCAAGAGGGCTGCCATAGAATTAACTGACGTTGAGATCAACCTGAGCAACAAAAGACAGTTGTGCGCCCGCAACATAATGGATGGAGTGTGTGAATATACTGGTGCCTATGCTGCCGCCGCTGCTTTGGTGGTACGTGCATGCCTACTTAATCTGTATGTATCAATCGTAGTTTGATTTAGTAATTACTACGGAGTAGATTTTATTGCACTAACTACAGAATTGGTTGGTTTCAAGTGTATCGCGAAAGAGGCTGAGTTGATGAGGGAGTGGGTTATCAACGGGCAATACGGTTCCTCCTACCCAGACTGTATATTGAGCAATCAGATCAGAGACCATGCCTTCCGTTTAATGTTGCACTTGCACAAAGGGTCTGGGTCTATCGCTGCCACAGCTGGCGCTGCCATGGTGGTAAGTGTGTGGCTCGACCAAACAAAAAGGAATACATTTTGTCTGCACTTTTAATTTATTGATGTTTACAACATTTCCTATGGCTAAATGAAAACAACGTTTCAAGGGTTCTGCAAAGGAAGCCGAGTTGTTATGTGATTTCGTGAGGCAAGACCTGGCACTTGATGTCGCTTTGTGTGCCGAGATTCGAGAGGAAGCCCGCGCCATTCTGCTCGACCTTTGTAATGAAGCTTCTGCTGCTAGTGGGGAAACCATTTGGCCGAAACAGGATTTCGTCCAGCTTTATAAATAAAGCAACCACCCACAAGTTTTACAAAGAGTTCCACACAAATCCGAAACATCGACATAACCAGGTGGGGCCACAGCACAAACAAGACCAAACACGAACTAACACCGATACAACTACTGTTATGATTGAAACCGGACAAGAGAAAATTTCTCGAACCCGACCCCTCGCGCTGCCCCCCCCCCCCCCCCCAGGCGGCGCCAGGGGAGCAAAGAGCGCCGCCGGGTCCTTCCCCCATCCGCCGCCCTCCCTGCCGCTGCCGTCGGCGGATCCGTCCGCGGCGGTGGCGGCTCCCCCGCCGCCACAATGGTGGTCGGGGGGGGGTCCTCGGTCTCGGATGGAGGAGGCCGGCCCGTGGGGGCGGAGGCGGTCTGGACGGAGGAAACCGGGCCGGCGGGCCCGGGTGGTGGTCGCGGCGGGCGTCATGGCGTCTGGCGGTGGCGACGGTTCACGGCATCTGGCGGTGGCGGCGGTGCAGGTGGAGGTCGCGCTGCAGGGGGGAAGATGCTCGCCCAGATGGGCTTGGGCGGGCCGGAGCTTGGCCCGTCGGGCCGCGGCGTGGATGTGGAGCGTGCGGGCCTGCGGGGTGTCCGGCGGCTGCTGGTCACGGGCAGGCTGCAGCTCGCCGTCCGCGACGCAGCGGGTGTGCGGGCGTGCAGGGGCGCCGGAGGTTCTGCGGCGGCAGGCGCCGGAGGTGCAGTGGAGGCAGGGGCGCCGGAGGTGAGGCGGAGGCAGAGGTCCCGTGGCGGTTTTTGCCCTTGGTGAGGAGACTGCACCTCGGAAGGTTCCGGCGGGTGGGCAGGAGGCTGAGGATGGCGCGGAGGCAGGTGTGGCTGGCGGAGAGGCTAGAAGGGCGGGCTGCTGGTTGGGGAGGTCGGGATCTTCCACCCTCTCCCGGCCACGGCAAGCTCACGGGGAGGAGGAAGCCGGGGCGGCGGCCCCGGAACAGCGGCTGCGTTAGGCGCAGCGGGCATGGCGGCTGCCGTGGAGGGTGGTGCCGCGGCGGCAGCAGCGTGCCATGGAGCTAGGTGGCTGACAACATGGCCAGGATGCCATCCTGTGGCTCCGAAGCTTTGCGGTCGGGTTGAACTCCGGGCGAAAGCTCGCACGGACTTCGGTCGGTGCCGACGACGGCGGCGCCCTCGGGTGTCGTTCTCCTTCTTGATCGCGTCGTTGTGGAGCTTTTCGACCTCGACTAACGCGTGTGGTTCCAAGAGCTCCGGGTGAAAATCTATGCTCTTCGGGAGCGGGCGGCGGTGACGATCTCGTCACTACCTTGTTGGAGGCGCCGCTTTGGAGCTCTTAGGCCAGCGCGGTGCGACGGTTTCGCGGCGGATGTGCAAAATGGGCGTGTGGTCGTGGGTGGTGGACGTCGGGGCGGCGGCCCCGGATGGTGGTGGACGCCGAGGCGGCGGCCTCGGTCTCCCACGCTACGACGGTTCTATGAGGCAGAGCCGTTGTCTAGCGGGGGACTGGGTGGCGACCTGGATGAAGACTGCGTGGGCAGAGGGTTCGTCGACCTGACTGGATCACCTTCGGGCAACGCGAAGGTCGATCTGGTTGCTTTACCGGGCGGCGGCCCCGGAACATGGTGGTTTTGTGGCAACCTGGATAGAGACTGCGTGGGCAGAGGGTTCGTCGACCATGACTGGATCGCTTCCGGGCAATGCGGAGGTCGATCTGGTTGCTATGCCGGAGCGGCGGCTCCGGAGCGGGTGGTGTGTGTTTGGGCGTTTGTCCTTGTGTCGTGTGGGCGACGGGTCGCTTCGTCTGTGTGTTCTTTTGTACAGCTTGTATGGTTTTTGGACCGGTTTTCCTTATAAACTGGTCATTTCTTTCTATCTAATCGAGCGGTGGTACGACCACCTTGTCCTCAAAAAA
>CAMZMU010000117.1:92582899-92868906 GCA_947311845.1 Poa pratensis | reverse complement strand
TGCTCGTCCGGTTCATCCAATGAATTATTTCGACTCAAAACAACAAAGGAGAAGCAGCCATGGTTAATGGTTCGTCTTGTCTGATTATCAGCGAGGTGATTCTCCTCTGCTCCATTCCATCCATGCGGAAACTGAATGTATTCTGTGAATTTTTTGCGAATTTACACTGTTGGACGTCTGTGTGTCACTGGGAGTCTGGATGTCGGCCCCGGAGTGAATTGAGTGGACAACCCCGTTGCCTGCTACCCCGGCAAGCAAACGCATCGCATGCATCAGCAGGCCCCAGTCCACTCCTGCGGGGCCCGGCTAATAGACCGGAAATGGCCCGCCATCGCAATCACGGCGCGCGGCGATTTTCCCCTCACACCGGTTTTTTTTTCATGGAGTCATGGTGATGTGATCTTGCTTGCTTCCTTCTCCTTCTTGAGCGCTTGGCGGTGTGTGTTTGAACTTTGAACGGGAGACGTGGGGCGTCCAGTTTGCGGCGATTGAATTGCGCCTCGATCTTGAAGGCGACGTCGAGGCCGGCAGCTAATGAGGGATTTGTTAAAGCGTGACGGCGATGTAAACTAATTTATTATCCATCAGTTGCCGACTACCACTTTAGAACATGGCTAATAGTATAGCAGCTGCCGGCTATATGATACTGTCATGTCATTTATAGCCATCATTTGAAAACACTCATATAGTAAGGTGGGCTATAAGGTTCGCTATAAAAACTAGAATTTATATAAACTTTCTCTCTATCTCTTCCATGTATTTATTGTTTTGGATAGAAGCATGTGTATAGTAGGTTCTTGCATAAGAGCCCACTCCACTCACTTTTTCATGTCTCTTCCACATAAGCAAAAATGCCCACTATTATACTTGCTCTTATCTAACAACGATATTGAGCATGCAAGTAGTACTGACCATAGCGGAAAGTGTTTTTGTGATGCCGGGGCACGGTGATCTCTCTTGTTTAAAAAATTCAATATCATATTTGTGAGTTTTCAAATTCTGGAAAAAAAATCCCATACATAGATTTTAGAAATTAAATATCATAACTTATGTTCTGGACTACACAAAATAACAAATCTAGTAAATTTAGAATTTGAAAATATACATTCTTAGATCTAAATATTTTTCATTTTCGTGTATCAGAATGCAAAGTTTTTTAAGTTAATTTTTTGCACGTTAGTGAGATATATCATTGGCCATACATAGATTTGTTTTCAATTTTTCAAACTTATAAATAGGATTTTCGATTTTTTTTCAACAGCCCAGGAGCAAAAAGTCTCGGCCTTGACAATAGCTGCTAGCCTGCTCCAGTTGGTACAGTTTAAACGGAAAACCAATTCTTCAGTCAACTCACCCAGCTCAAGGGGGCTGGTGCGTAGCAATCTTGATCACGTCTGTATCTCCACTTTTGGAATTAAGTAACCAATCAAAGCGTTGACACCTTCAGCACCGCCGGGTTAGGTTAACTAGACCCTGTTTGTGTGTACGACTAATTTCAAGATAAAATCATAGGTCTCTCCATATATTGCGAAGTTCGTTTGATCAACCACTGCAGCTGACTCGGCCGTTGCCTTGTGTATAAGTGTTGTACGATGTTCGTTTCTCGGACATCTCACGTGCTGTAGACCCATCCATGTACATGTACGTACTGCCCATGTGGATGCGGTCCTAGTACAAATGTATGTATCCACGTATTCATGTACTCGATCCATTCCAAATTACTACTCCCTCCGCCCAAAATAAATGTCTCAAGTTTTTGTAAAAAGTGGATGTATCTATACATGAAACATGTCTAGATACCTTCACTTCTGGGTAAATTTGAGACACTTATTTTTGGACGGAAGGAGTAGATGATTTTTATTTGTCCACATATGGATGTATGTTGAATGTTACAAGTATAAATATATCCATATTTGGACAATTAAAGGTTATCTAAATTAGAACGGATGGAGTATCATGCATTAACTGACTGTGTCCGATGTTTGCTTGCAGCTGCATGCCACATGAAATGTGTGACAAATGACGCATGTAGCCTTCAAGACACTTTTGGGTACGCTACGTTGCCTTAATTACTCTCCCGCAAAAAGAAAAGAAAAAACATTGGCTTGGTGTGTATTTTCTCTCCTAGTACGTGTACGTCTTCTGTGCTTCGGCTGGCACGTGCACGGCATGTGCAGAAGCCTGCCCCTGCTCTTCACTGTAGCGGAGGCGATTTTTAGAGCTCCCCCGGCCGATCCACCTTTCTCGCCGTCGATCCGCCGGATCCCTCGCCCTCCGCCGGCCGCCTCGGCGGCGGGAGGGTGGGGGATCCCCGCGTCACGCGTGTTACATAAGGGAGGCTCCTCTGGGGCAGCCGGCGGCGCCGTGGAGGCGGTGGTGTCGTTGGCGTGGTTTTTGTTGCAGGCGTGTGCCCTCCCCGGCGGCGGCGCTCGTGGAGCTCCGGGCCGGCGCGCCAGCTTCTCCGGCACCCGCGGATCGGTGGATCCGCGCCGTGCCTTGATTCCCTGCCAGATCCAGTGGCGATCTTCGTCCTGGCAGGGGATCTGGACGGATCTTCGAGCTCGCCGGGATCCTCGACTCCTCCGACGACGGCGACGACGGTGACTCCGGCAAGGTGGATTAGTTGGGTCAGGGGGGCGCTCGCCCCGGCCGTTCATCGTTTCAAGCTCCGCCGCGGCGCGGCGGACGGGCATGGCGGCGTCTCCTATAGGGCAAACAGTTCCCTGACTGTGGCAAGCTGGAAGGTGGTCTCCTTCGTCTCCGACGCCGGCGTGGTTGGCGATCTTGGTGCTCTGGTTCCGTTTCTTCCCACCTCGCTTTGTTGTTCTTCTTTGTTTTCAATCTGTGTACTCTGTATGTGGATGATCGGTGAATAGAAGTGGGTGTTGGATGTGTCAAAAAAAAAAAAAAAGGAAGCCTGCCCCTGCTCCAGCTTTCTTCTGTTCGCAGTAGTGCGCAGCAGCAGATACTTGGACGGGACGAGGTGCTCATAAAAAAAAAAGACCCTCGTGTCGCTCCGCGCGAGCGTCTCGAGGGAATCCCGCCACCCCGTCGTCGGCCACCGCTCTCCTCCACGCTTCCCCCGCCATCATCGGAGCAGGTCGTCCGACGACGGACGGCGGTGGCGGGGGAGCCCCAGCATGTTACCATTTCAGTAAGCTGCAATAGTTTTCTCCATCTCCTGATCTAATCTCCGATCCATGAGTTTCGGCCGGCCAGCAGCCGCCCATCCAAGTCCTTGCCGCGTGCGCTCCCAGCGTATGACTGAATGTGCACGCATGTGCATGGCCTTGTTCACATGGCGCATGATCTGCCCAGCAGGCTTGTCGGAGAATGACTCCCACGAAACAGGGATGGTCAAACTCACGAAGAGAGTTCGTGTAAGGGGCTGAACACGTTGGTCAAACAACCCTCAACCTGCACGGCGACGGTGCTCGTCGAGCATGAGGAGGGACATCACGACAGAGATGAACACCAGCCCGTACCCAGGTTCACGGCCCTCGTGTGGAGGTAACACCGCTACTCTGCTTGTCTGTATTGCACTGCTTATGGAGGTTACAGTACAATGAGCTTGCCGAGGCTCTCTTTTGGCAGTGGTGTGCACAAGGAAGGGGAACTGTGGTCTTCTTCTTCCTTGCGCGTAGGTGGCTAAGCTAGATGAGAATGCGATCCTTTGCTACGGTGGTGCACCTCCTCCTTTTATAGGCGCCCCGGGCCTCTTCCCTGCGCTTGCGCCGCGGAAGGGCTACCACATGGCGACAGAAGGGGGAGCACGGTGCACCGCAGCCCAGCTGTCCATGGACGCGGTCCATGGGCGTAAAGCTGATGCCTGTGGCAGAGAAACCACCGTCCATGCAGGACGGCCAGCTGGGGCTGCAGAGGAACGTGGGGGTGCCCACGGTGACGTTGGCCGTGGAGCGTAGCGCCGGCCGGTCCCCTTATCACCAAAGAGGAAATCCTTGTAGTCCGGTGCGGATGGCGCAGCTTTGTTGACTCCTTTAATCACCAAAATGGCAACTGCGGCGTCGTCGTCACCGCGCGCAGAGGCGCGCGTCACTCTGCGGCCGCTGCAGAGCCCATGTGCGCTCTGCAGAGGTTGCTTTGCAGCGAAGGAATCCCCACGAGGGCTGGGGTGCCCTGTGGAGGATTTGGCGTTGACCTCTCTCCAGGGAGATCACCTTGAAGAGGGGGCAGCAGTAGGAGGGCCTCCGCAGGCCTCTGCTGCCTCCAAAGCCCTCGCGAGGCGATTTGCCTCGCGAGTCTCTCCAAGCCGTAGGCTTGGTCCTTAGCGAAATTTGGCCATCGAGTGTCGAGGGCCGTGGAGGACAGGCCCAGCACACCCTGGTTCTCACTGGGCCGACAGTAGCCCCCGGGCCCATGATGGGCACGATGTAGTCCAGTGGACGCAGGCGAATCGTCATGGGCCCAAAGTGTCCGGCCGGCCCGAGACACGTGTAGGGCAGTTACGCCGCGACGACACGTTCTCTTCGGAGATGATGGGCGTAGTGGGGGACCCACCACGTCTTGGTAACTGCCCTGAGGTGATATAAAGCCTGCAGCGCCGGTTCAGGCAGCAGTTACTGCATCATTTGCGCGCCCGTCTCCTTGCTCTTGACTTCTGCGCTTCCGTGTCCCGGCGCTCTTCCTCCTTCACCGAGCTTCTCCGCCGCCCTTCCTTCATCGACCATGGGTCCTAAGAAGGACAAAGCGGCGATGGTGAACGAGCCTGCTGAGGCGCAGCAGGAGGACGAGTTCGCGCCGGCGCTGGTGGGGACCCGCATCCACACGGCGGAGGCGCTGGACAAGATCAGGCTGATGGCCGCGGGCAAGAACAACGAGCACGGCGCCAGCGTTCTCAAGGCGGCGCGCTTTGGCAAGCTCGCGGCGGGGCTGTACCCCATTTTCTTCCAGACCATATTTGCTGGTCTGGTGCCGCCATTTTCCCCTTTCCTGGAGGAGGTTCTGGCCTTCTACCAGATCCAGCTTCTGCATCTGCACCCCAACTCCATCTTGATCCTCGCCATTTTCGCATATCTTTGCGAGGCGTATTTGGGGGTGATGCCTTCCGTGGCCTTCTTCCGGAGCTTCTACGCGCTCCGCTCCACGGCGCCCGGCGAGCGGTCTGGTTGCGTGTCCTTCCGCATTGCGGATGGGATGGGAGGCATCTACATCCCCATGTCCTGGGACGGCGACAAGCCCGTCACGCGGGTGACGAAGAAGGTGGACGATTTCCGCCAGCGGTGGTTCATCGTGGACGCCAAGACGCAAACTCCTTCTTCGACGTCCCTGAGGCGCCGCCGCTGAAGAACTCGAACTGGTCAAGCGCGGCCTTCCAAAGCCCGAAGATTGCTGACTTGGTCGCGCGCATGAGGCTCGTCCGCGAAGCTGGCCTCACGGGGCAGATGGTTGCTGAAGACTTCGTGAGGCGCCGTATCGCTCCTCTCCAGAAGCACACGAAGCCGGCGTGGATGTACTCTGGCCCGGCGGACCCGATGCGGCTGCACTGCAGCTCCCACACCCCCGACGTCATTGCCTCCATCATGGGCATCCTCTTCACCGCCCCGGAGTTCCTGTGCCGCGCAGTGAGCTCGCGAGGCCCTCCATCAGATTACTCCGAAGAAGCGCCTCGCGATCCTGGAGCTGATGCCGGAGTTCACCCCTCAAGGTTGGCGGGGGAGGAGAAGAAGGAGGCTGCGGCGCCCGTGGTGGAAGAGGACTGGGCCACGGAGTCACCCGCCGCATCTGACGCCGATCTGGGCGTCACCTGTGGAGGGGCGAATCCCTCGGCAGGGGAGGCGAGCTCTCGAAGCCTGCGCCTCCCGAGGAAGAAGTTCTGGAGATCTCGTCCAGCGGGGACGAGGATTTCCTTGTGGTCCCTTCGCGCCAGGCCGCGGAGGGGAGGAAGACAGCGACGGGAGGCCGCAGCAGGACGCTGCGAGCCCCGCTCCAAGGCTATTCATGACAGGACCGCCAGGTCCAGCGGGCACTCCTCTCAAGAGGAAAGCCGAGACTGCTCCTGAGGGGTCCGGTGCCGGTGCCGCGTCGTCGAGGCCGTGGCGGTCGTCAAACACGGTGTGGGTTGACTCCCGCGCCAAGACATCTGGGTAAGGATTGGCTCCCTTGTCTGTTTTCACTTCTTATGAAAATACCCTTGTTCCCCTCTTGAAGACCTTTCTTGCTTGCTTGTCAGGGATTTGGTGACGGCGAAGCGCCGTAGGCTCCGCAAGGCTGCGGAGGTGCGGGCGCCGCCACGACAACCGCTGAGGGGCCTGTGGAGCCCTCAGCTGAAGAGGTTGCCAGGCCCGTGGTGACAGAGGCCACGGAGCCGGCTGTGGAGGAGGCCACGAGGCCTGTGGCAGAGGAGGCCTGGTGGTTGCCTCTGTCGAGGCAGCTGCTTCGTCTCCTACCGCGGAGGAGCGCCTCGAGGAGGAGACGGTGGGAGGACGCCAACACCGCCACGCCCTGTCACTCCACCAGAGCGGCAGAGGAGATCGCCGCGGAGACGGCGGAGCGGCACGCCGGCGAGGGAAAGCGCCGACGTCGAGATGGAGGAGAACGTTCCTCCGCCGCCCCCGCCAAGTGCAGAAACTGAGGGGGGGCAGCTTCTTCTGAGGCCGCAGCGGGCGCGGCTGCGGCGACTTGACGATGGCTGGGCAATCTTCCCCAGCCCCTGAAACCCGAGAGGAGGCGCCGCTGGAAGGAAGGCGCTGGTGCCCATGGCGCGTGGTGGAGAGGGCTCGCTCCAGAGCCCCAGGCCAGAGTTGACCCTGGCCCAAGCACGGAGTTCCCCGTCCTTGGTCTAGTGCAGATGTGGGAGCCTCCATGCCTCGTGGGAGCTCATGGGCTCTGGTCCTGGGCGGCAGGAACTGGAGCGGCGCTCGCCGCAGCTCCGCTTTCCGCCTGGCGAGGGATGCGCTGGACGGGCTGGAGGCCCAACTCGCTCTCGAGGAGGCCGAGCTCGCCAGAGAGTATGATGAACTCGAGAAGGCCTGGACCCGCTTCTTTGAGACCGTGGAGCGCTGTCGCCACGGCGACGAGGCCATGCAGGCGCAGCGAGGAGGCGCTGCGCTTCGCCAAGGAAGTCCGCGAGAGCGCGGTGCGCGAGGCTCAAGAGACCCTGGAGCCACTCCAGGCAGAGCGCCAGGCCGCGGCCGAAGATCGCGAGGCGGCCATGGCGGAACGCCAAGCTGCAGCCTCGAGCGCGCGGCCTCGAGACCACGCTGGCCGCTCAGCGCCAAGAGCTTGCTGACCGCGAGGAGAAGTTCGCCGCGGAGTCGGAGGCCACGCGAAAATCCTTGGACCAACACCGCGCGTCCTTGGACGCCCGTGAGCAAGCACTGGCGGCGCGCGAGGCGAGGCGCTCAAGCGCGAGGAACAGCAGCTGCAGGCGACAGGGAGCTGTCCACGCAGCGCGCAGATCTCGAGGCGCGGGAGGGCAATCTGGCCGAGGCCATAGGCAAGCACGGTGAGGAGGTGGCCAGGCACAAAAGCTTGTAGAGAAGTCCAACCAAAAGCTCGCCGAGAGGAAGGAAGAGGCTGAGAAGGAGGCCGTCGCCAAGCAGAAAGAGTATCGCGCTGCCGTCGCCGAAGATTATGCCGGGAAATTTAAGAAGCAGGAGGACCGCTTCAAGAAGAAACGCGCGGAGGACAACGCCCGCATCCTTCAGCTGGAGCGACTGAACGCCAGCCTGAACTCCCAGTTGAGGCGCGCCAGGGATGGTCGTCGCCGCGCGGAAGAGGCTCAAGAGCGTGCAGAGCAAGATCTTGCCTCCCTGATGGCTGATATGAAGGAGTTGACCGCGCAGGTGGGCCCTGCCGTGGAGCGTGCTGAGGAGGCTGAGCACACACTGCAGGCGGCACAGGTCTTGACGCAGCAGCGGGAGCGCATGTTCAAGTCCTTGGTGGCTCGGGGGAACACCCTTGCGGCGAACCTGGGAGTGGACGCCCCTGCGGTTCCCGTCCATGGGAATGCCGATGCTGCCGCGTATCTCGCCTACTTCGACCAGCTCTTCACCACGCTCGAGGGCCCTGTGGCGGAGATGGGCGACGTTGTCGATGAAGAGTGCCGCAAGCTCTTGACGGTGGCGATCGATCGCGTCTTTGCCAACCTCCAGCGTCTTCATCCCGCTTCGACTTCGAGTCCGTGACCGAGCCTGTCGAGGGGACCAAGCCCAGGACCTCTCCAACTTGGTTCGGGAGGAGGTCAACGATTACGTCGACCGCTTCAAGAGGGTCGAGGCGGAGCAGGCCGCTGAGGAGGAGGAAGGCGCGAAGAAGAAGCTGAAGAGGAGGCTGAGGAGGATGGTGACGGCGATGCCCCTGCCTAGGCGCTCCTGCAACAAGATGCGCTTGAGGCGCAGCTATCTTTGTTTTAAGACTTGTTTTATTTCATTCTGGTTTGTAAGACACTTTAACGTGTGCTACTATGTGTATGTCCCTCGATGGGCCTTTTATCCCTGTTCCATGTCTTTTTTCGCTCTACGTCGTTAGGACCCATCTCTTAGCGCTATGACTCCGCCGCTGCGGTATGCCGGAGCTTTGACTCGGCAAGGCCGGGGGTGTTTAAGGCTTAGAGAGGTAAGGGCCTCGAGTCGCGGTGCTCGAGGGCCCCCCTTTGACGCACAAGCAGTCCATGGAGTGTGAGGGAGAAAAAACCCGCTCGAGGGACGGCAGATACTCGTGAGAGAGAGGAAAAAACTCCTGAGGCGCGAGCGCTGGACTTAGCTTTGCGAGACTTTGGTCTCGTAGAGGGCGTTGGTTCCCTGATGGTGCGCTTCCCTCTTGAGGCCGGAGCGTGGCTTCACGAGCTTGGGGGGACTCTTGTTCCCTGTATTGGTTAGAGAGGCAAACCCAAAGCAAGTACATGGTAGTAAAAACTCATGCGCGCTTATAGGTTTCCTCATGAGTATCTCGCGAGGAGAGTAAGCACCAAGGTCCTTTGGTGAGGTGGCGTGTTTGGGAGCAAGCCCTTGGGCCAGAGCTCTTTGGTGAGGTAACAGGCGTGAGAGCGTGCTCACGTGTTAGAGCTCGGATCCTTTGGATTTTGCGGTGCTGCTGGGGTGCTCTTCGAGGCACAGTCACCGTACTCAGCCCCCGCTCGCGAGGTGCGCATGGGGAAAAATATGAGCGCGAATGAACTAAAATGATGAAAAGTAAAACTCACCACCAAAATATTACACAGCGGCGCCTCAGCGCAATGTTTCATTGAGAAACGAATTGGTTCATTACACTTGGTAACCAAGATAAAGTTTTCCATGTCGAGGCATGGGGACCACATTCAGTGGCTGAGACTCTTCACGGCCTGCGGCGGAACGTTATCAGGAGAGCTCAGAGGGGCTGCCCTCGGGAGGAGAACTTTTGTGAACTTGGAGGTGAAGGTGTGTGCTTCCCTCTAGAGATAAAAAATGTCTGGCGTGACTATGATCACGGGTAGAACTTGCGTAGATGCGCGATGTTCCATGGATTCTTGACCGGGATGCCGTCCTCCGTTTCGAGGCGTACCGCGCCGGGCCTGGCGATGTGTGCGACCCTGTAGGGGCTTCCCACATGGGCGAGAGCTTGTGGAGATCTTCCTGGAGAGGATTCTCCTGACGAGGTCGCCTGTCTCGAGAGTGCGTGGACGTATGTGGCGGCTGTGGTAGCGTCGCAGGTCTTGCTGGTACTTTGCTGCCCTGAGGGCGGCACGGCGGCGCAGCCCGTCAAGGAGCAGCAGGTCGTCGTTGTGGAGGTCTTCCTGGTCGTCCTCGTTGAAGGCAAGGACCCGTGCGGATCCATGCTTGATCTCTGTGGGGAGGACTGCTTCAGCTCCATAACGAGGGCAAATGGCGTCTCACCAGTGGGCTTCGTGGGGTTCATGCGGATGGACAGAGCACGGACGGGAGTTCGTCTATCCAGCCCTTGCCGTAGCCCTTGAGGCGATTGAAGCTTCTTGTCTTGAGGCCCTTGAGGACCTCAGCATTTGCTCGCTCGGCTTGGCCGTTGCTCTGTGGGTGAGCCACCGAGGCGAAGCAGAGCTTGGTGCCGAGGCTCTCGCAGTAGGCCCTGAAGATGCCGCTGGTGAACTGTGAGCCATTGTCGGTGATGATGCGATTTGGCACACCAAAACGGCAGACCAGGCCTCTGATGAATTTTACTGCTGCCCTGGCCGGTATGCTGCGCACTGCTTCAACCTCTGCCCACTTGGTGAACTTGTCGACGGCCACGAAGAGGAAACGGTAGCCCCCTTGCGATCTCGGGAAGGGTCCCAAGATGTCTAGCCCCCAGACCGCGAAAGGCCACGAGAGCGGGATGGTTTGGAGTCCCAGTGCAGGCTGATGGACTTGCTTGGCGTGGAACTGGCACGCATCGCAAGACTGGACGATGGTGGTAGCATCTTGAAGCACTTGGGGCCAGTAGAATCCGCTCCTGAAGACCTTGCCTGCCAGGGTGCGTGCAGAGGAATGGTGGCCACACTCCGCTGTGAATGTCTCTGATCAGCATGCGGCCTTCCGCTGGAGAGACTGTTTCCTTGTCGGGAGGTTCTGGACTTGGTGTGGCAGTGCTTTTCTTGGGGAGAACTGGCTCCTCTCTTTCCACCACCAGGACGGCGCTTGCAGTTTGCGGAGTGGCTGCTAGGTACAGCTTTAGATGCTCGCCTGCCCTGGGGGCTACCATGACTGGTGAGCTAGCCAAGTATTTCTTCAGGTCCTCAATGCTTTGTCTGCCTCTGGAGTCCACTTGAAGGTGCCGGATTTCTTCATGATCTTGAAAAATGGCAGAGCTCTCTCGCCGAATCTTGGAGATGAAGCGGCCTAAGCTGGCCATGCATCCTGCTAGGCGTTGCATGTCCTTGAGGCGGCGAGGTGGCTGCATGTCTTCTATGGCCTTGATCTTGTCAGGGTTTGCTTCTATGCCACGGTGGGACACGGAGCTTTCCTGAAGGCACCCCGAAGACGCACTTGGCGGGGTTTAACTTGATGTTCACCTTGCGCAGGCTGGCAAAGGTTTCCTCGAGATCCTGCAAGAGAGTGTCTCCCTCGCGAGACTTGACCACGATGTCTTCGACATAAGCTTCTGCATTTCTTCCCATCTGAGCCCCCAAGGCGATCCTCATGAGCCTCTGGATTCTTCAGGCCAAAGGGCATGCAAGTGTAGCAATACACACCACATGGGGTGAGGAATGCTGTTTTCTCCTCGTCTTCCTTGGCCATCTTGATCTGGTGGTAGCCTGAGAAGGCATACAGGAAACAGAGGAGATCACAGCCGGCGGTGGAGTCCACAATCTGGTCTATCCTTGGCATGGGGTATGGATCCTTGGGGCAGGCCTTGTTTACGTCTGTGTAGTCGATGCAGAGCCGGCCTCCTCCATTGGGTTTTGGGACAACCACACCGTTGGAGAGCCAAGTGGGGTGGGCAACTTCTCGAATGATGTCTGCTGCTTTCAGCTTCTCTACTTCTTTGATGATGAACGCTTGCTTCTCGGGGGCTTGTTTCCGCGCTTTCTGCTTTACAGGGCGTGCGTTTGGACACACGGCTAAGTGGTGCTCGATCACCTCCCTTGGTACACCGGACATTTCTGACGGAGTCCATGCGAACATGTCAGAATTTGCCCGAAGGATGGCGACGAGCGCGCTTTCCTATTTGGGAGGCAAGCCAGCGCCTATGGTGATGCTAGCCCCCGAGCCCTCAGCCCCCGAGCCACTGGTGCTCAGCGACACCTTCTTTGTAGATGCTTGCTCTTGAGTGAACAGCTGCTTCTTCTTCTTGGGCCTCTCGAGAGGCTCCATGTCCTCGTCAGCGGGGAATGCCATGGCAGCAGCCTTGTAGGCGATCTCGACAGTGTGCGTGGCGTCCTGTACGTGACCACGGATGGTGATGGTGCCACCGCTGCCAGGGATCTTGACAATGTTGTAGGCGTGGTGCGTGACGGCCATGAACTTCGCGAGGGCGGGGTAGCCGAGGATGGCGTTGTAGGGCAGGCCAATGTGCGCGACGTCGTAGTCAATTAGCTCGGTGCGGTAGTTCTCCTGCGTGCCAAAGGTGACCGCGAGCCTCACCTGCCCCAGAGGCGAGATTGAGCCACTGGTGACCCCGGTGAAGGGCCTGGAGGGCATAAGCCACTCGTAGGGCACTTGAAGCGTCTCGAAGGTCTCGACAGAGATGACGTTCAGGCCTGCACCCCCATCGATGAGCGTCTTGCCGACGGCGTTGTTGTTGATGGTGGGGGTGCACACCAACGGGAGGGTGCCCACAGTCTTGGTCGACTTGGGGTGATCTTTGGCGTCGAAGGCGATGGTGTACTGGGACCACTTGAGGGGGCGGGACGTCTCGACCCCGGGAAGCGCTGCATTGAGCTCGCGAGCGAACTGCTTGAACTGATTGTTGGACTTGGGCGCTTGGGATCCGCCGAGGATGCATGCCATGGCACCCTTAGGGGCCTGGTAACCTCCAGGCTCTTCGTCGGGGAGATTGTTGTTTTTCTCGGCGGCATTCGCCTGAGTCCCTGCGGCCTCTGGTAGTTGCCTTTACGTCCGTCCTTGCGGTAACCACGGCCTCTGCCGCGGCTACCGCTGCCTTCTTCTTGCTCACGCTTCTTGCTCAGCTGCTTGAGGTCATAGCAGTTCTCCATCGCATGGCCGCGCCTGTTGTGGTAGATGCAGAATGGGCGACTGTCCACCTTTTTCTCGCCAGCCTCAGGGGAGTCCTCGCGAACGTGCTTGGCGTCGGGTTCGGCTGCCAGAACAGCGGTAGGCTTGCGCTTTGTCTCGTCACGCCTCTTCTGGGTCTTGGATCCCTCGCCAGGGTCGTCTGTTGAGCCCACCTTGACGAAGAGGAGCCCTTCTTCTGCCTTGGCGCACTTGTCTGCGATGTCGAAGAGCTTCACCACGGAGGAGAGGGTATCGTGGATGCCGAGCTTCTCGAGCATCCTGTGGTTGGTGACGCCCTCTCTGAAGGCAGCGATGACGTGCGAGTCCGAGATGTTCGGGATTTTGTTGCCGACTTGGCTGAAGCGCTGGATGTACATGCAGAGGGTCTCGCCAGGCTTATGGCGCACAGCACGCAGGTCGTTGTAGGTGAGGGCGCGCTCGTATGTGCCCTTGAAGTTTGCAACGAACTGCTGGCAGAGCTCCTCCCACGAGTCAATGGAATCCTCGGGAAGGTTCAGGAGCCACGACAAGGCGGAATCCTTGAGAGCGTGGGAGAAACAGTTGGCCATGATCTTGTCGTCTCCCCCCGTAGCTTGGATGGAGGTGGTGTAGAGCTGCAGGAACTCGATGGGGTTGTTCGTGCCGTCGTAGCCCTTGGGTAAGTCAGGCCTGAACTTCTGTGGCCAGACAACGCGACGTAGGCTGCGGGTGAAGGCCGCGCATCCTGTGGCGTACGAGGCAACGCCGCCCTGAAGAGCTCGGCGGTTCTGTCGCCCCGCTTGGCCGATTTCCTCGACGATGCGCTTCTGGAGGTCCTTCTGGCGCTCCATTTCCACCCGTGCGTCTGGAGGAGTCCGCTGCACGATTTGGCAATCGCGCGGCGAAGACGCGTGGGAGGCGGCCTTGTGGGCCGCAGCTGGAGGTGGACCTGGCGGAGGCGGCGGCGGAGGTGCGCCATGCGCGGCGGTCCCTGCGCGTCCGGAGTTATGGTGCGCCAGAGAGCGCGACGTCGCCGGAGCCGCGCGCGGCGCCGCCGCGATGTCGACGAGGTACTGGAGGTGGCCGAGCCAGTTGTCCTGCGCCTCGGCGGTGGGGCGGTAGCGGAAGAGCTCCGCGGCCATGAGCAGCGCGGTGTTCGGACTGGGTGCTGGACGCCCAAGAGTGGAGGCGCTGTGGCGCTGGGACGGATGCGAGGACTCAGCGTCCTCGCCGTGCCGTGGTCGACGTCTTCGTCGAAGCGGTCGTCGTGGTGGCCGTCATCGTCCTCGGGGTGCTCCACACGTGGTTCATCGGTGTTGCGCCCCGAGACGCGGCTGGCACGGGGACGGCCCGCGAGGGTTGGTGGTGTTGGCTGCGGGCTCGGTGGTAGCCCTGCCTGACGCCCGCCGGGTGGCGCGAGTGTCCGCTGATACGTCTCCAACGTATCCATAATTTCTGCTGTTCCATGCTTATATTATACCATTTGCTACATGTTTTATATACACTTCGTATCACTTTTATGCATTTTCTGGGACTAACCTATTAACAAGATGCCACAGTGCCAGTTCCCTGTTTTCTGCTGTTTTTGGTTTCAGAAAGTTACTTCTGGAAATATTCTCGGAATTGCACGAAACAAAAGGCCAGGTCCCTATTTTTCCAGCACGTACACGGAGTCCGAAGGAGAGACGAAGATGCCACGAGGTGGCCAAACCACCTGGCGCGGCTGGGCCCACAGCCGCGCCTGTGTGGTTTGGGCCCCTCGGGGGTCCGCCGACATCGCCCCTTCGCCTATTTATTCCCCGAGACGCGAAAACCCTAAAACACCGAGCCTTTCATCCAGAACATATTCGCTGCCGCCGCCGTCGTCAACCCTAACTCGGGGGGTTCTGAAGCTCTTCCCGGCACCCTGCCGGAGAGGGGAATCATCACCGGAGGGCTCTACATCGCCATGCCCGCCTCCGGAGTGATGCGTGAGTAGTTCATCCTTGGACTATGGGTCCATAGCAGTAGCTAGATGGTTGTCTTCTCCACTTGTGCCATCATGTTTAGATCTTGTGAGCTGCCTATCATGATCAAGATCATCTTATTGTAATGCTACATGTTGTGTTTGCTGGGATCTGACTTATATTGATACCTATGTGGAGCTGAATATTATATTATCATGTCTATGTCATTTGTGATCTTGCATGCTCTCCGTTACTTGTTGAAGCCTTGGCCAGTGAATACTTGTAACTCCAAGAGGGGGTATTTATGCATGATAGTTGGGTTCAACCTCTATTTAACCTGGGATAGTGACAGCAAGTTCTAAGGTTGTAGATGTGTTGTTGCCACTAGGGGTAAAACAGCAATGCTTTATTCAAGGATGAATGTATTGTTTACATTACGCACATTACTTAATGCAATTGTCTGTTGCTTGCAACTTAATACTGGAAGGGGTACGGATGTTAACCGGAAAGTGGACTATTTAGGCATAGATGCATGCTGGATAGCGGTCTATGTACTTTGTCGTAATGCCCAAATGAATCTCATAGTAGACACCAAGCTCACACATGCATGTTATATGCACTTATCAATTGTCAATTGCCCAGCTGTAATTTGTTTACCCAGCATGTTAGTTATCTTATTGGAGAGACACCACTAGTGAACTGTGGACCCCGGTCCATTCTTTTACATCTGAAATACAATCTACTGCAATCATTGTTCTCTACTGTTTTATGCAAACAAACATCTTCCATTCGATACGTTTAACCCTTTGTTTTCAGCAAGCCGGTGAGATTGACAACCTCACTGTTAAGTTGGGGCAAAGTAATTTGATTGTGTTGTGCAGGTTCCACGTTGGCACCGGAATCCCTGGTGTTGCGCCGCACTACACTCCCACCAACACCTTCGAAGCAAACCTCGTTTTCCTACTGGTTCGATTAAACCTTGGTTTCATACTGAGGGAAAACTTACTGCTGCACTCATCATACCTTCCTCTTGGGGTTCCCAACTGACGTGTGACGTACAAGCATTGTTTCTGGCACTATTAACCTAGAGCCACCAACACGTTTTCTGGCGCCGTTGCCGGGGAAAACGAATTGCTTCTGCAAGGGGAGTCTCTCACACCCAATCTCTTTACTTTGTTATTTGTCTTGCTTAGTTTATTTTTATTTAGTTTGTTTGCTCTCTTTATCAAAAACACAAAAAAATTAGTTACTTGTTTAATTCAGTTTGATTTTGTTTTTCAAAATGAGTACTCCTGAGAACACTAAGTTGTGTGACTTCACTAGCACAAACAACAATGATTTCATATGCACTCCTATTGCTCCACCTGCTTCTACAGCAGAATTTTATGAAATTAAACCTGCTCTATTAAATCTTGTTATGAAAGAGCAATTTTCTGGTGTTAGTACTGATGATGCTGCTGCCCATCTTAATAACTTTGTTGAACTTTGTGAAATGCAAAAGTATAAGGATATGGATGGGGATATTATAAAACTGAAACTTTTTCCTTTCTCCTTGAGAGGAAGAGCTAAAGAATGGTTGCTTTCTTTGCCTAGAAATAGTATTAATTCTTGGACAAAATGCAAAGATGCTTTCATAGGGAAATATTATCCTCCTGCTAAGATTATATCCTTGAGAAGTAGCATTATGAATTTTAAACAACTTGATAATGAACATGTTGCTCAAGCTTGGGAAAGAATGAAATCTTTGGTGAAGAATTGTCCCACTCATGGACTGACTACTTGGATGATCATCCAAACCTTTTATGCAGGATTAAATTTTTCCTCAAGGAACTTATTGGATTCAGCCTCTGGAGGAACCTTTATGTCCATCACTTTAGGTGCAGCAACAAAGCTACTTGATGATATGATGATCAACTATTCCGAATGGCACACCGAAAGAGCTCCTCAAGGTAAGAAGGTAAATTCTGTTGAAGAAACCTCCTCTTTGAGTGATAAGATTGATGCTATTATGTCTATGCTTGTGAATGGTAGATCTCATGTTGATCCTAATAATGTTCCTTTAGCTTCATTGGTTGCTCAAGAAGAGCATGTTGATGTAAACTTCATTAAAAACAACAACTTCAACAACAATGCTTATAGGAATAATTTTGGTAGCAACAACTCTAGGCTTTTCCTTCAAGTGGTAATGGTTATTTTAATGCTAGATCTTTTATGCCTAGTGAGGAAAGGATGATAGAAATTGAGAGATCAACTAAAAGCTTTATGCAATCACAATTTGAGCAAAATCAATTGTTTACAAAAGCTATGAATGAACAAACTGCCATGTTGAAGAATATAGGACAGCAACTCGAAAATATAAATAGTGAGATTTCAGGTTTGCAAACTAAGATTTCCATTGCTGAAAACCGTATTTCATCTATGTCTGAAGCTCAGTCCTCTTTGATTAATAACATGGCAGCGAAACCTGAAGGTCTTGATGAGTCATTTGCTACAGCAAATGCCATCCAAGTTCGAATTGATAATAATATTAGGATGTTGGCTGAATTGCATGCTAGGTGGGAAAAAGAGGAAGAACTTGAAAAAGAGAATAGTATAGTTAGAGTTTGTACTATCACCACCACTAGTAATGCTAATGTTTCACATGCTAGTAACCTCCTACTATTGATGGTAATGTTATTGGTGTTGGTAATGTCTCTACTACTTCTGCAAAGCGTTTGAAATTGCCTAAAACTGCTGAAACTTTTTCTGATAAAAGTGCTGAAATTTTTCAAACTATTGGAGACAATGGTTCCACCACCATTGACAATAATGATTTTGATTTTGATGATTGTAACATCTCTGAAGTTATTATGTTCTTGCAAAAATTAGCTAGAAGTCCCAATGCTAGCACTATTAATTTGGCTTTTACAAAGCATATTACAAATGCTCTTTTGCAAGCTAGGGAGGAGAAGTTGAAACTTAAAGCTTCTATTCCTAGGAAATTAGAAGATGGTTGGGAACCCATCATTAAGGTAAAGGTGAATGATTTTTATTGCAATGCCTTGTGTGATCTTGGTGCAAGTGTTTCAGTTTTGCCCAAGAAGCTTTATGATATTCTTGATTTGCCACCTTTGGAACATTGTTATTTGGATGTTTTTCTCGCTGATAATGCTATGAAGAAACCTTTGGGGCGAGTTAATGATGTTTTTATTACAGTAAAAATAACCTTGTCCCCGTTGATTTTATTGTTATGGATATTGAATGCAATGCATCTTGTCCTATTGTTTTGGGAAGACCTTTTCTTCGAACTGTTGGTGCCATCATTGATATGAAAGAAGGTAATATAAGGTACCAATTTCCTCTCAAGAAAGGTATGGAACACTTCCCTAGGAAGAGAATGAAGTTACCTTTTGACTCTATTGTTAGAGCAAGTTATGATGTTGATGCTTCTTCTCTTGACAACACTTGATTTTCACTTTCTGCGCCTAGCTGAAAGGCGTTAAAGAAAAGCGCTTATGGGAGACAACCCATCGTTTTTATTTGCTGTTATTTTTGTTTTCTTTGAGTCAAGGAGTTTTGTTACTTCTGTAGCAACTCCTTTGTATCTTTATTTTATCGCAATGTTGTGCCAAGTAAAGTTCTATATTGAAAGTTGATGCAAGATTTGGATTTCTGCGCAGTGACAGATTTTTAGCTGTCACGGATTTGAGCTTATCTCCCTGTAGAAAATTCAAAAAATTCTGAGAAAAATCACGCATATTCCTGAGATATGTACGCAACTTTCATTATTTTAGGCCAGATCCATCTGAGCAACTTAAGTGCCTCGAAAAAATTCGTCATTCCAGACTGTTCTGTTTTTGACAGATTCTGCCTTTTGTTTTGCATTCGCTCTTTTACTGTGTTTGTGTGGATTTCTTTGCTCCACAAAGCATTGGTGGCTGTAGCTAATGTCCAGAAGCTTTGGGATTGATTGTATCATTACAGAATATGAGAATTTTTGATTATGCACTAACCCTCTAATGAGAACTGTCTTGAGTTTGGTGTGAAGGAAGTTTTCAAGGATCAAGCGAGAAGGGTGATATTATGTGATCAAGAAGAGTGAAAAGCCTAAGCTTGGGGATGCCCCCGTGGTTCATCCCAACCATATTCAGAGAGACTCAAGCGTCTAAGCTTGGGGATGCCCAAGGCATCCCCTTCTTCATCAACAAACTTATCAGGTCATCTCTAGTGAAACTATATTTTAATTCTTTCACATCTTATGCGCTTTACTTGGAGCGTCTGTGTGTTTTTATTTTTGTTTTTGTTTGAATAAATTCGGATCCTAGCAATCCTTGTGTGGGAGAGAGACACGCTCCGCTTTTTCATGTGAATACTCATGTTCTTCACTTATATTTGTTGAGTATTCTTAACTAGCTACTGCAGTGCTTTTAGCTCCTGTTTTTCATGCATCTCTTCGAGCTGTTAGCACTTGTTTATAAATACTCTCTTGCTGCATTATATTATCATTTGGAGAGTTTATGTTTAAATAAATTATTGGTGTTTGTTTGGAAGAAAGAAAATGCTACATGTAGTAGTTGGTATTGGAAAAGACATATGCATTCTTGTAGATCATTGTCTTGTTTTGATTTGATGCTTTGCAATTGTTTTGAGCTCTCAAGTAGATCATGTTTAAGCTCTTGCATCATGTAGTTAAAGCCTAGTAGTGGAGAACTACCGTAGAGCTTGTTGAGACTTGGGATGCATATTTGTTCTCTCTAAGGTCTAGATATTTTCTGGTAAAATGTTTGAGCAACAAGGAAGACAGTGTAGAGTCTTATAATACTTGCAATATGTTTTTATGTGATTCTTGCTGTACCGGTTTATACTTGTGTTTGCTTCAAACAACCTTGCTAGCCTAAACTCTGTACTGAGAGGGAATGCTTCTCGTGCATCCAAAACTTGAGCCAAAACCCATGCCATTTGTGTCCACCATACCTACCTACTATGTGGTATTTCCTGCCATTCCAAGTAAATATTTCATGTGCTACCTTTAAACTATTCAAAACTTTATTACTCCTTATTTGTGTCAATGTTTTATAGCTCATGAGGAAGTATGTGGTGTTTTATCTTTCAATCTTGTCATTTACTTCTGACAGACTTTCACCAATGGACTAGTGGCATATACATCCGCTTATCCAATAATTTGCAAAAAGAGCTGGCAACGGGGTGCCCAGCCCCAATTAATTACAACTTTCATTAATAATTCTCTTCACATGTTTTGCCCTGATTTATCAGTAAGCAACTTAATTTGCAATAGACACTCCTCCATGGTATGTGAATGTTGGAAGGCACCCGAGGATTCGGTTAGCCATGGCTTGTGTAAGCAAAAGGTTGGGAGGAGTGTCATCTATAAAGAAACTAAAATACATGTGTAAACAAAAGAGAAGAGGGATGATCTACCTTGCTGGTAGAATAACGTCCTTCATGGGAGCCGCTCTTTGAAAGTCTGGTTGACAAGGGGGTTAGAGTGCCCACTACCATTCGTTGACAACAACAAACACCTCTCAAATACTTATTTTGTGCTCTCTATATGCTTTCGAAAACTTAAAAAGCTCTAGCACATGATTTAATCCCTGCTTCCCTCTGCGAAGGGCCTATCTTTTACTTTATGTTGAGTCAGTTTACCTACTCCTTTCTATCTTAGAAGCAAACACTTGTGTCAACTTTGTGTGCATTGATTCTTACATATTTACTTATTGCACTTGTTATATTGCTTTATGTTGACAACTATCCATGAGATATACATGTTACAAGTTGAAAGCAAATGCTGAAACTTAATCATCCTTTGTGTTGCTTCAATGCCTTTTACTTTGAATCTATTGCTTTATGAGTTACCTCTTATGCAAAACTTTTTGATGCTTGTCTTGAAAGTACTATTCATGAAAAGTTTTTGCTTATATGATTCATTGTTTACTCTTTATCTATTTGTTAGCAAACTATAGATCATTGCTTTGAGTCACTTCATTCATGACATGAGCCTTGCAATATATTGATCAAGATTGTGTGAAAGCATGTCTCCTCAGAAATTATTTGTTGTTATCGTTTTACCTACTCGAGGACGAGTAGAACTAAGCTTGGGGATGCTTGATACGTCTCCAACGTATCCATAATTTCTGCTGTTCCATGCTTATATTATACCATTTGCTACATGTTTTATATACACTTCGTATCACTTTTATGCATTTTCTGGGACTAACCTATTAACAAGATGCCACAGTGCCAGTTCCCTGTTTTCTGCTGTTTTTGGTTTCAGAAAGTTACTTCTGGAAATATTCTCGGAATTGCACGAAACAAAAGGCCAGTCCCTATTTTTCCAGTACACGGAGTCCGAAGGAGAGACGAAGAGCCACGAGGTGGCCAAACCACCTGGCGCGGCTGGGCCCAGCCCGCCTGTGTGGTTTGGGCCCCTCGGGGGTCCGCCGACATCGCCCCTTCGCCTATTTATTCCCCGAGACGCGAAAACCCTAAAACACCGAGCCTTTCATCCAGAACATATTCGCTGCCGCCGCCGTCGTCAACCCTAACTCGGGGGGTTCTGAAGCTCTTCCCGGCACCCTGCCGGAGAGGGGAATCATCACCGGAGGGCTCTACATCGCCATGCCCGCCTCCGGAGTGATGCGTGAGTAGTTCATCCTTGGACTATGGGTCCATAGCAGTAGCTAGATGGTTGTCTTCTCCACTTGTGCCATCATGTTTAGATCTTGTGAGCTGCCTATCATGATCAAGATCATCTTATTGTAATGCTACATGTTGTGTTTGCTGGGATCTGACTTATATTGATACCTATGTGGAGCTGAATATTATATTATCATGTCTATGTCATTTGTGATCTTGCATGCTCTCCGTTACTTGTTGAAGCCTTGGCCAGTGAATACTTGTAACTCCAAGAGGGGGTATTTATGCATGATAGTTGGGTTCAACCTCTATTTAACCTGGGATAGTGACAGCAAGTTCTAAGGTTGTAGATGTGTTGTTGCCACTAGGGGTAAAACAGCAATGCTTTATTCAAGGATGAATGTATTGTTTACATTACGCACATTACTTAATGCAATTGTCTGTTGCTTGCAACTTAATACTGGAAGGGGTACGGATGTTAACCGGAAAGTGGACTATTTAGGCATAGATGCATGCTGGATAGCGGTCTATGTACTTTGTCGTAATGCCCAAATGAATCTCATAGTAGACACCACAGCTCACACATGCATGTTATATGCACTTATCAATTGTCAATTGCCCAGCTGTAATTTGTTTACCCAGCATGTTAGTTATCTTATTGGAGAGACACCACTAGTGAACTGTGGACCCCGGTCCATTCTTTTACATCTGAAATACAATCTACTGCAATCATTGTTCTCTACTGTTTTATGCAAACAAACATCATCTTCCATTCGATACGTTTAACCCTTTGTTTTCAGCAAGCCGGTGAGATTGACAACCTCACTGTTAAGTTGGGGCAAAGTAATTTGATTGTGTTGTGCAGGTTCCACGTTGGCACCGGAATCCCTGGTGTTGCGCCGCACTACACTCCTCACCAACACCTTCGAAGCAAACCTCGTTTTCCTACTGGTCGATTAAACCTTGGTTTCATACTGAGGGAAAACTTACTGCTGCACTCATCATACCTTCCTCTTGGGGTTCCCAACTGACGTGTGACGTACAAGCATTGTTTCTGGCACTATTAACCTAGAGCACCATCCGCCATGGTGCAGAGGTCGATGAAGGTTGAAGACGCGCCTCAGCCCCCTACCTGGCGCGCCAATTGTCGGAGAATGACTCCCACGAAACAGGGATGGTCAAGCTCACGAAGAGAGTTCGTGTAAGGGGCTGAACACGTTGGTCAACAACCCTCAACCTACACGGCGACGGTGCTCGTCGAGCATGAGGAGGAACATCACGACAGAGATGAACACCAGCCCGTACCCAGGTTCACGGCCCTCGTGTGGAGGTAACACCGCTACTCCTGCTTGTCTGTATTGCACTGCTTATGGAGGTTACAGTACAATGAGCTTGCCGAGGGCTCTCTTTTGGCAGTCGTGTGCACGAGGAAGGGGAACTGTGGTCTTCTTCTTCCTTGCGCGTAGGTGGCTAAGCTAGGATGAGAATGCGATCCTTTGCTACGGTGGTGCCCCTCCTCCTTTTATAGGCGCCCCGGGCCTCTTCCCTGCGCTTGCGCCGCGGAAGAGCTACCACATGGCGACAGAAGGGGGAGCACGGTGCACCGCAGCCCAGCTGTCCATGGACGCGGTCCATGGGCGTAAAGCTGATGCCTGTGGCAGAGAAAAACACCGTCCATGCAGGACGGCCAGCTGGGGCTGCAGAGGAACGTGGGGGTGCCCACGGTGACGTTGGCCATGGAGCGTAGCGCCGGCCGGTCCCTTATCACCAAAGAGGAAATCCTTGTAGTCCGGTGCAGATGGCGCAGCTTTGTTGACTCCTTTAATCACCAAAATGGCAACTGCGGCGTCGTCGTCACCGCGCGCAGAGGCGCGCGTCACTCTGCGGCTGCTGCAGAGCCCATGTGCGCTCTGCAGAGGTTGCTTTGCAGTGAAGTAATCCCCACGAGGGCTGGGGTGCCCTGTGGAGGATTTGGCGTTGACCTCTCTCCAGGGGAGATCACCTTGACGAGGGGGCAGCAGTGAGGAGGGCCTCCGTTGGCCTCTGCTGCCTCCAAAGCCCTCGCGAGGCAATTTGCCTCGCGAGTCTCTCCAAGCCGTAGGCTTGGTCCTTAGCGAAATTTGGCCATCGAGTGTCGAGGGCCGTGGAGGACAGGCCCAGCACACCCTGGTTCTCACTGGGCCGACAAGGCCGGCGTCCGTCCCCTGCGCACTCGTGCTGATATCGTTGGTGGCTATCCTGAGAGGACCGGCGAGATGGGGAGCCCGCAAGGAAGGAAGGCGGCGGCCAAATCGTGTTCGCGAGGCCGGCGACACACGGTGGCGGACTTCAGATCATCTGAGACGAAGATCTGCCTGACGTGTCCTCTTTGATCTGGGCGGAGTGTCAGCTTCCGGAAGGATCCGCCGACGATCTCGTATGGACTTTATGTCTAGAGACGCTGGACGGATGTATTCGGTCGCGCCGGATAGAGCGTGTGAAGCTCTGCTTCTGTTGCCATCATGGGCAAATCCATGATGAAGTCAGAGGCGGAGAATGTCATGGAAGTGAGATTGGAGCACTAGTAATGGTGGTTCTAGCCTTTGGCGGCGATGAGGAACTTGTTTGGAGCTTCAGGACTCGTAAGCAGCGTATGTAGTGGGGCGTCAGCACAGGTGAAGTTCAAAGTCTTACCTTTGTGGATGAAAATCCAAGGTCTGACTTTAATTGGTTGTGTCTGCAATGACTTGTTGAAAACATTGTTTTGAAAGCAGGTACTATCTCCAGGGTGAAAACCTAAGATATTCAATCGGGCGACGGCGGCGCTTGTGCACTATTTCCTTCTAGAAGGCGTTACTTTTGAAGAATTTGGACATCAGGTGTTGTCTTGGTGGCGGGGACTATCTCCAGGGTGAAAACCTAAGATATTCAATCGGGCGACGGCGGCGCTTGTGCACTGTTTCCTTCTAGAAGACGTTACTTTTGGAGATTTGGACATCAGGTGTTGTCTTGGTGGTGGTTGTGCTACTGCTACAAGGACTGTAACTCTGTAGCGGAACTTTTTTTGTTTTCTTATTTTTATCTTTTTCGGCTGTGTGCATTCGTAATACCCTAGGTTATTGCGTTGTTGCAGAAGCTGGATGTAATTGTATCTCCGCGATATTAATATATACTCTTTATCTAAAAAAAGTAGTGCGCAACATGATACAGAACCGAATCAATCATACATAGATACGGTTAAACTTTGGGGATTACATTACTACTCCCCTCCGGTCTTGGGATGACGTTTTGACCATCAACACCGCCTTCAAACTGTAATTTCGACCATTAGTTCATATTCTCTCGTCTCATGATATAAGATAGTATGCTGATGTGCGGCAATTTTTGCAGATTGTGTTGATTATGTTGCTTCCATCGGGACAGTATCTTTTCAGCATTGTCCAAGGAAAGCTAATAGAGTGGCTCATGATCTAGCTAAGCATAGTTTTTCGAGTAAAATTTCTTGTAATTGGGTCGATGAACCCTGGGCTTTTTGCTAGACGCACTGTTAAGTGATGTAACTATGTGAGACATTTTGAGGCAGCAAGTTTCAGATGAACTTTTTCCTTTCCACGCTAATAGAGTGGCTCATGATCTAGCTAAGCATAGTTTTTTCGAGTAAATTTTTTTGTAATTGGGTCGATGACCCCGGCTTTTTGCTAGACGCACTGTTAAGTGATGTAACTATGTGAGACATTTTGATGCAGCAAGTTTCAGACGAAATTTTTTCCTTTCCACGCTACCTAAGGGGACTGGAAGATTTTTAATGAGGCGACTTGCTAGCTTAATATATTGGTTACAGTTAAAAAAAAAGATAGTATGCTAATTGTAATAACACCTATGAGACGAGAGAAATTTACACAATAATAATAAAGTTGTTGCATTATTATGATTGTAAACTTCTGTGATAAATCTGAGCACATAGTTTCTGCACATCAAATTTTAAAAAATGCATGTTGACAATCAACTATTAAAAAAAATAAACAACTTTATGTGCAAAACACAATTCTTCAGAACAGTAGAGTGAAGACATGACAGCCAAATGTGTGAAGACAGAAGAGTAAGAGACGAAATACATGTAAGTAAAACCTAGCATGTTCGTTTCCTTGCTGGGCTTTGAGCTCACTCACACAGGAAAAAAGGTTGGGTTTCAACTGGCCCTCAAAAAACTATAGAAGCCTAATTCAGAATCCAGTGAAAAAATATATTCTATTTTTATGAGTGAAAACATTATTATCATTAACAAAGGATCAGGTTTACATATATTGCATCACCTATAAAATGATATCCGTTTGTTTTGGTGCTTCGTCTCTTGTTTCGTCCTTTCGTGATTTTTTCCAGATTGCACTGTGTCACATTGTTACTCACCCGGATCGGATTATATACCACGAAAAGATCAAGTGTAAAAGACGCCACTAAAAAGGATGACTTCAAAAGAACCCTTATGCAATCAATAAAGCCACACGTTTCCTCTATAAACACAGTCAACTTATTGTGTTTTCATTTCTTAGGTGAGTGAGAATTTGTAAGTCGATGTAAAGAACCATCCAGTCTAAATACCGTGATCCGTTCAAGTGCGAATGGACGAGATAATATTCACAGACGACTATAGATATCAAATGAGAAATAAACATTTCTAAGTCCATAGAGTTATTCACCCCATCATAATAGTATATCTTTGATTTTTTTCATACTATTTTGCTATTGTCGCCCCTTGTAAGCGGCTTTAAAGATGTACTTGTCTTTACAGGGAATGTAAAGTTGCACAAATCCACCACTTTATATATAGATATAGCGAGTTACCACTTGCTGATTTTTTTTCTCTCCAGATAACCACCACTTTCTGGTTTTAGGTTACAAATAGTTGTAGTGAAGCCGCCACTTATCAGAATGGCTGGATCATTGTATTTTAGGGTGTCTGCATCTCAAAGCTCTAAATGTGGTGGTTTTATGAAGAAAAAAAAATCTAAAAGTGGTGGTTCACTGCTTCTCTGTATCTATAACCCCAGAAGTGGCAGAAGTGATGGTTTTTAAATTTACTCTTCAGAAAAGTGTCATCGATGTGCACTGTCCCATGTACATGGCACGTCACAACTTTCTCCCCAAGTTTATATACTCCCTCTGAACCGGAAAGAGTGTCGCGGGTGAAGAGTTAGCTAAGTGCAAACGTACAGTTCAAGTCGCGTCACTTAATTTAGAATCGGAGGGAGTAATTATTTTGTGCCAAGAAAACGGAACTTGACTATTCAACGTGGTCTATCTTTTTCGAGATTAATTAATTGTACATTTGCTACGGTTACTGATTGCAGGGACAAAAGTTTGCTGGGGGAAGAGAGGAGGAAAGACTAACTTGAGAGCTGCTGCAAGTGTTGGGCTGCATTTGCAGGTGTTGAAGGTCCCAGTAATAGATGCCTCGCCAACTATCTAACTAGCTAGATCTCCCGGTCTTTACCATTTGAAAACTCTGACAACCCGAAATCGCGATCGGTAGCAATGCCACTTGGGTCACTGTAAGATAGTAGAAACCTGGCATTGGGAATTTGGGATTGATAAAGACAACTACTACCTTCTCAGAACATACCATTTGAGTAGTTTTTACATGGTCCATGTATATCTGAGATCATCGCGTACTGATATCTTTTTCGAGAGGGAAAAGGTGAGACGATTAATTGGAGTCCCAATCTCAAGGTAGATACGTGCATTATCTTCCGAGAGATGACTGCGTCAAAACGGGCCAGGCCAAACAACCAAATGATGAACAAATGGTCCTTCGAGTTCATGCACCAATAAATATCCGTTTTATGTCACCTGGGCTCGACCGGCTGAGCTGAACTGGTCCAGGACAGGACGGATTGAAGTTTTGCTGGCGCGAAACCTCAAGGCCTTGTTTATTACAAGAGTGTTTTAGGGATGGGAAGAGTAGGGATGGGAGGGGATTTGGTGAACACCCAATCCTCACAAATATTCTTCCCCTACAATACACTACCATGGACTAGAGTTTTTGTGTTAGGCAAAAATGAGATGGTTGGTAGGGGATATTTGGGGATTATCCCCTCCCATCCCCTAAAATACACTAAAAGTAAACATACTAGTAGGTATTTTCCGAGATCCGGGATAATCCCCTCCATCCCCTAAAATACTCTAGAGGTAAACAAGGCCCAACTGTTTTGGTCCAAGTCCTGGTGCTCCAGTCCAGATCGAGGCTGTTCCTTGATTCACCTACCTACCAGCCATCTCCTTACTTTCAAAGGCACGCACACGCACTGCTATCCTCATGCGCCCACGTACTCTAATTAGCGAGAATCATGTACTTGCTTAATCTGTGTCGACTTTACGACTGTATGATACAGAGATGTAGGATATCAATTTTCGACAACAAGTTATTAAGTGGATCAATGCTCTCCTACGCGCCTATCTTTGGGCCAGTTGACAGACATTGTTCGATGACAAATGCAAAGTTAATTGGAAAACCATTTGCGGTCCCACCAAGCTTGGAGGTCTTGATATTTTTCACCTTGAGAAATTTGCCTCCACCTTGAGAATCCAGTGGCTTTGGCTACAGTGGGTTGACAACTCCAAGTCTTGGATTGGCCTTGGAAATCCTTACAATGACTATGATCGGAGCCTCTTCGCGGCGGTCACCGTGGTCACGGCGGGAGATGGAGAAAATGCATTGTTTTGGAAATCCTCGTGGTTACTTGGGCAATGGCCTATGGTTACCGCTCCGAAGCTTTTTGACATCTCAAAAAAAAAATTTACACGGTTGGAAAGGCCCTTGACAACGATTGTTGGATACGGAACCTTGACATCAAAGCCTAAGCATTGACCACCATCATCAATTTGTCACCCTTTGGGAGATAATTGCAAATATCACCCTCACCCACGGCGTCTCCGATACCATCCGTTGGAAGTTCACTAATGACGGTACCTACACCACCTCCTCCGCCTACAAAATGCAATTTAAAGGGTTGCTGGCCACATCCATGGATCAAGTAGTTTGGAAAATTTGGGCACCTCCGAAGTGCAAGATCTTCGCTTGGTTGGTTTTGCAAAATAGGATTTGGACCTTGGACCGCCTTCAACGACGTGGTTGACAAAATTGTATCAAGTATCGCTTCTCTACTAGGATTTGGGAGGCCATCCTTGCATGGTGCAGCTATATATGGTGACATATCTCCCCCTCTTTGGGCAAACGAAGCTAGTGTCAAGGAATGGTGGAACAAGATCGTCATACCTCATGGAAAGGCTAGGAAAGCTTTGGCTTCTTTGACCATGCTCGTCTCGTGGGAACTTTGGAAAGAAAGGAATAGCCGCGTCTTCCGTCATCATGCCTCCCCTGCGCCCATAGTCATTTCAAATATAAAAGAGGAAGCCAAGCTTTGGGGTTTGGCCGATAATTCTCGTTTGGGCATTGTAATTCTGGATGATTAATCCCTTTACCTCGCATTTGTAAGTCCTAGGCACGCATTTTGAACCTCTAAACTCTTCTTCTTATTTAATGATAACGGCAAATCTTTTGCCCCGTTTCAAAAAATTCGACAACATTAATCTAGAACAATATCATCACTAGCGAGATGTCTGCGAAGAGGTCGTAGCCATAGTAGTTGACCAGTGAAGTAGTCTCTGATAAAAGTAGTCATGGCGATAAAACTTTCCTTGACACTTCATTGAATCATGACGCCCTTCACTGATGCAACTTCATGAGTGTCGCAACATAAGAAACTGATAATGCAAGGAATAGAAGAGAGGTGATATGGTGTTAAGTTTCCCATTTGCTAATGCTCCCCTCATATGGACATGTGGAGAGAAAAGATGTCCAAAGCAGCGACAGAGATTACAGCATGTCAGGGGGCCACCTGATTTTGTTGAACAGAGTAGTGCCCTCCTCCACATCCCCAAGAACTAATATATTGTATCCCCCCACCCCCCCAAGCAAGCTCCGACACTAGTCGAAAACTAGGTGAGGTGAATAGATGCACGTACGCTTTTCCACAAATTTGCCTTTTCAAAAAAAATCTATTAAACATGTTATATCGACAACTTATTTGTACGGTATTCCAAGGAACTACCAATTATATTGGACAAAAAAATCTTAATGTATATTTGTCGTAAGAGGACAAATTTATCTAATCGTGGAATCAAAATTAGTATCAGAATTCTGACGTGTAATTCACGTCATGAGAGGGCGGAGTTATGACGGATGTTTCAATTATTATATTTACATAGTATGTTATATCGAGTATTTACGTTTTCTCTTTGCAAAATAATGTATTTCTTCTGTTTTGTGAAAATAGAACCAAAGGCTAACGTCCCGTATACCTTTGCGATTAGTAGCGTGCACTCATACGGTTTCATATGGTTTTCCTACACGTCGCTCTGTTCCGGGTTAAAGAAAAAAAGTCGCTCGGCGATCATCACTGACAGTAAGTTCAGTCGCGATCATCAGTAACAGTAAGTTCAGTACTGTACTTCAGTGCATTGCCAGTATTTCTACCTGTACTGTCGTCAGCGACATCAATTGGTCATATACGGCTCTGCGCCTAGTGGCGACTAGCACGCGTACGACGGAATGATTGCACATCTGGTATTTGGATCGCCCCATGCTCCTCGTCCTTGGCATTTGGAGGCACGGAGTAGAATTGAAACTATCCATTCCACGGGACAAGACAACAACGCCATTAACGTCTTCTTCAAGAGCTTTTGGTGGGAACAGTAAATACGTTGCTGCATGTGAGTGACAGGTTCCACCTTGCTGTACATCGATCGGTGCCATTGACGTCTTCTTCAAGAGCTGCTTCGAAATTCTTCCATGACTCCGCTGATGAACTCTCCCGCTGCCAGCAAAACCTCCTCTACCCTTCTTCCTCGTACCGCCTTCGGTCGACACGCGTGACTGTGACTGTGAGTGCTGATCGCAGTTTACTACTGATGCTCGTACCTCTGGCGTTCGGGATCTGTGTTAAGTGCAGACGACAGGGCTTATCCAAATGACGGCGAATTAACCTGGCACAACATCACGTGATCGAGGTTTGTTTAGTCGACGGGCAACCTCTCGTCACGTTCGGCCGGGCTTAGTTTGCAGTATCATTGATATCCATCATGTGATACATCAGTACACTGGTCCATACTTCATACACTTTCACCACATCCTTTATACACCGTGCTTTTTTTTGCAAAGATTAATGCTCACATTTTATTTAGAACTAGCAAGAAAATAAAACTGTACTAACTCTCACCTAAATTAAGGGGCATAAAATTAGATCAAAATAATATTTTGTAAGTTTGACTATGTGTAGTACAGAAAAAATCAACATCTACGATAAGATTGACTTGATTTTAGATATTGATATTTTTCTATAACTTGGTCAAGATTCTGGTCAAAACATTGGGAAGGAGGAACTACTACTTGGTTTCAAAGAAATCGATAAGAAGGTAAACTTCAGAACTACTATTGAGAAATATATTGCGGTACTCAACTTGATTTACTTGGTTTAATTAAATTTATGATGATCTTCATGTTGTGATACGTGACTCTATTTTATTATTTATTTATTTACCATGTTGGGGGTACTTTATGTTCATCTAGATTGGTCAAACAAATGTAATATCTCATAAGATTTTTTTCATAAATATTTTTATTTGTAATTTTAATATTTCATTAAAAATACTAACAATCAAATAGAACCAAAACTATCAAATTTAATATTGGGGATTGTGTACATATCTAATATGCCAAGCATGTATTTTGAATGGATTGGAATAGGTCTCATGGATGCAATACTTTTCTTCCTAAACCAATACATTTTGGACCTTTTCTAAGACATTGCATATACTAATTGTTCTCTTCATGATTGGGTAGTGTCTTGAACTTTTCTTACTCGTTTCTTAGAAAGATAGTTTGAGTTGTGCTGACTTTAATGAAACTATAAAGCAACAAAAGTTTTGACCTTTCAGCTCTTATTATTGTTCAGTAGGTTGATAGATAATGACCAATTTCTAAAGATGAAAAATATTTTGCCTATAAAGCAACACATATTTACTACTCGCAAGATTTCATGTTTTTGTTGTAAAGAGCAAATTAACAGCAAAAACTAGTTATGTATTGTCTAAGAAATGGATTAATGCATAAACTAGGGTGTATCCGTGTTGGACGGTCGGTAGACTCGGTACCGCATATATTATGAAATTTCATCAAAATAGTTCATGGTGGCATGTATAGGCCTTCATGGACAGCCACCCAATAACTTAGTTTACTTTTGTGATTTGACCTTTTATGAGTAAGTATCTTTCAAAAAAAAACCTAAGAAAAAATGAGAGAGAACTCAATTGGTCTTCAACCGCAGATTGTCAATGCTATGTTCGCACAGGAGTGTAGTGGGCGCGCGCATGTGTGTGAATAAAAATAAGAGGAGACTTCATAGCCATTTTGACTTTGTGCAACTTTCTGCTGTTTTTTTCACAAGAAGAACTACTATACGCAAGTGTTATTTTCAGCCGTGTACTTTTCTCCGCTCCTTTATTGGAACGGTTCTATGTGGCTGGCCAGGCCGATTTACCCATGCATGAGACTGAATATGTCGCGATCTTGTAGTTACAGTTGAATTTCGATTCAGAATTTAAATTCGAAGATCTTGAGAACACATGCTGTAACTGGTGTGGAGACTGGAGACTGCGTTGGGCGACGGGTGGTGTAGTGTGACTGTGTGAGGATGGTGTGCGACGGCCGTCGATCAGCTGCAGCTGGTGATGGCAAAGAACAAATTAAATAAATCGAGTTGCTCGATTGCTCACTGATCATTGCATAAATTGTCTATGCGTGGCCTTGCTAATTATTGGTTGGGTCATCGCGAATCCTCAACGCATACCTAATGTGTTTTCTAAGGAATGCATGCCTTACTGTTGACAGAAAAATGTTAATCCGGACAGCAGGCAACGAATCATTAGCATCCATAACAGTAATAGTAATACCACTCTATTAGACGAGCCCGGCTATCTGTTACGGAGTATGCTAGTATTACTGTCGTTGATAAGGAAACTTATTGTCACTAATCAACTTCAGAACTAACCAATTTCACATCCCCTTGTCTCAATAAGTTTGCATTTTGTACTGGTGCTGTTACTAATTAATTATTATTTTAAATTGATTAATTAGCCAACTAGGTTTACTAATACATTTAGTACCTGTTGCAGCAGAGGAAGCAATAATTCCTCCCCTAACCTCCGCCTCCGCGCGTCTCCCTCCCCTAACCTCCGCCTCCGCGCGGCGGCGCCCAGCCGCGCCGGGGCGTCCACAACCCCTCTACCCTAGGCCTCCCAACAAAGATCTCTCCCGCCGCCGCCGTCACCGGGGCGCCGCTCGGCAAAGTTCGGGTCGCGTGGTGGCGGCGGCGGATCTCCTCCGCCCCGATTTGGCCCGATGCGGAGGCGCCCGCTAGGACGAGTCCAGGGCAGTGTGGCGGCTAGCGGCGGCAGGGCGGCCCTGCTGGATGGCGGCGGACCGGCGCAGGTCGGCGGGCGGCGATGGCGGCGGGCCCGATCTGGGCCCAGATGGGCTCAGTCGGGCCTTGACCCACTCACCATTCGCTGCAGTGCGTCGACTCCGACGGAAGAAGGCGGGCTCCTGGACTAGCACCGCGGCATGAGGAAGCCAGGAGCTTCGGCTCCGGGCATGGCGGTGGTGACCTCCTCCTCCACCGGAGTTGGTCGGCCGGCTAGCTGTGGCGGATCCATGATCCCCCGGTTGGCCCAGCGGCGAGTTGGGATGTGTGGTTACCGGTGAAAACCGAGATTTGACTTCGTTCAAACTGGCGATGGCGGCGTTTAGGCGTCGTTACCTTCGTGAAGGCATCGCCTCTGCAGCCACCATCTACATACTCGCACTGCTCAGGGGGAAACCCTAGGTCCGGTTTCCCCGGATCGGACAATGGCGGCGCTATTCGGTGTCGCTCTCCCTTTTGGGGCATTGTTTTTGGAGCAGTTGCTGGACGGTGGATGCAAGAAGTGGAGCGGTGTACATCTACCACGTTGATGACGGCGAGTCTCGGCGGCGTGGCGCAGCGGGGTCTCGGCGACAGGCGTATGATGATGGACTCGCGCAGGATGGTGGAGCTGTCTGGCGTCGTGGAGGCGCCGACGGCAGGCTTTGCAAGGTCATTGCGTTGCTCGCTCCTGAAGATGGGACAGCGAAAGATGGTGGCAGCGGCTTCTGTTGTGCGCATGCGGCGTGCGCTGAGGATCGGCTGGACCGGTTTGTGCTACCGGCGCGCTGTCGGGCGGCCTGGTTGAAGCCTCCGGATTTAGATGATGTGCGTAGGTGCGAGAGGTCAGGGCATCGGCTCTGGTTGTTCCACCCCTTCATCAAGGTTTTAGGTGTAGCGAGTTTTCGCCTAGATGGTGGTTCTTCTGGTTGATCGATGTATTTCTTTGTAAAGCCTAGTGCTTACTGTTTTTCCATATTAATAAAACTCGGCTATGTGCATCCTTTGGATGCAGAGGCTGGGGGCACACCCTCCATTTCTAAAAAAAAATGCAGAGGAAGCAATAGCTGTTTATTCTAAATTAGGTTAACTACATGGTAATCATCATGCGTTGATCGTGCATGATTGCACCTCAGGATCAGTTGGAGTACACCAACACTATAGGTTAAGAGCATCTCCAACAGACGCGCCAAAAAACGCCGCGCACGCGAAATACCGGCCGTTTCCGCGCGCGGGGCCGGTTCGCGCTCTCCAGCAGACGCGGGAAACTTCCGCCGCGCGGGGAAAACGGTCCAGCGCGCTGGACGAAGCGGCACGTGCGGCGTCATATATAGCGCCGCGCGTCCAGCGCGCTGGACACAAACGCGCCACGCAACCACCTCTCTCTCTCCCGCGCCGCTCTGGATAGTTCCAATCTTTTCCCCACCTCCGCCCGCGCCGCGCCGCCGCCACCATGCCGCCGCGCCGCCGAAGCCAATCTGGCTACCGCGGCGTCCGCGCGCGCCCAAACGGCACCTTCACGCCGGAGATCCGGTCCGGCGAGGAGCGCGTCCAGCTCGGGACGTTCGAGACGGCGGTGGAGGCCGCCCGCGCCTGGGACGCGGCGGCGTGGGCGCTCGGCCGCTCGCGCCGCCAGATGAACTTCGACGACTGCCGCAACGCCGAGGAAGCGCGCAACATGGCGCCGCCGCGCCTCGTCACCGACGAAGACCGCCGCCTCCACCGCCGCCGAGCGATGCTCAGCCTCGTCGCGGAGCGGGACCAGCGCGCGGTTGCGGACTGGTACCGGAGCCACCCGCGCGAACACCAGCTCGAGGTGTAGCACTGGAGCACCGCCGCGGCGGAGCAGGCGGAGCGGCAGGCCGAGCGCCGCGAGTACAGGGAGGCGCGGCGCCTGGCGAAGGGGGAGGCGGAGGCCGAGCTCGCGGCAGCCGCGCGACCTGGCCCGCCGGCGACGAGCGGTGGAGCGCGCTGGAGGACGAAATCTCCAGCGACACCGCCTCGGATTCCTCGGACTTCGAGTTCTAGAGTTGTAGTTTGTATTAGGTAGTTTGTAGTAGTTTGTATTAGGTGAAAAATCGTCAAATCTATCGAACTAAGTTTAAAATCGTTTAAATTTGTGTTGTTTTGTATTTATTTTGTTGCAAAATTTGGCTCTGGAGCGCGTTTTTTTGGACGTCTGCTGGAGCGCTGCGTTTCGGCGCGCTAAACTATAGCGCTTCTGGAAAAGCAAAACCGCGCCCGCGCGTAAAAACGCCTTTTTGGCGCTGCAAAGGAAATATAGCGCGCCGCGCCGAAACGCGTCTATTGGAGATGCTCTAACTACCAGTGGACTCGTAGTTGGTAGAGTACAGGTAGCTAGAGTGCAGTGGAGCTCACCTCACACTACTCGATCGACGAAGCACCAAAAATTCGGGCCTATTAATCAAACCGTAGGCTCACTTTACAACTGGGATATATATAGTGCCGTATCGATCCCAATCATTGGGGTGGATGCTGTTTTTAGCGTAGAATATTGCTGCATCCACCTTGAGCACATCTGCACATGCACATCCAGGGAAAGGTTTTAACTAACACGAGACGATCGAGCTAGTGGCGTGGCGTACTCTTTAGTCGATCTCTTTTTGAGGAACAAATGTGCATCTGTCATTTTTATACCACATAAAAGGTGGATTGTTCATCTTATGTTCTTGAGATTTGGTAAAATTGGATAACTTTGACCATGTTCTGAAACTTCGACGCAAAATGAGTCCATCCATTCATCCAATTTTCATGGTGCCCGATATGAGAGCCATGGTACAATGGGGGTAGGGCGCCATGTCATACTACATGACGCTTTGACTAATGCGACTAACAAATACGAGTATGGCGCCGTAGCACGGGGCATTGTGTAATGTACCATGACGAACTACTCTAGGGCATCATGTAAAAAGGGCCAATTGTGAAAATTTTACAGACTTGATTCATTTTGTGCAGAAGATTCAAAATAGAATCAATATGTCCATTTCCACAGAGATTTGTGCGTAATTGTATTAAGCTGAATGTGAGAGAAAATTGCATTCATCTAAGAAGAAGAACCTACACATTTGGTACAGGAAACAATGACCATGTCAATTATGTTTTATTTATACTTGAGAAGTTTCAATATATTTGCTTACATAACCATGCACTATACACGTCTATTAAGATATTTGTTAAGCCCTACACTTTGAAATCTATTTTAATATATACATATTTTATAAAATAGATAAAAACATTCGCACTATATAATATACATGTACACAATAGTAATTAAGTTTTGTACAAAGATAATGAAAGAGGTGTCTGTTTTTTTTTCTTTTCACATTTAAGGTGATTTAAGTTGGTTATGTATATTTTTAAGGCCAATGTCTCTAAAGGAAAAAAAAAACTTTATGCGTGACTCAGTTAAAATTTCAAGAGATATACATTGCAAATACATAGCGTAAAACATAATAATAAGTAATGAGAAACATTATTGTATGTTTAACAATGCTAAGTAAGTTTAGTATCAATATAATAAACATGATTACAAGTCACAAATTTAATAAATAAATAAGTACAAAAGTTAGTACTAATATATTTGTTGTAAGTCGTTCCGAGTTGAAAATCTTGTTGGAACGGTCTTGTGGCTGGCCTCTAGTTCAAACCACACTAGCATGAAAAATTTCCACCCTAACGAGTGATTTGATAAATATGATTATTCATTATGGATTTCGTGTACGCGCGGTGTTTTCCTGGTTGATAAAAAGCATTGTATGTTGGTGCACCCGGCGTACATGATATTGATTAGAACGAAATTTCTCAACATTTTGGTGGAGCTACGAGAATTTTCGTAGGTGCAACCTCGAAAGGTAGTTGAGTGTTTCTACAAGATTGCACAGTAATGTAACTTTGTAGTTTCATATATCCTTCCTTTTTTTTGGCAATTTGGCAGATTACTTTATTCAATATATGATACTCCCTGTTTGAAATACTCTATAACACCGTTGACCCATAAAACATCATGTAGACGAGAATGTCTCACTTGCAATCACTTGCAAGTGGTATGTTAACAATGGCTGGTTATTTACAACGGGAGGAGTAGCCGGCCTCTCGACAATAATGAAAGAGCTCCTAGGGAGTGAAGGAGGAGGGCCAGTACCATCAACATCGGCGGCATCATCCGGTTGCTCGGATATGGAGGCGTGCGTTTCAATGATGTTGGTAAGTAGTACGTAATCTGGACAAACATGTTAATTTTTAATCTGATAAGTGCATTATTTGTAAGTATGTGACAACAATACGGCAATTACCGATGGAAAAAAATGTTTTAGACATATTCACATGAGATTTAGTTTCAATATCTCACTGCGAGTGAGCTATTGGTAAAATTGGATTGTCAATCGGGCTGATATTATTTTAAAAAGTCGATTTTGAAAGAATTTTTGCTGATGTCTAAAGCATTGTTTTTTTGCGGGTAGTGTGTAAAGCATTGTTGAATACAAGAGAGGGTGGGAAGTGAAGCCGCGACACGTGTATATGGCGCCGACAGGTATCAACACTCTTTTTCGTTGAGATAAACTTGCATTCAGCTACGAAGAGAAAACATACATCAGTTTTTCCCCTCCCTTTTCTGTAACCCAAAGAAACAAATTTATTTTATAACTAAGCTCAGTTTTGGTGCTCGGGCATAGCCCAAAACGACATGAATCTGCCGGACAGAACAAGGAGTTGCGCAGGAGCCAGACGGTGCGCCATCCCGTTGCGTGCCCACCGCGGCCCGCGCAACGGTTTCGGCTGGAGTTTCAATCTTGCGTGCGTATCAGGGACACAAGGACGATTGCTTTCTTGGAGCCAGTGAGCCCGAGACGTGCCTGGTGACACCGTGTTCGCCCAAGCTGGTGGATCCCGTGTCGCTCATCCCGCATTCGTTTGCTTCGGAGTGAATGGAAGGTCTACCGTAAGGATGGCAATGGGTAGAGTATGGGGCGGGTAAGGCAATACCATACCCATACCCGTGTAGTCAATGGGTATAAAATGCTACCCATACCCGTACCCGCGGGTATGAAACTTTACCCGTACCCATACCCGACGGGTATGCATACCCATTGGGCACCCAACGGGTAGATTATATAGTACACAAATTATTTATAAATTTACATTCATTGATAGCATATTTCACAAGAAAAAAAACATTTATCACAACTCCATGAGTACATTATAATTATCTCAACTCAAATTAACAATTGATGTTATTTTTTACATGGGTTCACAAGCTAACGAGAATAACTGTTGAAACTCCACGGGTAAGGTCCACATGTTAGTATAAACGGGTAGGGTATGGGTATACCCGTGCCCTACCCGCGACATAACGGGTAGGGTACGGTTACTACCCATGGGTATAAAATTGTGCCCATACCCTACCCATGCGGGTACGGTACCCGCGATTACCGGTACCCGTGGGTAAAATTGCCATCCTTAGTGTACCGTAACCTTTTCCATAAAGAAAAAAAGATCCCATTCATCCTAGAAAAGCCAAGGAGATAAATAATAATTTGGCGCGCACTACATAAATCATTTTTTTTGGATTTTACCGGTTATGTGACGTCACGACATTGTTTCCACCACGTATGATTTCTAATATTCTTGGGAAAGGTTTGTGATGCCTCAATCCGCAAAAAAGTCAACGCAAAAGTGTTTGAGAATTCGAAGTGTTACTTATGTGGTGAATTACTCCAACTATCCGGGTTTAGGATATACACTACGAAAACCCTAGCGTCAAACAACCCTCATACTCCCTAATATAACCTTCAGCAACTGGTTTTGGCGTCGAGAGGACACCAAAGATCTTGGTACTAGCAGGGAGTCTTGGTTTTAATTGCCGGCGTCCTCGTGACGATGGGCAGTTGATACTACGTCGTGACCTGTCCTCACGGGGTAAAACCTCTCAAGTTGTGGAGAAATAAAAATAACATTGCTCACCACCTGATGAGAACTTCCTAAAGGTTAATGTCGATGTTGGTTTTGATAGTACCTCAAGTTCTGGCACATCTGGGGTCATCCGAGTCATATGCTTTGTAATAATTTATGCCAACAATTCAATTTATATACACTCCAGAAGTGTGTGTATATGTATACATACACACCTCTATTAAGATATTATTAGGCCCTATGCTTTGTAATAATATTAAAAATAAATTGAAGAAGGTGTGCTTTTCCCTTTTCTGTTTTCTTACATATCCCATTAAGTGTAATATCTGGAAAGTAAAAAACTTTTGTGCAACTAAATATATTTTCAATGATATAATTTGTGACTATGTAGTGTAAAACATGCTAATAAATATAGAGAAACATCATTGTTTGGTTAACGCTGGTAATTAAGTAACATAGAACTTATATTTTTAAAACAATAATAAAATAAATATATAAAACAAATATAAAAGTTTAGTATAATTATATTACGTCTCTAACAAGATCTAGTTGGAGCGGTCTTGTGCCTGACCACCCGATCGAACTGCACATGAATGAGATTTATTCATACTAATGACTTTATGTAATAAATAAGAGAATGTGTCATGATTTTGTTGTATACACGGTTTTGTACTCGCGGGGAAAAGGAAGAAGATACTTCACTCTAATATTGAATGGAACTGAGTGCCTTGGGACTGCAAAGAAGGTACGAGAATTTTTGCATGCACAACCTCAGAAGGAACTCGAGTGTAGATTGTGGAATTCTACAAGATTGTAGAATAGTTGTAGGTATAGTTTCATAATCATTTATGTTAAAAATTTGGAAAATTAATCTATTATACATATGGTATTGTCACTATATAACACAGTATCACCAAAAAGCACCATCGGTACGTGAGTGCTTCACTTGCAAGTGGTTTGTTCATGATGGGGGGTTACTTACAATGCATCACTATAATGGTAAGCATCATGACAAACATTGTTGCACATGCATTACTAGGTAAAGCTTGAACGATCTTCACTACATGATTTTATGTATAAGGGGTCAACTGGTATAAGGATGAGCACTACAATTTGTACAATCGACCAACGTACAAACGATCGCCCTGATACATGGGCCTCACACCAATGAAGATCATGTGAACACACTACCATGAAACATGCATCTTATATACTACATATGACTAAGATAACATCTGATCTACAGCATCCGCATATAAATTCATGAAATAAACATATGAAACTTATCATATTAGCACATATGCATCAGATCTACCACATACTCAAATATTTAAATACAAAATCTAGGGTTGATGTTACTTATACCCATCAAAAGAGCCACACTGGTAGAAAAAGGGCCCGTGGTCCCGGTTCGGCTGGGCCATCAGTCCCGGTTGCCCAACCGGGACTGGCCAATCGGGACTAATGCTAGTCCCGGTTGGGCCACGAACCGGGACCAATGGGTGCCCACGTGGCCAGTTCTGGCTGGGCGTGGGGGGAGACTCATTGGTCCCGGTTCTTGTTAAGAACCGGGACCAATGAGTGTTTTTTTTGTATTTAGGGTTTAGGGTCTCCCTCTCGCCGGTGCCCCCTCTCGCGGTGCCCCCTCTCCCTCTCGCCGGTGCCCCCTCTCCCTCTCGCCGGTGCCTCCGTCGTCTCCCCCTTCTTCGCATCGCCGACGTGCTCTCCATCTCTCACTCGCCGGCATATCGAGGCCAAGCTTCGATATTTCTGTGCAGGTACTACTCGCCGGCTCATCTCTCACTCGCCGGCTCTCCATCTCGCACTCAATTCGATGCATGGTACTACATACAGCAATGAAGGAACCACTATTACACATCATCGTCATGAATATATTACACACAGCTCATTCGTCGTGCTTGGTCGAACATATTAAATGTACACACGAGTTTCATGCATATATACATCTCTTTTACACTCCCATTTTAACCGGCCCATAGTATTCTCCCTTTGGATCTAGGACCTGTGCATCTAAGAATCCCGCAATTTCCTCTTGAATTGCGCGTACGCGATCTTGTGGTAGAAGACCGTCCCGTAGCCGTTCGATCTAATTTAAAGAAGGGGTCAATATATATATATATGAATGAAACTAAACACAATTGATGGCAATAAACTAAAATTGTGAATATTGTTTACGTACTTCAAGTTGTTCTAAGAACCGGCTCTTGGATCGCTCTTGGGTCGTCTGGCGAATGAACTCGCAAACGTAGTATCCACATAAATTATTCCCATGTTCCTGCCTCAAGCACTTTACGAGAACAGAGTTCAATCAAAATAATAATCAAGCATGATAATGGTATTGAAACTAAAATCAAAGAGATGCGCGGAATAATAATCAAGCGTGATAACTTACACTTATTTATTCAAATGTAAGCTTCGGCGCCCAAATACCCCTAGCCGTGGCGGTGAACCGTTTCCAAGCCCTGTCCGGCAAAGAAAATGAATAAAGAAGTTATATATTAATTGCTTGCTACCAGGAAATGAACGGAAAGTTGCCGATATAGTGCCATAATGATTGAAATTACCCTTGGAGGCATTCCTGCATGTCCGCCCACTCCTCAAGGGGTTTACGTTTCGAGTCCATGACAAGTACTACTCCTTTGTCAGGTTTAATGATTAGCAGAATAAAGTGGAAGCTGCGCACGCATAAGTCATCAATTATACACTTAACATCGAGTAAGCGAAATAGAATGTGTACAAGACAGTAACACTCACCCGTAGTTGTAAGGAAATAGTATTTCCCTTTTGGTTTCGTTAAACCTTAACGCCCTTACCAAGTTATCCTCTGTGTCGTTATAATGACGTTTGAGAGATATTTGATGAATGTAGTATGGGTCAATGAACCCAATGTCATAGCGCTAGTACAGAAAAGGCTATTAGTGGCGCACCAATTTGGTTTTCTGTGGCGCACCCTCAGAAAAGCCAGGTGCGCCACAGAATTCTCGCCACAAAAATTATTTCTGTGGCGCACCTGACTTGGTGCGCCACAGAATTCTCACATTTCTGTGGCGCACCTGGCCTGGTGCGCCACAGAATTCTCAAAAAATTCAAAAAATTCAAAAAATGCAAAAAAAAATATAAAAAGTTTTAAAAAAAATCCAGAAAAATCAGAATATGAAATAATATGAAAAATCCTAAATATTGGAATTATTTTCATATTTTTTGAATTTTTTGAACTGATACCTTCCCGCTAGGTCACCCATCCTCAAATTGCTCCAACCCTAGCACGCTTAACTTCTAAGTTCCACCCAGTTCACCTACCCTTGTGCTACTCAAGTTCTTATTGATATATATATCATTTGAACCCTCTTAAGTCTTGTATGTGCATATGTGTGGTATGTGTTATAAATGTGTGTTTTTAAATTTCAGATTTTTCAAAAACTTCTAAAGTTTCAAAAGGAGATTCAAAAGTTTCGAAAGATAAAAAAAAATTCAAAAAAAGTCAAAATATCCAAAAAATTCAAAAAACTCCAAAAAATTAAAAAAATCCAAAAAATTCAAAAAAGTCAAAACACTTCAAAAAAATCCAAAAAATTCAACAATCTTCTTTGTTATACATTTCTGTATCTTTTTTTGGAATTTTTAAATTTTGGAATTTTTTTGAATTTTTTGAAATTTTTTTATTTTGCTGCGAAAAATCGTCTGTTTGAAATAACTTTTTTTTCTTTTGGAATTTGAGAAATCTGTGAATTGCTGACCGGATTTTTCTCACGATTTTTTTGACATATTATTTGCGTTATTTCGATGTCGTATGCAAAAGTTATGGCCGTTACAAGTTTTTTTCCTGTTTGTTGCAGAAAAGGTCAAAATTCATATTTCATAATTTCTATACCTACTAGACACTCAAACCTAACTACATGTCAAAGGATTTTATTTATTAAAATTTTTATCATTTTTTCCTTTAATTCCTGGAAGACTAAAAAGACGATCCACGGGGGGGGGGGGGGGGGGGGGGGTGTGGGATTTGAAAACAAAAATTTATGTGGCGCACCAAGCTTGGTGCGCCACAGAATGTCACCTTTCTGTGGCGCACCTGGCTGGTGCGCCACCATTCTGTGGCGCACGTGCCAGGTGCGCCACAGAATTATTTTTTCCAAATTTTAACCCGCCCCCCAGATAACTTTCTGTGGCGCACCTGGCCATGTGCGCCACAGAAATGTGACTTTCTGTGGCGCACCAGGCTTGGTGCGCCACAGAATGTCTAATTTCTGTGGCGCATGTGGTTTGGTGCGCCACAGAAATTTGACTTTCTGTGGCGCACTAAACCACATGCGCCACAAAAAATAATTCTATGGCGCACCAATTAAGGGTGCGCCACAGAGTGCCAACCTATCTATATAGGGTTTCCCTACTAGTGTAGATTTGTCCTCTTTTGCATTGGAGAATCTTCATTCTGCATAATTAAATAGTGATGAGTAAGATTATACATGCAATGAACGAGCTGAGCTAGCTAGAGACTTAATTACAGAAATAATACTTACAGACAATAGGCACTGAGGATAGCTTTGTTGATGGCGTCTTGTTGGTATAACTGAAATAATTCAGGAAATTCAATCATTACCACGCCATTTCCATGCCCGTAATGCTCGTTTCTATAGGCCACGTAGATCCAGTTTGCCCCTTCCTCACAGGCTCGCATGTACCACTTATGCAATCTGCGCATTTTTGTTGGTAGATCGTTGACTAGCTCAGGTTTGACGAGACTATTCCCGTACTGGTATTGGTATGATACTTCCTGGAACTCTTGTAATTGCGCTAAGTAGTCCGGAATAGACATGCCATGAGCAGCGGCCGCTTCTCCGTATATTGCAACAAACTCAGGATCGATAGCGACATCACCTGTGTTCGACCCCTCGGCGGTATTGGAAAACACTTTGAGCGGGGGGCACGACTGGTTTCTCTGTTCTCCGAGCTGGGGAACTGATTTCCCGCTTGCACTACTACTCTTCGACCGCTCCTTATTTGCCTGAACCGACTTGCGAATCTGGCGGTCATAGTCTGGTGTCAGCCTTGGCGGGGGTTGTTCAAGGGTCTTCAGCATTTTGAAGACGGCGGCTTTTTCTGCTGGGGTGGAGGGGAACTCTGTCGCTTTCGGCTTCTTCAGGCTAGCCAACCACTCTTGATGTTGGGCATTTACGTCCGCGGCATTTTCCTCCACCGTACGGTCATAAGGTCTGATGGGAAGATTCTTATGAGGTACTTTTGGGAGGGGCGACCTTTTACGTTTCGGTGATCGCTTACCCCTCATAGTACCAGCGGTGGGCGGAGACGGCTGAGGCGGCGGCGGAGACGGCTGACGCGGCGGTGGAGACGGCTGCGCTGGAAACTGGTGAGGCGGTGAAGAGGGCTGTTGCGCTGGAGAATGCTGAGGCGGTGAAGAGGACTGTTGCGCTGGAGACTGGTGAGGAGTCGATGGCCTTGGCTGCCAGTTTGGAAGCACGATGAATTCCTTTGGCCATAGAATGGTCCCTTTCTTGGCTTCTCCAAGTTCAAGCACCTCCCCATCTTCACCTGCAGGGTGTTGCAGCTTCAGCTCCTCAAAATCTTTCATCACTTCATCCACCCCGACAACAGCATAGCCATGTGGAACCGGAGAGAAATGGTAAGTTGGATTAGGTCCAATTGGTACGGCATAGCTGACCGCCACCTTCATGGTTAAGTTAAAAACTTTCACATGCAGCTCACAAGGTGTGCTCTCCGTGATATCATCCACTGGGTAGCGACGAAGTGGAGCCACCGTCACTGCATCATCAGTACCATCCTGGAGCTCCGTGGAAGCCACGCTGCTTTTCCGATTCGATGGGCCGCCGGTACCATCGCATGCAGCTTCTACCATGTGCCGCTGAGATTGGCCGCTAGTACCATGCTGGCTAAGTGCGGCAATTTGATCCTTCTGCCGCTTTAATTCTTCTTCTATATTACGCAGCCGGTCTGCAGCAGCGCGTGCTTCCATTGCCTCCCTTTCCTTTCTCCTCTGATGGCTTCTATCAGGAAATTTCTTCCTGTGCTCAGGAATCGCAATTGTCTTGGGCTTAGAGCCTGGTACGCCTCGTGTTCGTCCGCCGTGTTCCTCATTCTCAAGGGCGCGTGTGAGCTCGTCATCCTCTCTATCGGGAATGAACCGTCCCTCTGCAACTTCCTTTACTGCATTTCTAATGCCTTCGATGGGTAGTAGGGGATTATCTTTGGGTCTTCTGTTATATATGCACTTCCCTTCTGCGTCCAACGTGCCCCATGCCCGTAAAACCAATTTCTTACCCGTTCGATCCATGCGAGTGGCTCTGGAGTGATCCCTTTAGCCAGCAGGTCCGCCTCAAGTTTCTCCCACTTAGGCATGCTAAAGGCTTAGCCACCAGGCCCCATAGTATGGTGGTAGATCTTTTTAGCAGCATTTGCCTTATTTTTTGCAGACTTTTCCTGAGCTTCCTCCGATTTCTTGTACGCCACAAATTCTTCCCAGTCGTCTCTTATCTTCTCATACCCTTTATCGAAGTCCGGAGTCTTATTTTTCTGGACAAACTCGTTGTTCAATCTTTTCTTCCAGTTCTTGAATAGCTCGACCATCTTCTTAAGAGCCCAGTCCCTGACTTTTTGCTCCGTGTTTTTCCGGGCAATCTTTTCTGCCTCATTTGGATCCTCCTCATCTGGATCCACCTCTGGCGCCGCAGGGTGAAATTAAGCATGAGCTTTCTCCAAAGTCTTTCTTTGTCCACCTCGCCGACATATCTTACTCCTCCCTCCTTTGGCTCATGCCATTCTCGAACGGTGATCGGGATGTAGTCCCTAACAAGAACTCCGCATTGCTATACCATTTTATTTTTAACATCAGGGGGAGCAGTCGGTGTGCCGTCTTCAGCGACTTTTTCGATCCTGTACCTTTCATGGTCGCCCAACTTTTTGGCTGGGCCTCGTTTTGTCCTTACAGAAGATTTGCTCGATCCGGAGGGCTAAAAGAAGAAAGAGCGTTAATATATGTATATAGACAGCAGAGGCTTAATTAATACAATCTTCGGCTTCATTAATATATGTATATGCACCTCGCCGGAGTTTGCAACATTTAATGTTCCACCGGAACCTTCGGCTTCTCCCTCGTCGGCTTCTCCCTCGCCGACTTCTCCCTCACCCCAGCCGTCGGGTTCTACCTCACCGGAGCCGTCTCTTCGGTTGAGAGACTCATCTCCCTCACCAGAGTTGTTCAGAAACTGCGAGGTGACATCGCCAACATCTTCCGGCCCGCGGATTATATCCTCGAGGATGTTTTCCTGATTTTTGTCCCGTTCCATAGTTTCTGCAAATTAAGAACAATGCACAAAACTTTAGTTGGGTAACTTTGCATACAAATGTGAATCGGATATGTGAATACAAAGTTAAATTTGCTAATTTTGCTAACACCTTAATTTGCTAATTTTGCTAACACATAAATTTTGCTAACACTTTAAATATTCTTAAAATACATTGGAATCATATGCAAATACAAGAGTGAAATACTTCAAAATCATATATGGGCAGATAAGAGGTTATGCTTGCCTTGTTCGTCGGAAAACAGATCTTGTTCTTCAACTAAAGCGGGTCAACTTCCGAACCACGATCTACCGGGAAGAACAAATACCGGAAAAGAACACAATCAATACATGGCATTGATGCAATGCACAATATGTATGCATGATCAATTTAATGCATTGACATGGAACTCTAAATCATGTTTGAAATGTTATTAGAGGTCAAATTGCAATTATGAGCATTTAGTTAAATTACTTCCATAATTAAAGAAAATGCATTTAAGTTATTCCCAAATATTCACCAAATTTAAATGTTCCAAATTATTTGTATGTTGACATAATTGGTTAACATTTATTTTTCTGGGAATTTTGATGTATTATTCATATTTTTCTGATAAACAGATCAAAAGTTATTGAATTTATAAGATTTAATCAATTTCTGGAATTAATTTAGCTGGCTGGGTCCCACCTGTCAGATATTTAATAATTACCGAAAACATTTTCAAAAAGAATAAAACCCTGACGGGCCGGGCCCACATGTCATCGACACAGGAGCACCCGGCGGCTCTGCTCCGGCGAGGCTCGTCGGAGGAAGCCGAGTTAGGACGGGCGAGTGGGCGCGTTGGATGCGCGTGTGCACGGGAAGTCATTTAGGAGCGGCGCATTTAGGAGCGGCGCCGCCAGCGAATGGTCGTCGGAGCGACGGCTACGTGCGGCGGAGCGACGGCCGGCGACGAGCTTCAGCGCGTCGACGCTACAGAGCACAATAAATCGAACGGAGGGATGCTACGGCACCGTATGCTCACCAGGAATCCAATAGAGAGGACGAAGAGGCCGGAGGAGCACGGACGGCGTCAGAATCGTGCTCGAAGCACGGCGGCCGGACTTGGAGAAGACGCGGCGGCTCGAGTTCGCACGAGTTAGACCAATGGGCGCGGTGCCGGCGTCGAAGGCGCGGCGGACGTCGACGGCGGTGGCGTGGGGCGTCGAGGGCGAGGTCGGGCAGCCTGACGGCGACGATTTTGCTCCGGCGCGCCCGCGTGCGAAAGTGGAGGATTTGGGGATGAAAATGAGGAAGGAGAAGGGGCAGACAGATATACCAGCACTCATTGGTCCCGGTTCCTGCAATGCCTCTTTGGTCCCGGTTCGTGGGAGGAACCGGGACCAATGAGTTGGTCAGTTAATGCCAGATTCGCGTGGCGCGTCTATGGACTCATTGGTCCCGGTTCTTCGTATAAACCGGGACCAAAGAGTCCTTTTTCAAAATTATTTCGAACTTTTCAGTTCTGAAATGTTGTTTCCCGCCTTTTTTTTCTTATTTAGGTGTTTGAATATGAATTTCAAATGGTTTTGAATCTGAAAAGACTTTCAACATGAAAAGTGTTTAAATTTGAATAAATAATCCAAAACCATTTTCTATGTTTTCAAATTACTTATCTAAATATCGTTTTTTGTTTTTCGTTTGTCAAAATAACATTTTTTGTGAAGCAAGTACAACAAATATGGTGCAAAATGGCACCCATCCAATTATCACACAAAGTAGACCATATTTTATAGATAATCCATAAATATTGGTAATTTTCTCGGTTTTTAGCTAATTTCGCCTACTTAAACGACTTTATGCCTATTTTTCGAAAGTAATCCAAATTTGAACTACAAGTGTGTGATAGTTTGCTCTGAATTTTTTTCAAAAATGATTTTAAGGTGCAGAAGTAGTGGTTATATCACAGAACCGTCGATAGTTTTGGATAATTCGACCCCTTACAATGAATAGTAACGGCGGCCATTTTGACCTTTTTTAAAAAAAGTCATAGAAACTGAAAAAATACTCAAAAAATGAAATCCTTTGGCATGGAGTACTCTCATGTGTACTAGTTGGTAGGATAAATGATAAACTTGAGTTTTGACATAGTTTACAAAAAACTTCTTCATAGACTTGGAAATGCGGAGATAAAGAATACATTTACACGATCGTCGTCTTAGCTAGACCAGAAGTAGTTAATGACAACAATCTTGGGTACATAGACGAACCATAGGTTAGTCATACTCCTGTCTAGGCCTATAATACTCGTCCTCGTATTCGTCGTAGTCGCCGCCGTCGTCGTCGCTGTCGTCGGGCGGCGCTCGCCTGGACTGGAAGCGAGGGTAGCGCAGGCGGGGGTTACCGCCACCACCCGGGACTAAAGGGAATCCCACCAATAAGGAAGAAGCACACGGATCGTGTGTTTCTTTCAAGCGCTTGTGAGACGTTGGATCAGGGGGTGTTTCTTTTGAGCGATTGTGAGCTGTTGGATCAGCAGTATCACGACCACTTCGTGAGCCACATGACCCGGTTGGTGTTACCAACCGGGACTAATGAAGCACACGTACCCTATATATAGCCCCCCTCCCGGACATGTTCAGCACTCAGTGTCTACTCATTGTACTTCATTTTGGCAGTACAAGGGTAGCAGAGAGCAAGATTTCTGAGAGGCAGGAGTTCCTAGAGCGGAGGCTGAAGGTGAACCCTCCCTCGGTCGGATCCAAGCAGCGGCAAGGCGCTCTGATGATTAGCAACACTTGTTCGGACGGTTGCAAATCATCAGAGACGTCTTGCCGCTGTTTGGATCGAAGGCCGATTTTCCGTCTCACGAGCCACCGGTGGGCTGTATGACGGGGAAACCGTGTGTTTTGGGCGTGTTTTTACCAAGGTGCTGCCCTCTCCCTAGGTGTTTGATCAAATTCCCCACTCATTTTTTCAGATCTCGGCGACGATGTCCCGGTTGGTGGATGGTTCTTCATAGGGATCCTTCTCACGTGAGTATTGACCCTGTGATGGTTCCTGCTCTTTGGGTGCGCAGCGCCGGCCGCTCAGCACCCCGTGGCTTAGGACCCGACAAAAGTTAGTGATATTATTCGTGATGTATTATGGTTAAATAAAAATGGACCCGAGCTATGTATTATGGTTTTCACCACATAAAGGTTTAATACATTACTACACATCACATAAAGGTTTAATACATTACATTGATTTACATAAATGCCATGAACCCTTCTTCGCGTATGTCCCTGGCCTATGATCGCTTCGGCCGTAACCATGGAGCATCTTCATTATTTAACGGGATGCTTGGGTCAGTTTTCACTGTGAAGGGCGGAATTTCATCAAACTTATCATAATCTGCTGACATGTCTGTCTTGTCCTCGACTCCCACGATGTTTCTTTTCCCTGAAAGAACTATGTGACGCTTTGGCTCATCGTCTGATGTATTCGTTTGCTTATTTTTTCTTTTTTTCGGTCTGGAGGACATGTCCTTCACATAGAAAACCTGAGCCACATCATTGGCTAGGACGAATGGTTCGTTCTGTAACAACCAAGATTCTTGAGATCCACTGTTGTCATTCCGTACAGCTGGTCTACCTTTATCCCTTCTCCATTCATGTTGACCCAACTGCACCGAAACAAAGGGACCTTAAAAGTAGGTCCATAGTCAAGTTCCCATATCTCCTCTATGTAACCATAGTATGTGTCCTTTTGCCCATTCTCGTCTGTTGCATCAAAGCGGACACCACTGTTTTGGTTGGTGCTCTTTTTATCTTGGGCGATCGTGTAAAATGTATTCCCATTTATCTCGTACCCTTGGAAATTCAATACAGTCGAAGATGGTGACGCGGCCAACAAGTAGAGCTGATCTCCGACAGTGGTGTCATTCATGAGCTGTAATCGCAACCAACTGCCGAAAGTCTCCATGTGTTTTTCTTTAATCCAGGAGTCAGCCTCCCCGGGTTCTTGGAGCGTACATAATTCTTGTGTTCCTCGATATACGGAGCCACGAAGGTGGAACTTTGTAGAACTGTGTAGTGTGCTTGAGTTAAAGAATGCCCGTCCCTACATATCAGTGCTTTCTTTCCTAGCGTGCCTTTTCCACTCAGTCTCCCCTCATGCCGCGATTCAGGAACACCAATCGGCTTAAGGTCAGGAATAAAGTCAACACAGAACTCAATGACCTCCTCTGTTCCATAGCCCTTTGAGATGCTTCCTTCTGGCCTAGCACGGTTATGAACATATTTCTTCAAGACTCCCATGAACCTCTCGAAGGGGAACATATTGTGTAGAAATACAGGACCGAGAATGGCAATCTCGTCGACTAGGTGAACCAGGAGATGCGTCATAATATTGAAGAATGATGGGGGGAACACCAACTCGAAGCTGACAAGACATTGGACCACAGCCTTCTGTAAACTTGGTAGAGTTACTGGATCGATGACCTTCTGAGATATTGCATTGAGGAATGCACATAGCTTCACAATGGGTACTCGAACATTTTCCGGTAGAAGCCCCCTCAATGCAACCGGAAGCAACTGCGTCATAATCACGTGGCAATCATGAGACTTCAGGTTCTGGAATTTTTTCTCTGCCATATTTATTATTCCCTTTATATTTGACGAGAAGCCAGCCGGGACCTTGATACTGCTCAGGCATTCAAAAAAGATTTCCTTCTCTGCTTTGGTAAGAGCGTAGCTGCTTAAGTATTGACGCCCTTTATCCGTCTGCTTGTTGTATGGGTCTTTCATACGTTGCTGGTCCTCCCGTGCTTCTGGTGTATCTTTTGTCTTCCCATACACGCCCAGGAAGCCTAGCAGGTTCACGCAAAGATTCTTCGTCACGTGCATCACGTCGATTGAAGACCGGACCTCTAGGACTTTCCAATAGGGTAGCTCCCAAAATATAGATTTCTTCTTCCATATGGGTACGTGGTTGTCAGCGTCATTCGGAACAGATAGACAGGACCCTTTCCAAAGATTACTTCTAAATCCTTGACCATGTCATATATAACATCACCATCAGGGAGGTTAGGCTTCTTCCGGCGATCTGCCTCACCGTTGAAATGCTTGCCTTTCTTTCTTACGGCATGACTGTTCGGAAGAAATCGACGATGCCCCAGGTACACGTTCTTGTTTCCCAAATGTATACTTTCAGTCTTATCTAAACAGTGCGTGCATGCATTGTATCCCTTGTTTGACTGTCCTGAAATGTTACTAAGAGCAGGCCAATCATTGATGGTTACGAACAACAACGCTCGTAGGTCAAATTCCTGTTGTTTGTGCTCATCCCACACACGTACACCTGGTTCGGACCACAACTGCAAAAGTTCATCAACTAATGGCCTTAGGTACACATCAATGTCGTTGCCGGGTTGCTTCGGGCCTTGGATGAGCACTGGCATCATAATGAACTTCCGCTTCATGCACAACCAAGGAGGAAGGTTGTAGATACATAGAGTCACGGGCCAAGTGCTATGACTGGAGCTCTGCTCCCCAAAAGGATTAAAGCCATCTGTACTTAGACCAAATCTTAAGTTCCTTGCGTCATCTGAAAATGTCGGGAACTCTCTGTCGATTTTTCTCCACTGGGACCCATCGGCGGGGTGTCTCAACTTCCCGTCTTTCTTACGCTCTTCTTTGTGCCATCGCAACAACCTGGCATGCTCTTTGTTTCTGAACAGACGTTTCAACCGTGGTATTATAGGAGCATACCACATCACCTTAGCAGGAACCCTCTTCCGGGGGGGCTCGTCATCGCCCTCAACATCACCAGGGTCATCTTGTCTGATCTTGTACCGCAGTGCATTGCATACCGGGCATTTATCCATATTCTCGTACTCCTCACCGCGGTACAGGATGCAGTCATTAATGCATGCATGTATCTTCTGCACATCTAATCCTAGAGGGCAGATAGCCTTCTTTGCTTCGTATGTAGTCTCGGGCAATTCGTTATCCTTTGGAAGCTTCGGCTTCATTATTTTCAGTAACTTCTCAAATCCCTTGTCAGAACAACCAGTCTCTGCCTTCCATTTCAGCAGTTCCAGTGTGGTACCGAGCTTTGTGCTGCCATCTTCGCAATTTGGGTACAGCAACTTTTTGTGATCCTCTAGCATGGCCTCCAACTTTAGCTTCTCCTTTTCTGTATCGCATTCTCGCTTTGCATCAGAAATGACCCCACCAAGACCATCAGCGGGCTCATCTGATGCCCGATGTTCACCTCCTTCTTCTTCAACGTCTTCCATTACAGTATCACCGCATTCCTCAGGGAACATAGGATAGTTGTCATCATCCTCCTCTTCTTCATTGTCTTCCATCCTAACCCCTCTTTCTCCGTGCTTGGTCCAACAATTATAGCTGGGCATGAAACCTCTCCGAAGCACGTGGTCTTGAATGGTTTCGGGTCAGAGTACTCCCTGACGTTCCGACACTTCTCACATGGACAAGGCATAAAATTATCCACTTTGTTTGCCTCAGCCACTTCGAGAAATTTATGCAGGCCTGCAATAAACTCGGAACTGCGTCGTTCGCCGTACATCCATCGCATCCGTGCATCCATCTGCATCATATAATTAAGTTTATCAAATACCATTACAATAACATCTTGAATAGTGAAATGACCACCGTACATCGACACGTGCAATATTTCTGTATCAATTACAGATGAAAAGGATAAAGTTGCTAACCTCGGCCGAGGATATCATCTTGTGTGAACTTAAGTGTGGCTCGGGCATTTCATCGAACACATCTTGTGCGTGGCAAAGGAAAAAAAAACTAGCACCCACTTCCCACCAATCCAACCAGAAAAAAAACAGAGGAGAGAAGAGAGGGGGTGGGTTATTTATAGGCAGGGGAGGGGTATTGGTCCCGGTTCGTGGCACGAACCGGGACCAAAGCTCCGCGGCACGCCACGTGTCCGGCACTGGAGCATTGGTCCCGGTTCGTGCCAGAACCGGGACCAATGTCCCCAACCGAACCGGGACCAATGCCCTGGCAGCTCGAACCGGGACCAGTGCCAGGCATTGGTCCCGGTTTTTCACTGAACCGGGATTAATGGCTTGTTCGGCTCTGGACGAAAGATGGTTTTTCTACTAGTGCCAAGAGGGTTAATAGAATGGTGAATTTAATGGACGATGAGTCGGTGACCAAATTTCTCCCATCGCTTTCTCGCAGACGTGTGCAATCTCACGTCATTTTTCTCACTCGCACGAGCTCGCCACTGCGTTTCCCTTCTCTGAATGAGACGAGGGTAATTTTGAGGAAATGGCCCATTACTCCCTGGCTAGGTCGTTGGGTGTTATAAGAATCATTGCGGGTAACTCTTTTACTATATTTCATTGATAGAAGAAGATAGTACAAAGAAGACCCGAACTGCTTGGTTTATTGCAGAGAAACCGGGTGAAAATCTTTATAACGACAAAAGCACCGCTAGACATATGAAGCGTCGGGAAGGCCGACTAACGACGCAAACATGAAAGCAAACCACCAGACCAACTGGGGTCATTGTATATCATCCATCGCACTCGTGATCAGAAAACTTTGACATCGCCCCAACATCACCAATATGACTCAAAACCAGTCGCATCGGTCAGGTCTCCCACAAATTTGTTCGCCGGATTCAACAACACCGGAGAGAAAAGAAATACTGCAGGTCGCTTTTACCGTGAAACACCGGTAATCAAATGGCCAAGTTTGGTCCCTCGTTCCCCAAGCCGGATGGCCAGAGATTTTGCGGCCAATCAGCCAATCACACACAAGCTCTTTGTCTCTTTTGACGAGCGTCTCCCAGTAAAAGAAGGCATAGGCGGTGGCAGCTGCAGCTGTAACATGAGCTATTGAGCAGGACGGTGTTTTGACTCGTAGATGTAGATACCCATTATGAAAAATATTGTTTAATGTGTTTTAAGATGTAAAAGATTCCAACAAAACTTCCGGGTGTACATCCAAACATTTTATGTTTATACACAAAATTTCACGAATTTGTTTTTTGTGGACTGTGTACGTGTCGTGAAAAATCATTTTGTAGCACTGAAATTTGTCTTTTTTACACAACCACAAAAATGTAACTTTTTGTGCAAACATAGAATGTTCATACATACACCTGAACTTTTTATTTGGAATTTCGTAACATTTTAAAATACAACTTTTGAACAGTGGGTGCATCTACACCTATGACCCAAAACAAATTTCCCCTACTGAGCACCATTGTAAACTTTGTTCAAAAACTTTTCTTTCTAGATCTTGTAACAGAGCCTTTATTTTTTTGAACTATTGTCACAGAACCTTGAATAATAGTAGAGCACAACCAGGAGCACTGGCAGGTCAATCCCCTATTCGGACTGTTCCGCTCTGCTACAAGAAGGCCCATGATAATTAACTAGTGGAATTTGGTGCGGCGACACGCCGCACCCGTTGTAATTCGAAAAATGTTCAAATCCGTTGGAATATTTCGTCTAGAGTATGTCTAAATACTTAGTGAATTAAAATGTTCAAATATGCTTGTATTTCGACATAATTTTTTAATTTAACTCCATAGTTAGAGAATGCATGATGTGAGTATTTGTTAATTTTAACTCCGTAGTTAGATAGTAAAGTTTATTTAGATTGTGTCCAAATGATCACTAAATTGGAATGTTCAAATACGTTTGTATTATGCCATAAGTAGTTAGCATATATTTTTATAAACATGTTGATATATTTTAGAGTATCTCCAATTTTTTTTAGCAAATTGAAATGTTCAAATATGTTCCTATTTTTCAGAAATATTTAATTTAAGATCATAATGAGTGGAAACGCACATTTATTGAATTGAACTCCATATTTAGAGAAAGTTCATCCATATTACATCCAAATATTTATCAAATTGGAATGTTCAATTTCGCCCGTGGTATTAATTTTGCTGCGTAATTTGAAGTGTATATTATGACGGTACGTAAAGTGTTCCTTCTAAAATATGGTCATACACATAAAGTTTATTTATAGGTAGTAAGATATATATATACACACATACGGAATTAGAATACTGATAGTTAACTTTCACGATATATGATAACATAATTTGTATTATAGATAAAATATTAGGTTTCTTCCAACCGAAAGATAGTGCATGAATTGAACATAAATAGGTAGAATCCATTTTTTAAAATATTTTGGTATGTTGAACACATTTTTATTAATTGGTATTATAGATAAAATATTCGGTTTCTTCCAACCGAAAGATAGTGCATGAATTGAACATAATTAGATAGAATCCATTTTTTCTAAATATTTGGTATATTGAACACATTTTTATGAATCACGGATCAGAAGTTATTGAATTTACAAAATTGGACAAATTTGTGAAATTGTTAGGAAAGTTTAAAATTATGACAACATGGACCCACTGTTAGAGTTTTAATAATTATCGAAATCATTTTTCCAAAATATTAAAACGCTGGCAAGTGGGCTCCTGATGACGTCAGCTGTTGATATCAGCAATGGCCACGACGGTTATGTCGACCACCGCCGCGCCTGTTGTATTGATATGTGACGTAGTTTTGTAAAATGATTTATTAACTGAGATTTTAGGTATATAATTTGGTTTATGAAAACTTGTACATGACAGGTAGGTAATAAAATGCTACTCTGGCTAGATCTAAAAGATAAATTTCTGGATCCAAAAACCCGGATTCAAAAAATTTAAATCTGTCAGAGTTTTTTTTTTCACAGACTAAAATATAACAAATTTGAAGATTGGAGAGAAATATATTTATGTCCGTCAAAACAAAAAGGTTAAAACATGAAAATTATTCGGAAGGATGATACTCGTCTACTCATGAAAGGGAAATTTAAACGGATGACTGAGTGCGACAAATTTGACAAAATTCGTCAAATGTTTTTGTGAGTTTGGATTTAAAATTAAGGAGTTAGAGTCGACCAAACTCGAAACCGATCACGGGAATGGAATCTACTTGTCGGCGCGCATTTATTTAATGTGTATATTATCGTGACGTACGCAGTGCGACCGGAGGGCTAAGCGCGAAAGGGGTAAAAAAGAAAGAAGAAAAAAACAGTTACCGTATAGCGCTACAGTACACCGTGCACTATAGATGTGCGCGTACTGTAGCGCTCTACGGTGAACGACGACGTAACAGTTACCGTATAGCGCTACAGTACACCGTGCACTGTAGATGTGCGCGCTACTGTAGCGCTCTACAGTGAACGCCGACGTGGGCAGCTCCAGCGGTGGGTATCTATAGAAATATTTCAATTTTCTGAAAAAATTCCAAAAAAAAAACAAACAAATTTGTGAAAAAAAAATCTAAAAAAATGGCACCGTAGAAGCGCCGTACTGTTCATGTGAACAGTACCGCGCCGTGGCCACCTTAGCTGAAGCCCAAAGTGGGTGGGCTTTTATATAGGTAGTTATTACTTTAGTCAGAGAACTCCAATGTAGCCTACTGACAACAACAACGACAGAAAGGAAATGAAACATATATATCTTGCGCGCTTGTAATGGTCCAATTCGTGTGCATGTCCGGATCATCACCGCTGCTCTAGACCGAGCAGCCGCCACCGCGCCCGAAACGGAGACCACCACCACTGCAGCCCTCCACCACATCCACCAACCCGACACCACCACAGAACTCGGCGAGAGCCAAGGTCCATGTCAGCCGTGCCCACTGGCCGACCTCCCCAGTGCTGGAGGAGGAGGCCGCTGCCGCCGCAGCCGGGACCGCCACCTCGGCGCACCGCGATCACCTCGCCAGCACCATCGCCGTCCGCGGCCCGCGAAAGCCCAGATCGAGCCCTCCGGAACCCACGGCCAGAGCAGGAGCGGTCGCAGCGACGAGCCCCGCCCCGCGACCCTGGAAGCGCGCCGAAGACCTCCTCCGCCGCGACGAGCCAGGGCATCTTCCCGGAGCCGACCGCCGCCCTGCACCACCGTAACCGCCGCCGCCGTCGAGCGAGAGCAGGGAGCCAGGACCTCCCCAACGCCACCTTTTGGGAGCGGAGGGGCCCGCCGCCACCGCGGCTAGGGCCGGCGGCAGCGGCGGAGGAGGAGGACGACAGGGGGCGGCCGCCGACGACTGCTAGGGTTTGCCTCGGGTCGCCAAACGAGGGGCGACACGGGGTCGGGGTGTTTCCTTAGAGAAGTGAAAAAAATTCGATTGAGGATTTTGGAGTGTACACCTCAAGGCTGTTACAGTAGACAAATTCAGTGTTGTCCATGATAATTAATTACTTTGGTCGGAGAACTCCAATGTAGCCCACTGACAACAACAGAAAGGAAATGAAACATACTCCCTCCGTTCCAAAAAGGATGACTTCCATTAGTCTACATGCGGACGTATCTAGACATGTTACATGTATAGATACGTTCACATGCACACAAATGGAAGTCATCCTTTTTAGAACGGAGGGAGTATATATCTTGCGCGCTTGTAATAGTCCAATTCGTGTGCATGCCCGGTTTTATCCATCCAATGAATTATTATGGCTCAAAAGGAAGAAGCAGCCATGGTTTCTTCTCTGGTTATCAGCGAGGTGAAACTCCTCTGCTCCATTCCATTTCATGCGGAAACTGAATGTCTTTTGCGAAAAGCACGTCTTTGTCACTGGGAGTCTGGGATGTCGGCCACCGTTGGTGAATTGAATTGACTGGACAAAGCCCGTTGCCTCGCCACCCCGGCAAGCAACGCATCAGCACCAGGCCCGTCCACTCCCGCGGGGCCCCAGGAAGGAAATGACACACCACCCGACGACGACCACGCCGCCCTTTGACCCCCGAATTTTCAGACCTCGAAATCACGGCGCGCGGCGATTGGCCGGCCTCGCTGGTTGATTTCGATTTCGGCCTCTAGAAAGGTTTCGTTGGGTTTTGGTTTCTGTCATGGTGTCATGTCATGTCATGTCATGCTGATGTGATCTTGCTTGTTGCCTCCTCTCTCTTTGTTGCATATTTTTTGTTCGCAGGAACTTTGAACAGAAGACGTGGGCGTCTGTCTAGTTGCGGCGATTGAACACCGGTTTGATGCGGGCAGCAGTTTACGTGGACCTGGGAGTGCTCTGCAATCGATTCACTGTACATGGAAATGTTAGTGCATATTGAACAGGCAAGTAGCAGTGACCATAGCTGCTACCACTCCATCTTCAGTTGGTAAAGTTTAAACTGAAAGCCCGTTCTTCGCACTATAGGAAAGCCACAAGACGTCGACGGCCTGATTATACGCCGACGGCCAAATGTCGGGGCCGTCGGCGTATAAGGCGAGATCGGGGAGCCACAAACGCGGCCGTCGGCGTAGCGAACCCCGTCGGCGTAGCCCGACATAGGCCGACGGCTGCCGTCGGCGTACAAAGGGCCGTCGGCGTATAACGCCATCCTTGACGGTGCGCAAACGGGAGGCCTTTTGCTGCCCTGAGACGCCGACGGCTACCGTCGGCGTATAAAAGGCCGTCGGCGTATAATTGTTTTTTTCCAACTAATTATAAATTAATTTAGATTTATTTATTTCTCTATGTAATATTTAATGTAGGCCGTCGGCCGTCGTGCGTATCAATTATTTTACTACCGCACTCCGGCGAAGGAAACACACAAACTGCAACTGCTTGATCCAACGGCTCCCAAGCTCTCGAAGGAAACACACGATCCGCGTACTTGTTCCTGATTGGCTAACCGAAGGGAGTCATTCGCTTGATCCAACGGCTCCCAAGTTCTCGAAGGAAACACACGATCCGCGTACTTGTTCCTGATTGGCTGGCTGGAGGGAGTCATTCGCTTGATCCAACGGCTCCCAAGCTCTCGAAGGAAACACATGATCCGCGTACTTGTTCCTGATTGACTAGCCGAAGGGAGTCATTCGCTTGATCCAACGGCTCCCATGCTCTCGAAGGAAACACACGATCCGCGTACTTGTTCCTGATTGGCTAGCTGGAGGGAGTCATTCGCTTGATCCAATGGCTCCCAAGCTCTCGAAGGAAACACACGATCCGCGTACTTGTTCCTGATTGGCTAGCTGGAGGGAGTCACTCGGAGATGCGGGTCTATAAGAGAGGCAGGAGTACACTTCACATCCATCATTGGCAGTACACGGGTAGCAGAGAGCAAGATTTCTGAGAGGCAGGAGTTCCTAGAGCGGAGGCTGAAGGTGAACCCTCCCCTCGGTCGGATCCAAGCAGCGGCAAGGATCTCTGATGATTAGCAACATCCCCAACACTTGTTCGGACGGTTGCAAATCATCAGAGACGTCTTGCAGCTGTTTGGATCGAAGGCCGATTTGCCGTCTCACGACCACGCGATGATTTGCCGATTTGCCGGTCAAAGTGGCCACTGGAGAAGGTAGGCAACTTCGATTCGACGTGGTTCTGAAAGGGGCATGGTTAATTTAGGTAGTGCTTGCGCATGGTTACCCCAGAAGCGCTTTTAGAGTTTTGGCTGCGGGTCTGATTGGAGCGTTGCATGTTTTTAAATTCTTTGCTCTAGTTCCCTGATGTGGTACTTTTAATTGGAGCTTTGATTAGAAAGTTTTGGTCGGGCTTGTACAGTACGGTCCCCAACGGCGAGAGGAAGCTAGCCACCCATTGGGTAGACTATCAGGCCGCCCATCACCCGGGCTTCGGGAGATGTTCTGACGCCGTGATCACCAAGTTTTGGGTAAGTTGAATTTTTCGAATTTCGTTCATAGTTGATGTCCCCACCATGCTCTCACAATTTGTTTTTTGTGCATGATTAAAGAAATTCTATAGGGTACTTTCTGAGGAGCGTGCCAAGGCGGACAGGGCTTTGGAGGGGGCTTGCAAGAAGTTGGCACGACAGCAATTCTACAATGTAAAGCATACCTCCGTCAATCATTACAGTTCTGAGAAGTTATGCAAGACGGCGCCGAAGCATGAGGAACCACTTGATATGACCATGGAGGATTACATGTCGGTAAGTAAATTGTCAATGAGATTACATGTTGCTGCTAAGTTGCAATTGCATTATCTGTTCTTCACATGAGTATTGTTTTTTCAGGTTATGCCCACATGGGCCTATGGTAAGGCAGACGCGTGGAGGCGTTGGCGTCGAGGTGGCTTGGGCAGAACACCGAGTTCAAAGCCTTGAGCGAGCGGAACAAGGCAAACCGTGGGAGCGGGGGGACACATTGTGCGGGAGCCCGCAACCATGATCGCTTCAAGGCAAAGCTGGTATATATATACATGGAACAACCTTCATTTATTTCCCCTCATGTTCCTACTTGATACGCATAACACTTCTTTGGCAATGCAGGAGGCCGATATCGGGGAGCCTGTGTCGGACATGCAAGCATGGGAGAGGATGAAGATGAAGAAGATCGATCTATCCGAGCCTCAGCCCTCGTTTCCGATTACTTCGGCAGTGCCGAGGAGAACATAGATAGGTACGTCGAGTCGTTCAAATGTCTTAATCCGGAGGTGGATAGACCTCTTGAGCATGACACGACGAGAGAGCGATGGTCCTGGCCGGGCACGGTTGGGAGCATGGCCGTTTGCCCTGTCTTAGTGCGGTAATCCCGCATACTCCTGAGTTGGGCCTCGTGCGTATCAAGGCTACACTCACCGCCGACGACCCCCCTGTCCTGCCTCCTCGACGGCCTTCCCGAGCTCGACCCGATGTAAGTTTTTCTCAATTTCATTCTCTTTCCGCATTCGTTCCTAGCTAAGTGGCTAAGTTGACGAGATTCGTTCTATTTTGAAATTGTAGCCTGATTTCGAGGCGGCCTACGATGCCGCTTACGCGGACTATGAGGCGGAGTATCACTTGTGGCTGCAGAAGAGAGTGGACTATGACGAGTGGCAAGAGTTGCGCGATGCTGTAAGTTTCAACCTTTATATTTGCAAAATATGGCAAGTCCCATTTCCTCTAGTTTGAACCTTCTTTTTCTACAACTCCTGACATCTAAACTATCTTGTAGGCGAGTGAGAAGTTTTTTGCCACTGGAGTGCGGGATCAGCTGCCTCCGCGTCCACCTAGGGTGGGGATGCCGCCCATGTGCCCATCGAGGGAAGCGGTCGCTCGCACATACAAGCCAAGGACTCCGGTAAGTTATTTGCCAAACCAGTTGTTACCGCCGTACTGTGCTTTTCAAGTTGCTAACTTGGACTCAAACATGTAGGGATCGGGATGCTCCAGGAATGCACCCTTTGGTCGTGCTTCTGCCTCGCCGACTTCGACGCGCGCGCTCGTGGAGCATGGCGGTGGTGGTGTCGTGGGTTTGTCACGTCAGGTGTCATAGATGACTTCGTAGGTGTGGGATTACGCGAGTCAAGCATCTCCGAGCTTGGGATCGCAGGAACAAAGATCAACACAGATTTACCCAGGTTCGGCCCCCTCAATGTGAGGTAAAAGACCTACTTCCTGCCTACCCTAGATTGGTATTGATATGATAATCGAGGTGTTACAATGGAGGCGATCCGATCTGGTACTCGCCGTATGAGCTAGGGTTTAGGGCTTGATAGCTTGACCCGCTCTAAGTCCTGCGAGTCCTCTTTATATACACAGAGGCTCGCTAGGTTACAAAAGGAAACTTCCCCATAAGGAATACGTCCACAGAGGCCTACTCGGAGACTACTTGGTCTTCACGTCCTCCGGGATATGTCTTCTAGATCTTTCCCCTTATGGCGGTTCAATATTGGGCTTGCTCCCAAGTGGGCCTTTGTCCGTGCGAGTAAGTTAAGTCGCACTGGGCCGCGGGTTAATCCAGAAAGTATTCCCCCGACATTAGCCCCCAAGTTTAGCTTGGATTTCGAGTGAAGGCTCCTTTGTCTTAACAAACCCCTGAGCCGCGCACATGAATTATCCCAGCTGAACTCCAATTTTCTTATTTCCAATCTGCGCTTATAACTCTTCTTGGCGGCTCAAGAACGCGACTTAACCTGCCTTGACGGTTGATTTTCAGATCTAAACGTCTTCCGCGTCTGGGTTATTTATCTTGGCTCATCGTTTTCCCAGCGTTCTGCATCACGCATCCGCTGCTCCTTTCCGCCGCCTCCAATCTCGCTTCTCGTACTCACAATCCTTCGGTGGAGATCTCCATCAATCTGAGAAAAATGTCTCGCCGCAAGTGCAACTGGGAAGGCTCGTGGGTCGACGAAGATTTCCTGGAATCCCTATCTGCACGGGGCCTTCTTCCGCCAAAAGATCAATGCGAATGGCGGGCGGCCGGTGAGGAGGTAATCCCCAATCCTCAACCAGGAGAAGTAGTGATTTTTGCGGAGCATGTTGAGCGCGGGTTCAAGCCCCCGGGCTCTCTCTTCTTCCGCTCCTTGATGCAGCGGTTAGGTCTCCGCTTCCATGATATTGGCCCTAATTCGATGTTGCAAGTGAGCAACTTCCACGTCCTCTGCGAAGATTATCTGGGTATCCCGCCTTCAATAGATTTCTGGCTTGCTCTTTTCAATTGCAATAGTCAAAGGGAAACCACAGATGGTCCTTTTCTCCAATGCGGCGCCATTTCCTTCCAACGCCGTAGGGGTAGTATCTTCCCAAAACTAACTCTTGCCAAGAAAATCAAGGAGTGGCAAAGGACATTCTTCTATTGTAAAAACACTTCTCCTGAGGGTGAAATTCCTCTTCCTCTTTGGTCTCCTCTTCCCTTCGAGGCTACCGATGCTCTGTCTTCTAAACCTGATCCTTCTTCGTTGCCCTTTATCGAATCCCTTTAGACAAGGTGAGAGCGCTGACACTCCATGGTCTCACTGGATTAGATCTCATATCTTGCTGGACTAAGTGGCGAGTTCAGCCTGTGAGTCGCCGCTCGCGGCTTATGGTGGATTTCACTTGTCATGCAAACGACGTCGATCGTACTTGCCCTGAAGATTGGGACAAAGGGGAGTGGATAAATTTCATTCGCCGAGTGACGGACGAGGATATGACTCGTATGACAACGTCGGACTTGCTCCCTTCTGGGCTGAGCACAAGCCTTTTGTGGTAATGTTTACTTGTCACCTGTTTCCTCGAAAATTCCTTCTCCAAAATTAATTATTTCTGACCTGAGCTCCTTTTCAGATCGATCCCTATTTCTGGGTTCTTCCTCAGAGGACGTCGACTTGAACCAAGGAACCGCGGCTGAGTCGTCAAAGCAAGCCGCAGCCTTTGGCGAAGATACAGTTATGCACGAGGGTAGTGCTTCTGAAGAGGAACAACAAATGGCCGACGCTCTTTGTCCTCGACTCCAAATACACCTTTCCTGGAACTTCCTGAGGTGCCTCGCAGGTCCTCGAAACGTATTTTATGCCAGAGCTCAGAAGACCCCGCGCAGCCTGAGAAACGTCGCAAAGCCTTGGCGTTACTAGCAGAAACAAGAACTGCCAAATCTTTAAAACTCGCTGATCCCAACAAGGCTACTTTTTCTTCCGAGGCTGTTGCAAAGGATTGCTTCTCAATAAGCTCGGGTAATTGTTTGCGACTCTCTCCTTTTCTTTTGTGTTTACGTATTTTGGCAAGGAATTGCTGATCACCACTTCTTTTCATACTCTGTAGGTTCAGATTTGCAAGGTTTATCTTCTCCTTCCTCTGGTTGCCTGATGAAGAGTATCCGTGTCGCCTCTGGGTATGGTTCGCCTTCTTTTCAATGTTGCGGCTCTGCTAGGTCAGCTTATTAACCCATCAATGTTTTGCAGGGCCATGTCTGAAGAGGATACCAAGTCTAATTCCCATCCCACTTCTTCTCAGCAGCTATGAGCGAGGATGATGCTGCTGATGAAAACGTGGGAAACAGTAATGGTGCGACTCATCCAAGGCCCTCCCTGGAGGAAGGTATTGCAGATGCGGCTCCTGCCGCGACTCCAGTCGCAGCTCCATCCACAACTCCTGCTGCTGGTAGGGTATCACTGAAAATAGAATTCCAGCTCCAGGAAATAGTTCAAGTCAATCGCAGATGCCATAATTTCTGCTGGAGACAAGCATGCTGCTCTGCTGCGCGGCTTAGTTGAGCAATTTTCTTCAAGTCGCCAGGTACATATACCGTAGCCCCCAAGGATCAAAACCTTGTGTCATCGCACGGGGTGTTGATTCTTTTCCTGGCTTCAAATCTCGAGCCCCCAAATTCCTGGATAATTTACCTATGCGTTTTGCTCTGTTTTTTTCAGCGTGAACTGTCCTTGCTTGATGCTTCTGGCTCAATAAAGGGTAAAGGCATTTCCATAGACCATCCTGAAATGATGCAGTCTCGCCTGGAGCAGCATAATGAGGTCATTAGGGACCAAGATCAGGAAATAAAATCTCTCAAAGGTCAACTCGACTCCTGCGAAGAGCAATTTAAAGAACTTGAAGCGATATGCAGCAGCGACTCATGGAGAAAGACGAGTCATTAGATCTTTGCGAGAAGGGCTGACTCTTAAATCTGAATTGATTGATCGCCTGAAGGGAGACCACGCAAAGGAACTCGCCGCGCGAGATGAAAAATATAACTCGCTGCTCAAAGCCTTTGAGGGTTTTGGCTCCATGGTCAAATCAGCCGTCCTGCAGCTTGCTGGTTGGTCTTTTATTCCTTTAATCATACATATTTTGGGTAACCAACGTTAGTCTCTGACTTGTTTCTTGCCTTTTCTTTCTTGACATAGGACCTGAGGCCCCAGTGTCCCGCTCCAACTTGAAGGATCAACTGGTATATCTGTCTGACTTCAGCCAGCGCTTCTTAAAGGTTACCAAGGAAGTTATGACGGTAATCTCTCCTGCGACTGATGGCCCAACATCTTGCGAGTATTGGATAAATAAACTGCTCAAGGCTCCGCATTATGTCTCTGATTGGAAACGATCCTCTGCTCGCGCCGGAGCCGCGCATGTCTTGACATTGCTTCGAGCATATTATCCAGAGATAGATGTTGGCAAGGTTGCTCGCCACGGCCTGGCGATGAGCGCGGATGATACTGAACTGCCAATAAGCGAGTACTTCGATATCTGGAAAGGGATGCGCGGATATGCCACAAAATTTGTTGATAACTTAGACTTGGGCACTTATCTCGATAAATTCAATCTTGATGGGAGCAAGGTGTCAAAGGAAAAGTCCTCAGGAGCTGAGTCATCTCGGGCTGCCACTCCAGCAACAGTATCTGGTGGCCCTTCTGCCTCGTCTGGCGGCGCCCTGATTATTAGGACACCTGCGACTGCAACTGCGAGACAAGCCGCGCCAATTCCCACTCCTGTAGCTCGGAAGAGGAAAAATAAATAATGTGGGACATGCCCGTTAGTCTGTAAGACATTCATGTATTATAAACAGTATTTTGTGACCTATAAGCAGGTTCTTTTTGATAATTCCATTAAGTAGACGCTCGCGCGGCTCAGTATTTCCTAGGAACATGTGTGTTCAGGGTCGAGAGCGGCCATGATAGGCAATCAAGCTCGATTGACGCCACACCCCAGTACTTTGGCCGCATAATGCAAGACGCTTCTAGCTTAAGGATTGCCACTAGTTTGGCAAAATTTGAGGTGCGATTGGTACTCGCGATGCTCGTAAGGAGCCCTCAAGGGTCAGTGATATATGAAATTCAAAAGACTCAGCGACTCAATGATAGTTGAGGCGAAACGACAAACCCTTGAATGTCAAGGGTGCCGGCTTTATTTCATAATCACTCGATGTTTTACAGGGTGTTACAGGATGATGCAGGCCCTTTAATGCGGGTTTTCTATTCCCCGCAGGCCATGCATACTTGATACTCATCGCACTTAGTTGCGAATTAATACTCCTAACGGAGTGGGTTGAACACCTGATTGGTTCAATTTTGAGTCGCTAAAAGCGACTCGGGTCGAGCATGATAGCTCCGATGTATGTCTCATGTTGAAGCAGAGAGCAATTGTTGGCGATCAGCCGCACTGAGCTGCGACTTATGTTGAGTTGAGTTTGCTTTGTAAGGACTCACGATAACTGACCCCTTTGGCTGGGGTTGTTGATCGAGGCTGGGTCTATGCACATGCGCCATTTCTTGTCTTCTTTTTGTATCAAGGCGACCTCTGGGGCATTATCTTGCTGATGCGCGACTTCTCGGTGGGTATTTACCATCCGGTGGCTGCATCCTGTTGGCCGCTTCCGCGGTACCTCCAACGCGACTCGTTTTGAGCTGCGATTACCGATCTGCGACTGATATCCATGTGAGGAGTTGGCGATGCAAGCTTCTTCTGCGAGTACTGAGCCTGCGTTCTCGCATTCTAACGCTCTCTGCCTGTCTCCATATATTGTAATAACACCGTTTGGTCCTGGTATCTTTAACTGTAGGTAGACGTAGCAGGGGCGAGCGGTAAATTTGACATAGGCTTCTCTTCCAAAGATCGCATGATATGAGCTTTTGACTGCTACAACCTCAAAGTCTAGGAGCTCTGTGCGGAAGTTCCGCTCTGTTCCAAAGCTAACTTCAAGTGTTATCTTTCCGATTGGTCGCGTAACAGCTCCTGGGATTATGCCTTGAATTTCTTTCCTGGATGGTCGCAGCCTCGTCTCGGGTATATTCATTCTTCGGAGCGTGTCTTGATATAGGATGTTTACTCTTCCTCCTCCGTCCATTAGGACCTTACTTAACTTGTATCCCGCGACTTCAGGCGTGACCACAGAGCTGGCTGTCCTGGATCTCTTACTTCTGGGGGGTGATCGCCGCGACTCCAAATAACCGATTGCTCTGTCCAGCGACGATACCTTTCTGGCGTTGAAATCTGACCGCTCTTCCGGCTTCCATCCGTTGTTTGTACTTCCACTGTATGAAACTGTCCTATGTTTCTTCTAGGTAAAACGTCAGGCCTTGACGAGAGCTAGATTTATTCTTGTGCTGCATCGATTGCTGCGAGCGTATCTGGCGTGTCGCCTTCTTTCCACCTCCGGTAATAATGACATTGCGCCTTTGTGTGACCCGCTGGCCTGCCATCTCTCCTGCGATGTAAGTCGCAAGGCACGTCGAAGATCCCCTTGCAGTTATTAGGGAGTAAGGCCTTATCACTCCCTTGCTCCTGCATCTGGTGTGCGCGACGTTCATTTTCGCGACTTGCAATTTCCCGTTGGGTTCTGTGATAAGCCGCCTGTCCCTTTATCTGTCTTTGCGTACTTGTCAGCTGTTGCCAAAAGCTGGTCGAAACTATCAATCTTGTGCTCAGCGCGACTTAATTTGTGCACCAACGGCTCAAATCTACAGTTCTTTCTCATAGCTTGTATTGCAGCTTGTACTGTTAAGTTTTTGGCGGAGCCAAGGATCTCCGCGATTCTCTTGATCCAGTCGCCGCTTGATTCGTCCTCTTTTTGAATGCATTGTCTAAGGTTTTTCATATCTTCTGTTTGGAATCTGCGATGAACTTGTCCTTCAAGTCTTCCCATGTGCTTATTGATTTTGATGGCAGCCTTAACAGCCAATCCCTAGCTTCTCCCTGTATTGCCAAGTGGAAGTATTTCGCACGTATTTCTTGAGTCACATCAGCCCCTGTTATGCTTGCCTCGTAATCTTCTATCCATAAGGCAGGGTCTTGGTCACTGCGATAGGTGGTGACTCGCTGCGACTCGTCGAAGTTCGGGGGGAAACGAGTGAGCCGTATTTCCTCTCCAAAACATGCTGGTCCTTTCAATAATGAATAGGAGTTTACTGGCGCTGAATCTTCATCTGAATCAGTTTCAATCTGGGATGGCTGAGTCGCTCCGGACGTCCGTGACTCGCCTTCTATCTTCTTTTCTTTTTCCAATGATACCTGCAAACCTGCTAGCTGGTTGACCACTTCTTCGACGCTGCACTTTCTCCTCCCCATGATACCTCGTTTTGCGGCTCATTGGGCGTGACTCCATACATATTTGCTTGTTGTAAAGCAGCGGTTTGCAGTAGGTCGATCGCATAGCGAGCTTCCTTATCAGCTCGTGTGTCTCCAACCGGTGCTATCTTTGACAATATCCCTATCGCGGCGTGCACGTTGCTCTCTGGGTCGCCGTGGAACTGTGATTTCATCTCTCCTCTGTCCATCTTGATCTGATGTTTTTGCTGCCAACGACGGAGTCGCCACTCTTCTTCTTGGAGTTTCTTGCGCTCAGATGTCGTCTTGGTTCGCCGCCTGGTGCTTGGCTGGCAGCGACGGAGTCGTCGACCTTCTTCTTGGAGTTTTTCGCGCTCAGCCGCGAGTCTTTGTGCCTCTTCACAGAGTTCCGTCCTGATAGCTTCAATCTCTTCAATCTTGAGGTCTCCTTCCTGATTTGGTAGAGATCCCCAAACAGGTCTTGACGGGACGGGGATGGGCAGTCTTGCCGTAGCTTGTTGTAGCTCCTCCAACACGCGGACCCTGACCGGCCGCAGTTCCTTCACCGATTCGCTTCCTTGAGTCGTCATAGATCTGCGACTGACGGATCCGACGAAAACTTTTACTGATCCGATGGGAACAATGTATCCAAACTCGATGCGATCTGCCTCGGGTCCCCACTCTGAGTCGTCGATGAAGGGGACCCCATTGATGTCTTCAACTTGGCCGATGGCGATGTCCTTGAAGCCTGATTTCGATCCTGCGCGGAACGTGACGCTTTTGACCGCAGGCCCCACGGTGGGCGCCAACTGTCGTGGGTTTGTCACGTCAGGTGTCATAGATGACTTCGTAGGTGTGGGATTACGCGAGTCAAGCATCTCCGAGCTTGGGATCGCAGGAACAAAGATCAACACAGATTTACCCAGGTTCGGCCCCCTCAATGTGAGGTAAAAGACCTACTTCCTGCCTACCCTAGATTGGTATTGATATGATAATCGAGGTGTTACAATGGAGGCGATCCGATCTGGTACTCGCCGTATGAGCTAGGGTTTAGGGCTTGATAGCTTGACCCGCTCTAAGTCCTGCGAGTCCTCTTTATATACACAGAGGCTCGCTAGGTTACAAAAGGAAACTTCCCCCATAAGGAATACGTCCACAGAGGCCTACTCGGAGACTACTTGGTCTTCACGTCCTCCGGGATATGTCTTCTAGATCTTTCCCCTTATGGCGGTTCAATATTGGGCTTGCTCCCAAGTGGGCCTTCGTCCGTGCGAGTAAGTTAAGTCGCACTGGGCCGCGGGTTAATCCAGAAAGTATTCCCCCGACATGTGGTGCCTCGCCGAGTTCGCCGCGCGAGACCACACCGTCTCGTGCCTCGCCGGGTGGCTCGCCGGGTTCCGCGTGTGATTCGACGGCGGCTGCCCCACGTGGTCGGTCGCCTATGCTCACGCGGGCAGAAATGGGTACCTCGAGCTCTCAGGAGATGTAGGATGTGTCTGGGTGTGTTTGTATGAATGTTTGGATGAATTCAAACTATGTTTGTGTCATTTGGAGTTTGTATATATCTTTGTATGAATTCAAATTGTGTTTGAGTCATTTGGAATTTGTATGATGGTTTGGATTATATATGTGATGTTCTGTGATGTTTGCGTATGCGTCGCGGACGCACAGGATGGCGCCACGTCGCCCGAAGCGGACCATATGGTCACCCATACGCCGACGGCTATGTCATCTCCCAGGCGCCCAGGAAGCGGCCACGTGGCACTCAGAGGCCGACGGCAATGCTGTCGTCGTATGTTGAGCTAACGGAACGTGGGGATGCCGTGTTGTGGGCCTCACCACAGCTTACGCCGACGGCGGCCGCAGACGCTGACGGCAGTTTGGGTACGCCGACAGTTCGGGACGCCGACGGCGAGACGCCGATACGCCGACGGCATTCGTGCATACGCCGACGGCGTCGGCCGTCGGCGTCTTGGTCGATTCCCGTAGTGTCGGTCAACTCAGCCAACTCAAGTGGCTGGTGTAAACCTAGCTTTGATCACGTCTGCATCTCCACTTTTGGAGTTAAGTAACCAAGGATCAACGTTGACAATTGCATTATACACCACTAGTTTTTGTGGCCTGCTTGACAACTTGATTTGGCCTTGAATGTTCCAGATTACAAGCATGCATCCATAGACTCTGGCAGACCTATAGGCTATATATATCCAACCAAATTAATCGTGTGACATAAGTATACTACAGGGTACGAACAAATTAGCGGACGTGACTGCATGCATGCAGTCGTCTCATGCCAAGTCTCGTGGGAATCGTTGACACCTTCAGAACCGGGTTAGGTTTAACTAGACCCGGTTTGTATGTATGTCCGACTAGTTCCAAGATCAAATCATCAGAGCCTCATTGACACTGTAAAGGTCGCAGCTGACTCCACCGTTGCCTTCTGTATTTTAGCAAAATCATCATAGTGCAATGTTCATTTCTCAGACATCGTACGCTGCACCCACCCATACATCTACTGCCCAAGTGGATGTTGCATGTGGTTAATACGTAGTACACACGTACTTGTACTGTTCATGCATGGATCAAATTTGTGCCCTCTCATTGCTCCACATGTGTTCCAATGGGACAGCGACACCACAGCACGGTGGACCCGCTCGTATATCTATTTTATAGTACACATCTCTCTAATGTTAAAATTGTGTTTAAGAATTATTCTGTTGGACATATACACATGTTTTGTACGTATCTGCCAAATTTCCAGTGAAAAAATGGTATTCCCACCTATATATAAAGGAAAATTGTGCCTGTAAAAAAAGGAATAATGGCTCCATTCCCTCTCAAAATTTCTCTTTATTGTGTAGTACAAAATACAAAATATTTTTTTTACAAAAAAATTAGAGTATCTACAATACGTACACATAGACATAGTTGTATGTTTGTTTGCAAAAAGTTGGAACATAGACATGTCGTTTCAATATTCTTAAAGGAGATGCGGTGAGTTCAGAGCTACTAACACTTTCCAACCACTCTCACCCTTATCATTTCTCTAGCACCAGTACCCACCATTACCCCTAGCGTCACGCAGAGTGTGTCATGTGACACCATTTCTCTCCTTCTGCTTGGCTCGAGCCGTGATCTACCGAAAACAGCCGTTGCGCCACAAAATTTTCTCATCCCCCCGCACACACATACGGCTCCGTCAAGCCCTTATGACTACCGGGCGCGTCCATCCCAGTTGTCACGCCTCAACAACATTGTTAACTTGCACATCATGTGCGCTCCTCGCCAGTGCATATTCTGGTGGCCACCCCACACCATTGAGCCGAAACACTTCCTTTCTCTTGGGATCTCCCAACGAACGTGTGTGTTCACGTCATCAGCAAACTGGTGCCTCCTCGTCTCGTTCTCGATCCCAAATCGCGGCGATGATGCGCGCCGGTCTATCAAAGCAAATTTAGCTGTTTAGCCGGATTTAATGCAATACGAGACCCCGGTTTGCAATGGTATAAGAATTCCCCCTTAACCCCTTCTATAAATCCCCATGCCAATAATTGCTACTGAAAATCCTTTATTCATTTGTATATAGGAGGCCCATTTTTTTCTTGCACCAGCCCCTGTCATGTCAGGGCCGGCCCTGTTGAAAGACTGAGTAGGATCAATAGATCAACTTACCCTTTCCATGAATTTGGTCTTTTAAAAAAGATCTATTGGTACATGTTATATCGACATCCTATTTGTACGGTATTCCAATGAACTGCAAATTATATTGTTAATCTTGACGTATATTTCTCCTAAGACGACAAACTTATCCAATCCTGGAATCAAATTAGTATCGGGAATGTGATTTGTAATACATGTGTCATGCGCCGATAGCGGATTTTTGAGAGTCGTTTCGGTTAATATAATTCTAGAAGTTTGTTGTACATAAAATCAGAGAAAATAAAAATGCAACACTTCGATTTCATGAGCATCTACATATTATTTGTTGCAAGACAATGCATTTTCCGATCTTGTGAAAAATGAGCCGATGGCTAACATAGACATATATATAAACCTGGCGGGCGGTTCCTCATCATCATTTGCAGATGATGAAACCCTTCAAAAACCAAGTACAGGTCCGGTAGCTAAGCTTGTCCACCTAAGGCCTGTGCCAATGCATCGTCTCTTAGCACGATATCATAGTAGTATTAAATATTTAAGATACAACTAGTACAATGCATTGCTTCCAATTTGTTGTATCTACATTTAATGCTTTGGGGCTCATGCATGTATATGATTGGGTTAGATCCATTTTTTGCCTATGGCTACGTGCAAAGGTTGTATCTTAGTTAAGCTACAACCTCACACTCTCTCTTCATTAACTAGTATGCCACATAAGTAAAATGCCTATGAAACCGTGCTAAGAACCTTGCATTGGCATAGGCCTAACTAATGTTGCTTTGCCGTACGGGAGACACAATGTTTGACTCGTTTCATTAGTTAAAGAATTAAGACGAGCATGAAGAGACATTACACCGGCATACCTTTGCGATTAGTCCAAAAACGACGCGGCAGCCCGGCAAAAAACAAGTACAAAGACGGCTCTAACGTGGCGTATAGCTTTGCGATTAGTAGTGTGCACTCAATACAGTTTCATATGGTTTTCCTACACGTCGCAACGTCGCTCTGTTCCGTCTCAAAGAAAAAAGTTGCTCTGCGAGATCATCACTGACCAGTAAGTTCAGTCGCGATCATCACTAACAGTAAGTTCAGTACTGTACTTCAGTGCATGCCAGTATTTCTACCTGTACTGTGAGTCGTCAGTGCCATCAATTGGTCATCTACGGCTCTGCGCCTAGTCGACGACGGCGTGGTATGGTTTGTGTACAGTGGAATTCGGATCGCCCCATACTCCTCGTCCTTGGCATTTGGAGCCATGGAGAAAGTTTGAAACTGCGCGTCCATCCAATTCCACTGGACAAGACAACGGCGCCATTAACGTCTTCTTCAAGTGCTCGATCGGTAGCCCGAGCCTGAGCTGAGCGGAAACAGCAGTAAACACGCTGCATGTGAGTGACAGGTTCCACCTTGCTGTACATCGATCGGTGGGAATTGAAGGACGCATTCCACACTTGAAATTCTTCCTCCATGACACCGTTTGATGAAGTTACAGACACCTCGTTTCTTCTGAAGAGGATCTCAGATTCTCAGCGGAGATCGAACTCTCCCGGTTTGTGAAAGAAGAATTAAGCATGCATGCAAAACCTGATCCCCCGGCCGTACTGCCTTCGGTAGTTTACTAATCCTGCCTAATGACGGCGTTCGGGATCTGGGTTAAGTACAGATGACAGGGCTTATCTAAATGACGGCGGGAATTAACCTGGCAGAGGGTCACGTGATCGAGGTTTGTTTAGACGGGCCGGCAACCTCTCGTCTCGCCCCACCGGGGTTATTTTGCGGTATCATTGATCTCCATCATGTGATACATCAATACACTGGTCCATACTTCATACACTTTCACCACACCCCTTATACACCGTGCCTTTTTTTGGAACTAAAGCAAGAAAATAAAATTGTACTAACTCTAACCTAAATTAAGGCGCATAAAATTAGATCTAAGTAATACTTTTGTAAGTTTGGCTATGTGTAGTACAGAAGAAAAAAATATCAACATCTATGATAATATTGAGTTGATTTCAGATATTGATACTTTTCTATAACTTGGTCAAGATTCTGGTCAAAACTTTGGGAAGGAGGAAGTACTACTTGGCTTCAAAGAAATCGATAAGAAGGCAAACTTCAGAACTATTATTGAGAAACATATTTGCGGTACTCAACTTGATTTACTTGGTTTAATTAAATTTATGATGATCTTCATGTTGTGATACATGACTCTATTTTATTATTTATTTATTTATCATGTTGGGGGTACTTTATTTTCATCTAGATTGGACAAACAAATGTAATATCTCATAAGGATTTTTCATAAATATTTGTATTTGTAATTTAATATTTCATTAACAATCAAATAGAACCAATTATCAAACTTAATATTGGGGATTGTGTACATATCTAATATGCCAAGCATGTATTTTGAATGGATGGAATAGGTCTCATGGATACAATAATTTTCTCCCGAAACCAATACATTTTGGACCTTTTCTATGACATTGCATATACTAGTTGTTCTCTTCATGATTGGGTAGTATCTTGAACTTTTCTCTAACCTGTTTTTTAGGAAGATAGTTTGAGTTGTGCTGACTTTAACGAAATTATAAAGCAACAATTTTTTTGACTCTTGTTATTGTTCAGTAGGTTGATAGATAATGAACATTTTCTAAAGATGAAAAATATTTTTTCTATAAAGCAACAAATATTTACTACTCACAAGATTTCATATTGTTGTAAAGAGCAAATTAACAGCAAAAACTAGTTATGTATTGTCTAAGAAATGGATTAATGCATAAACTAGAGTGTATCCGTGTTGGATGGTATAGGTAGACTCGGTACTGCAGATATTATGAAATTTCATCAAAATAGTTCATGGTGGCATGTATAGGCCTTCATGGACAGCCACCCAACAACTTAGTTTATTTTTTGTGATTTGACCTTTTATTAGTAAGTACTTTAAAAAAAAATCCCTAAGAAAAATGAGAGAGAACTCAATTGGTCTTCAATTGCAGATTGTCAATGCTATGTACGCACAGGAGTGTAGTGGCCGCATGTGTGCGAATAAAATAAGAGAAGACTTCATAGCCATTTTGACTTTTTGCAAAAAAAATTATGCTTTTTCCGGAAGAACTACTATACAAGTGTTATTTCCTGCCATATACTTTTCTCCGCTCTTTTATTGGAACGGTTCAATGTGGCTGGCCTTGCAGGACGACCACGACAACTACGGTGGCCGGCCGATATACCCATGCATGCATGAGACTAAATCACGGCCTTACCTTACACTGCATTTGTCGTGATCTTGTAGTTACAGTTGAATTTCAGTTCAGAATTTAAATTCCAAGATCTTGAGAGTACATGCCGTAACTGCTGTGGAGACTGGAGACTGCATTGAGCGACGGGTGGTGTGTGCGAGGATGGTGTGCGTCAGTCGTTGCTCCATTGCGTAGAACAATTAGAGGTCGTTTGGAACCCATCATTTTGAGCTAGAATCATGGAATTCATTTGTGATTCTATGCTCAACCTGTTTGGTTGGCATAGAATTGACATGTCATTTCATTTGGAATTTCAGCATATGTCTATTATGTGTTATGGCAATTCCTATCTCTAACTCTATCATTTCACTTTCCAAATGCTGTCAAATGAAATGAAATGATTGATGCCAAACTAGCTCTTAAATAAATCGCAGTTGGTGGATTACTCACTAATCATTGCATAAATCATGTATGCCTTGCTCGCGAATCCTCAGCGCATACCTAATGTGTTTTCTAACGAATGCATGCCTACTGTTGATTGAAAAATGTTAATCGAGACAGTAGGCAGCGAATCATTAGCTCCCAGAATAGTAATACCGCTAGCACACTCTAGTAGCGCAACTAATTTCTTGCTTGTGGAGTACGTGCACAACGTCTTGCTACTCTATGGCCTATGTGAGTACTCAAATGACCCCTGCTATCCGTCACGGTGCTGTTACTGTCGTTGATAAGCAAACGCACTGTCAGTCTGTCACTACTGCTGTACTGCCTACCGGAACTAATCGATTTCACCTCCATTTGAATTGCAAAACATATGTATACCTTCCAATTCTCAATAAGCTCGCATTTTGTACCGGTAGTGTACTACTCACTCTGTTCCCAAATATAAGATGTTTTATACTTTGTCCACATACACATATACACAAATATATCTAGACACATGACATGTGTATGTTCACTCATTTGTGTATGTATCTAGACAACATATATAACATCTAAAACATCTTATATTTAGGAACGGAGGGAGTAATTCGTTATATTTAATTGATTAATTAAGCTAACTACATTTAGTACTTGTTGCAGCAGCGGAAGCAGCAGCATCAGCTAGTAGCTGTTCGTCCCAACTTGGGTTAACTACGTGATAATCATCAGGCAGTGATCAGTAGGAGTACACTAACACAATACTACTATACCAGTGGACTCGTAGTTGGTAGAGTACAGGTAGCTAGAGTGCAGTGGACCTCACCTCACTACTACTCGACGAAGCACCTAAAATTCGGGCCTATTAATTAAACCGGAGCTCACTTTACAACTAGGATTATATACAGTGCCGTATCGATCCCAATCATTCGGGTGGATGCTGTTCTTAGCGTAGAATATTGCTGCATCCACCTTGAGCACATCTGCACATGTACATCCAGGGAAAGGTTTTAACCAACACGAGACGATCGAGCTAGTGGCGTACCATGGGTCCTTGCATATGCCACCTTTTCGATGGAGATCGATACCGGCTTGTTGCGCAACGGGGGGAATCGAATATAGTCTTGTTGATGAGCACAATAGTAGTAGTTCTTACGTATGGGATTATCAAAAGGCAAAAGAAAGGGGTGTAGCTTTGGCCGATCTTCTTTTTAGACGGTTGAGCTTTAGTCGATTTTTGTAAAACAAAAGATACGTTCATTTTATTTTTACTAGAGAAAAAAGTGGGTTCTTCGTTTTTTCTATTGTTTGAGATCTTTGTACTACTTTGATGGTTGATGAATAGATTGGAAGTTCCCCGCAAAAAAGAAGAAATAAAAAAGAAAATGTACATCGTTTTTTTTTAAGCAGAAACACACACATTTTAAGTTGTAAGCCGATCTGAGTTTTGGTTCTGAGGGAGTAACCGAGCACAATTTAGTAGGGGAAACTAGCTTAGAAGCAACGATTTGTCAGGTTATTTGGTCCGACTTCAGTCATAATACTTGTTCTTTTAGTTTTGTTTTTCAGTCAATACTTGTTACTAGTGTACACTTCCTGAAATACACTAGCATCGTCATGCGTATCAAAGAAATCTTCATAGTTGTTGTTTCGATCAGGTTATTTTTTTGAACCGAGACAAAAGATTTGCCATTTTCATTAATTAAGAAGAAGTGGGAGTTGTCCGGTTAATTAGCGGGAAACCGGCCTAAAACCGATATAACCACCCTCACCGACCGTCATGGAACACGACCGCCGCGAGGGGACACCCAGCCACCCTGGCTACCAGAAGGAGCTACACACACCTCCGCAATGGCCTCGAGAAGCTCACATCGGCCTATGCAAAACACATGGCTCTTCGCGCAAATGTTGGTGGCTCCGATTCTGATGGAGAGCTCCAGAGAGGAGATGGGCAGAACCTGCGCCGATGAAGGTCTTCACAGCTGAAACACCCCAGTAGGTCATCGAGCACCGCCCGCAGCAGCTGCGACTCCACTGCACAAGCAGGTCACCGTTCACTGCCATAAGCAGCTTCGACTCCACCGCCCACGCAGGTCATCGCACACTGCCCTCAGCAGCATCAACTCCACCGCACAGAAAGCCAACCGGAGGACGAGTCAGACACTCCAGAACAAGAGCCGACTAACAAGGTCATGTCGCGACCAAAGCATTACTCGCCATCGCCGTCGTTGCCACGCAAGCCACCACGGGGAAACCTGCATCCACCACCGAACCCTCCACTGGTCCCATTGACTGGTTCATACCTCCAAGAATGATGCCCCAAGGGGAGACGATGTTGAAGCGTCAACATCATCTGATCCATGGATCTAGGGTTTCTCCCGGAGATAGCGGAGAGATGTGAATGCTTCACCTCGATGATGCCTTCATGAAGTGGCCCGACCACAAACGGAGACAAGCTTTCACCCGGGGTCAGCCAACCACCTTCAATCCACAGCGAGTGCACCAGCACGATCCACCTCGACGCCTTGTTGTTGACCGAGGCCACCCCATATCCAGCATCGGCTGGGCACATAGGCAGATCTAGCGAGCTCAACCACGTCGGCCGAGCCCCAGCACCGGAAGGAGCCCATGAGGGCGCCGCCTGCACCGCTGCCACCAGATCTGGGGGGGGGGGGGGGCGCGTTTGCCTGCCGCAACACAGCACCCGCCGCCGGTCGGGAAGACGTCCGGGAAGAAGACGAAGATGCCGCCGCTCCGCCCGCCAAGATGCGCACAACTCGACGCCACCCCACCGCCCAAGCGGTCGAGACCGATGCCGAATCCAGCCCGTCGCCGAGCTGGTTCCCGGGGACGCCGCCCCGACATGCCCTCGCCGGAGAAAACACGAGCTCCTCCGCTCAAGAGCTCTGCGTGTTGCCTGCTCCCCTTTTGGAGAGACGAGCGCCGCCACCACCGTGCGGAGAACAGCGGCAGTGGCAGGGGATGGCCGGCAAGGGGTCCGGCGGCTAGGGTTTCGGGACGCCCCCGGGTCGCCCGCTCGGGAGCGACACAGGGGGGTGGGGGATTTTTTTTCGGTTGTTCGATCAGGTTATAGCCGCAGCACCAGAAGGATCCAAGAATTCGAGGATATAAATAACGTTGATCGATTCTTAGGCAGAACACATCCAAAAACACAAGAATTGCATAGCACAAACAACTCGAATCTGTCAGATTGAATAAGAGGATGCGCAGGAGTCATATGGTGCGGCATCCCGTTCAGAACCCACGCGCGCAGCGGGAACGGACCGGCCGGCCGCCCAGCCCAGGCTCCCAAGCCAGGGCGCGGGGTGGTGGATCCCGTGTTGCCGCCGGGTGCGCGATGTATCTTAGCTCCACCCGTACATCGCCGGGGTGGATACACGTATGCATATCCGGCCTTTTCAGTTATCTTAGGATTCCTTTGTTTCGGAGTGAATTGAAGGTGTACCGTAACCTTTTCCATAAAAACAAGATCTCATTCATACTTTTCCAAAGCGATAAATAATAATTTGGCGCGTACAACAAATAATCATAATTTTTATGGATTTTACCGTTTACGTGACCTAACTGCATTTTTTCCACTGCATATGATTTCTACCTTGTTGTAAGAAAGGCTTGTGAATGCCTAGATCCGCACGAATCTCAACGCAAAAGCGTTTGAGAATTCGAAGTGTTGTTTGTGTGGTCAACTACTCCGACTACCCGGATTTAGGACATACACTACGAAAAACCCTAGCGTCACACATCCCTCATACTCCCTAATAACTTTTGGCAACTGGTTTTGGCATCGAGAGGACACTACAGATCTTATGCGCTAGCGGGAGTCTTGGCTTTAATTGTTGGCGTCCTCGTGATGTTTGTCCGAATGATAGAGGCGACGATGAAGTGGAATAAGTACCTCTAGCCATGTCCTCGTCGCGGTCACGCATGTTCTAGCGTCGTTGCACGGTGCATGTGAGTTGGTTTTGAGATCAGATCCACAAAGTTGGGAGATGACTCGTCTGTGATGCTTTCGCCTTGGCTAACGATGACGTGAAGCCAACACTTTCATCGTCGACGTGGTGTACGTTAGTTCTACTCATCCAACTTTCGCCTTCTTCTCTTGGTTGAAGGTTCGTGCTTTGGATCGTCGTCTTCTGCGCCTCGTGGGCGTCTCATGGATTTTTGGCCGTAGTTATAACAACTTTTGTTTGGCCTTGGTGACATGGAGGAGGTTCGATATTGAGCCGGGCTCATGTTGTGCGGATCACAGATGAATAGGAATTCCCTTTGTTTGTTATTTTTAGTTTATTCGGAGGTGTTCTCGTAATGCTCGGTGTTGTTCTAAGGGCCGCTTTGGATTAGAGAAATCCCATAAGCATTTTAAGACTAATCCATAGGAAATTTTCATATGGAAGCCATTTGGATCATAAGATTAGGATTGACGTCAAGAAATTCCTATGGAATCCTATTTCTATACCATCTGTTTTATAGGAATCTCAACATGAGTTCCAATCTCATTTTATTTTCCCTTTTATAAGTCCAATGCACTTGCTCAATTCCGCAACACTTTATTTCCTCAATTATGAAAGAAATACTCCCCTCTAATAGTACAGTACATGTCAATGGGAGAGACAAACATGGCGCACAAGAATATGGCAATGCAACATTAATCCCCTCTAATAGAATGCAACTAATGCCCCAATTATGGCTTTTCATTTTAAAAACAAAACCCACCACATGAACAGTGATGTGCCCAATATAGGAGGGACAGACAACTAGACACGGGTAAGGTAGGACGCCACCCTGCACCCTTCCGCATTATATCGCACCAACCAATACTGCCCACCATGTTTACAAGTCCTCCACCCGCCGCCCATGGGCAGCCGTCCACCAGTAGACCCGCCGGCCGCCACGCAGCACACACAGCGGCTTGCTTGCTTGACTGAAACCACCCCTCGGCCTCGTTGACCCAACAGAACCTCACCAAACCATCCATTCGAGCCGAGCCGAGTCGGACGGAACCCGGCACTACACGCCCACTTGGCCCTGACCAGTGCGCCACGCCGCTGGCACGGCACTCCGGCGATCGATCCATCGGAGCCTGCCCAGACGTGGCAGGCAACAGCGCGGCGGAGGGAACGCCTTCCATTTAAGCCCCGAAGGAAAAATTCAAAACCATTTAAACACCTTCCTTAAACAAAACTACCAAAACCCCTCCCCACGATATTGCCTGCGCCTTCCTCTCCCATCTCCCCCACGGGACCCCTCTCTCTCTCTCTTCCCCGGCTCCGGCCGCCATCGCTGTATTATTCGGCGAGACCGCAGGCGAGCGCCAGGTGGAGGGAGCGTGGTTCGAATCGGCCGCGGCGGGCAGGAGTAATAACTGGGAGCAGGGCCGTTGGGGTGTGTAATTCGGGGCATTGATGGCGGAGGAGCCCCGGAGTCACCCCGGGCGTTCGGTCTGTTCGGTTTGCTCGGTCCGGTCTTTTCGGTCATTGAATTTCGGTCATCCAGAAATGCTACCCATATTACCTTCGGTCTTTTCGGTTATTCTGTATTTGGTGTTCGGTCTGTTCGGTCCGGTGTTCGTCATGACCATATAGACCAAATAAGAAATGGCAGCACAAAAAATAGCAGCACAAAAAATGACAGTGGCAGCTCAAACAAGAACAAAATGGCAAGTTGGCAACACAACTTGCACTCATATGTACAACAGTACAAGTGTACAACAATGCCATTGCCAGCACAAAAAATGGCAGCACAAATAATTTTATGTGGCAGCAATGCAGCACAAACCAGCACATTTGCACAGATATATAGCAAAAAGACAGCACAACACCTCACGATGGTTGTATGGTAGCACAATCTAGCACAAATAATAGTCGATAATCCAAAGCAAATATCCATATGTTACTGTCTCACACACACAAAGTAAAATGTCACAAACATAGCCAACATTAAGTCTGAATATCACATAGTCTCAACTCACAACACATTGACCAGAAGCAAAGTGCATATATGTCACAGAAAGGTGTTGGACACTGGACAGTGTACAACTCTTCATGGATTGTTGTGCTTGCTTGACTTGGCCGTGGCCAGGGATGATGCAGCAGCAGCCTTGCGCTTCCCGTTCTTTTTTTCATCCAGTTCTTCAAGCAACTCTGCATATGAAGCATACATAAGAATAATATGGATGGTTGTAGCAGCAACAAACATGTAGCAGTAGCAAATAAGAAATTACCTTTTTCTAGCACTTCTAATTCCTCCAAGTTCTCCTTGATGTCGACGGATCAGTGGACCGTCTCAGCCAGTCTTGTGTACAGACTAAAGCTTGTACCATGAATGGAGTGAGAGATGTCCTGAAATCATCAAGTATACGCCCACTTGTGCTAAAGGAAGACTCTGAAGCCACGGTTGAGATCGGAATAGCCAAGATAGCACGAGCCATCTTCGCCAAGGTTGGAAACCTTGATGCATTCACTTTCCACCATGCTAGGATGTCAAGTGTTGTCTCAGGATCTTCACAATCTTCAGCTAGGTATTTATCAAGCTCGGATTTACTGCTGCCATTTACACTATTACTTTGCTGCCTCAATCTGTTCGCAATTAGATTTACTGCTGCCATTTACACTATCAAGCGTACGTGCAAGCTCATTCTCGTGGTTATATTTCACCAGGTCATCCTCAGATGTCATCTACAGCAAAGAAAACAACAAGAAAATCTCTTATTCCAAATGAAAATAGCTAGCAGTCTTACAAATATCTAAATAGTAAATACAAACGAAAATAGCAGCACAAAATAGACCAAATAGCTACGAAATAGATGAAACAGCAGCACAAAACTATGATCATTTCAGGCATATATTAAACTGTAAGCAAGTATTAGCTGGTACATGGATCATTCGGTTCTACTTGTACAAATGAAAATAGCTAGCAGCCTTCCGTTAGTATTCCTGCTGTCCTGCGGGCTGCTGCGTGTACTTTGTTGTCCCAAGCTCAAGCTCAACAACCCAAGAATCATATGAAATATTTTTCCACATAGGCATTTTACCGAACACCGTTAGTGCACAGATGCTAAACGATTCTTTAGTTGAACTTGAACCGCAAAGAAATCATCGGGATTACCAAAGAGAAGACAATGAAGATATCTCAAAAATCACACTAATCACACATGCGATGCAACATAATCCATCCAACATAATCGGGATTACCAGCTGCGTGTACTGAAACAGAGTGCAGGAAACAAAGCTACTACCTACTAGTCAAGATGCAGATGCGTACCTGCTCAAAGATGTGGCGGCGGACAAGCTGCTGGAGCCGGCGGCCGGAGTCGAAGATGCGCAGATGCAGCTGGCCAGCTGGGTGAAGTCTTGAAGCCGTGGGCGTGGGCAGACAAGTTGCTGAAGGCGGCGAATCTCAGATGCAGCCGCCGGCCGGGGCGACGACGATGGGGCGAGAGCGCGAGGCGAGGTTGACCTGCAGGTCAGCAGGTGGCGAGGTGGAGTGGAGACGACGGTGGAGCCGTGGAGCGGCGATGGGGCGAGGCGAGGTGGAGTTGAGATTTGGCGGCGGCGCGACGCGGCGCCCGTCCCTGCTCTCTAGGTCACTGCCTCTGCCTCACTGGTCACGTAATGAGCTGGGGAATGGAGAGCTAGGCTGCGAATCTGAGATGTATGCTCTCTCTCTGATTTGCTCGCGGGAGAGATGAATTCGGGCATTCCGGGCAAATCGGTCACCCAGCAGAGACAACCGAACAGCCCGCGATTGTTTCGGTCACTTCATTTGCATAACCGAAGAGATAACCGAAGCCCGAATTACCCGGTATTTCGGGTTCGGTCCCGGTTTTTTCGGTTTCGGTCTTCGGTTTCGGGTTTTTATGCCCGGGTGACCCCGGAGGGTAGTAGCGCTTCCTGTACCTGTGTAGCTCCTCTCCTTTATTGCGGTTTTATTTCCCTCCCAATTCCATCCTGCCTTGGCCTGGCCTCCTCACCACAGTTTCAACGCGCACGGGCAGAGCGCTAGCTTTAGCCCACTACTACTACTACCACGCGTGGTCGCGGACCATGGGCAGTGGCGGCGGCCGCGGCGGAGGGAGGAGCTGATGATGCGCACGCGCGCGCGGGGCTCTGGGCGGCGCCGCTGCTCTTCCTACTGCTGCTGCTGGCGGCGGCGGCGGCGGTGCACGGGCAGCAGGGCAACAACCTGACGTCGGGGGCGGATCTCGCGGGCCTCTACGCGCTGCGGGGATCGCTGGGGCTGCGGGCGCGGGACTGGCCGCGCCACGCGGACCCGTGCTCCGCGTGGACAGGCGTGACCTGCCGAGGCGGCCGCGTCGTCTCCCTCACCCTCGCCGGCCTCCGGCGGACACGTCTAGGCCGCCTCGCCCCGCGCTTCGCCGTCGACGGGCTGCGCAACCTCTCGCGGCTCGAGTCCTTCGCCGCCGCCGGGTTCGCGCTCCCGGGCTCCATCCCGGCGTGGCTCGGCGCCGGGCTGGCCCCCACCTTCCAGGCCCTCGACCTCTCCGCCTGCGCCGTCACGGGCGAGATCGCCGCCTCGGCCGTCGCGGGACTCGCCAACCTCACCGCCCTCAACCTCGCCGGGAACCTGCTCTCGGGGCAGCTGCCGGCCGCCGCGCTGGCTGGGCTCACCCACCTGACCACCCTCAACCTCTCCGGCAATGCGTTCTCTGGCTCCCTACCCGACGCCGTGTGGTCGCTCCCGGAGCTGCGCGTTCTCGACGTGTCCCGAACCAACCTCACCGGCGCATTGCCTGGTGCGGCAGGGCTCGTGCCGTCCGCCAGCCTGCAGGTGGTAGATCTGTCCGGGAACCTCTTCTACGGCGTCGTGCCGGACTCCTTCAGTCAACTGTTCGGCCGGGTGGCGGTGGCCAATATCTCTGGGAATTACTTTGATGGCAGGCTGGGCGTGTCTAGTGCTGGTGGTGGAAATGTGTCGTCTGTGATGAACTGCTTCCTTGACATTGCCGGGCAGCGTAGCCAGGAGGATTGCCGGCAGTTTTACGCTGCGCGTGGGTTGCCGTATGATGAGCCGGTTGCCGCGCCCACACCACAGCCTGCGCCACCAGCTGGAACAAAGGGGAAGAGGCACAAGAATTTGAAGTACATTTTGATTGGGGCGATCGGCGGCGGGGTCCTGCTTCTAGCCCTGGTTGCAGCCGTTGTGTTTTGCATTGTGTGTTCTGGGAGGAGTAGGAGTGATCATCAGAGGGAAAGTGGGGATTCAAGTGCACAGCCAGGAGTGCAAGGGAGTGCCAGGGCTGCTGCAGCAGCTACTGATGGCACACAGCCTACTGCTTCATCCACAAACACGGCGAAGGTTGGTGATTCATTTGCTTATGACCAGCTCGCTGGTGCCACCTCAGGGTTTGCGGAGGAGAGGATTATCAAGCACGGTCACTCAGGCGATCTATACTATGGTTTGCTCCAAGACGGGACCACCGTGGTTGTGAAGAGAATCACTTCTCGTGTGGCTAGGAAAGATGCATATATGACGGAGTTAGATTTATTTGCCAAAGGTTTGCATGAAAGGCTGGTGCCGTTCATGGGCCATTGCTTTGATAAAGAGGACGAGAAGGTTCTTGTATATAGGTTTGTTCGGAATGGTGACTTGTCAAGTTCACTGCACAGAAAGCAAGGGGAGGAAGAGGAGGGAATGCAATCGTTGGATTGGATAAAGAGGTTGAAGATTGCAACAGGGGTAGCTGAGGCACTGTGTTACCTTCATCATGAGTGTAATCCACCCATGGTTCACAGGTATAAACTTCTGGTTCATAGTTATTTAAAATTCTTTCAGTTTGATGTTCCTTCAAGTATGGTACAAAATGGTCAATTTACAGATTTTAGAAAATATGAGCTTTTATTATAGATAGGATCGAGCTCTTTTTCATTGTGATGATCATAGAGTGCCATTGAGTGCTGGCCCAACATTCTCCACCTTCTGCATTTCATTGTGGGTGTTATGACAATTCATATTTCTCTCTGTTGGTACTAGGGTGGTTAAGCAAGGCACCACCATATGTCCCAACAGAATTGGTGACAGCTAGGAATGCACTGGCCAGTGGCCACGTACTTAATGGACTGGGTATTAATCAGTTTACGCTCTGTATAATACGGTGCATACCTTACTTGATTTTTTATGAGAACAAATGTTATTATTTGTTTAGTAATTTATCTGATTTGTTGGAGATAATTTTTGCTGATGTATAGCGCCATCTCATCATTTGGCATATTTCCGTTTTGATAGATTCATATCTTTACGTTCAGGCCAGTTGCAGGGGCCTTCCCTTGCAGAGTTCCTTCCATAGAAAAACACTCGTGCGTATCTATTATCATGTCTTCTGTGATAAGTTCTAGTATAATTTCTGCAATCTCCTGACCAACTATCAATCTCCACAAGACCCATTCACCACATCAGTTGGTTGGCTATCAATTTTTTCCTTAGTCCTTTCTTAGTTGTGAGATCACAAATTGTGCCATCGATTGCTCTTAAAGATTTTCTTCTTTTAATCTGTTGAAAAATCACCCCATCAATATCATCATATAAAGGGGCAGGCAATTCCGCGGTGTTCTCATTTACTAGGAACATTATGTTTTGGTATCAATATGGCAAATACAATAAGATGAAGAGATAAGTTCTGGTTGTTGAGCTAACATGATGAATTCTCTGCTACAGGGATGTGCAAGCCAGCAGTATCCTCCTTGATGATAAATTTGAAGTGCGCCTTGGAAGTTTGAGCGAGGTGTGTCCTCAAGAAGGGGAAAGTCATCAAAATGTCATCACAAAGCTATTAAGATTCTCATCGTAAGTTTCTCTTTCGATCACTGCATGCTTAGCTCATTTATCTTATCCAGCCCAGCTAGTATGAGCACAAAACTTGTGCATTTTAAAATCCATGCCAGCTTTCATGTACCACCCAAGACTCAAAGCTTCTGATATTACATCCATCTTCTTCAATTGATCATGCCTATCTCGTTTGCTAACCAGTGCTCTGTCTTTCATTTTCCTTGACTAAAATGTTTTTGTACCATGTATTACTGGATCAGTCCTTTGGATTTGATTGCAGAATGCAGATATTTATTTGCTAAGATCGCTCTAGGGAGCTAATAAATCATGTACCTGGCAACTCAAACATGGGTCAAATTATTTTTAACCAGTACTTTCTGAAAGCACGCTTTCAACTTGAGCATTGCAGTAGACTAAAATTATTGCAGCCAATGACTAGATGACATTTTTGTGAAAATGTTTGTTATAATCTTGTTACTTATTGAGGGTGTCTGTAATTAGATCAAATTATCTGAAATCAAAATGATCTGAATTAGTGGATGCAAACAATTTGGTCTTGCTTTCCTATTGGTGCTTGTGGGATGCTAGTATATTTTTAACAGACACCATATTTCTCCCTTGTTTAAGTAATTTCATTTGTATATTAAAATTTAATGTTGTACTATTATTTGGTGTGCAGGACGGCCGATCAAGGTTCTTCTGGTGAGTGCATCCACATTCAATTTCATTGATTTCCAGCATTTTCAGCCTTGACAATATCTCTTCTTAAGTTTAGGCTCTAATTCCTCTTAATATTTTTTAACATGACACCATTGTCCAATGTAAACAGGTTCTCCTTCAGCAACATGCTCATATGATGTCTACTGCTTTGGAAAAGTTTTGCTGGAGCTTGTAACAGGGAGACTTGGTATCAGTGCATCAAGGGACAGTACAACAAGTGATTGGCTTGATAACACTCTCAGGTACATCAACATTTATGAGAAAGAGCTCATGAGCAAAATCATTGATCCATCCCTCATTATTGACGAGGACCATTTGGAGGAAGTCTGGGCAATGGCAATTGTCGCGAAGTCTTGCTTGAATCCTAGGCCTTTGAAACGCCCAGCAATGAAGTACATCCTAAAAGCACTCGAGAATCCCTTGAAAGTGGTAAGAGAAGACAATGGCTCTAGCTCGGCCAGGTTGAGAGCAACATCTTCAAGGGGTTCGTGGAATGCTGCATTCTTTGGCAGTTGGCGGCATAGCTCTGAGATAGGTCCTTCAAGGGATGACAACATGTTTAAACGCTCAGAGACAATCAAATCATCAGGAGGGAGCAACGGCGAACATTCCTCCTCCCGCAGGAGGCAATCTAAGGAGATCTTCCCCGAGCCATCTGGCTCTCGTGACACCGAGGATTAAGGATCTTGCGTTGTTTCTTCTTTGTGATCCTTTGGGTTATCAAAGTGGGCTCTGTTGAAGCTCTGCTGCAAGCGTGTGATTAAATTCTTTCAGCTGAAAAGCCAGAGGGCGAATTCGCCTGTTGCCAATGACTTCACAAGCAGCATAGCATACTGTCGCCAAGGCACCATTTTTTTGGGTTGGAGTGTGAGGTGATCGTATGTATGGAAGTTGGTGTGCCCTGCCTGGTGCACTAGCACTGTCTGGACGATGGTGGAGTGACTGTGGTTTCTCTCCACCATCTTTCTTTTATTTTCATCCCTTCTCATGATTAAAGAAAAAATGTCGAGCTGATTCTTTTTCTCCTTGTAATTGATTGTTTCATTTTGATCAAAGCAAAAAATGTTCGTTCCATTCGTCGTCTTGCAAAAGTTTTCTTGCTTCTGTGCAAGTTTGACGGCTGTCAGTTCAGTATAGAGTTTTTTTTAGAGAGAAATTCAAGTTAGGCTTATGCGTTGTCATTTGTCTGGAGAGAAACGCATCCTAGCCCACTACCAAGCCCTGAGAAAAGGCCAAACTGGGATAGCGACCTACCGGAAAAGGCCAAAACTGCAAATGTCTGTTTGTGGTATTCTGGCCCAGCCCAATAGCGTTAGCAGGAATACTATAATGTATAGCACTTGTAGCTCAGTGGTAGAGCATTTGTTTCCTAAACAAAAAGTCGAAGGTTCGATCCCTTCCTTGCGCAAATGGCATTATTTTTGTATTTTATTTATGAACTTGGCAAAGAGAACATATCCTTATGCTATATTTGTTATTAGTAGTAAGAAATGTGCATTGCTAGACGTTCTAGTGAAAGTTACAACGTCACATCATCTTTCTCCTTGTGTTTTATTTCTTCGTTCCTTCTCTATGGCGGGTTACCACTCCCGCTCTTCATTTCGCTATTTTTCTTCCTCCCTTCCCCCTTTGTACTGATACCAGTTATCAGATAGCACGCGGAGCAGTTCAGTGCATGAGGGAAAAACGTCTCTCACCTTCCTCATGTTACAACGATCTATCAGGTGATGATCGGTGCAATGTTACGTTCAGTGTCTACAGTTCATGAACGAGAATTAGCCCATGTGTGCACGTCTTGCACCTTTTGTTAGGAACAAACTTTACACCCTTCATTTTATTTGAATAGTACGCAATACTGACATCCTATTTCACTGTAACATTTAACAGTTTTAGGATGTTCGGGATTGAGTTTGTGAACAGTAAGAAATAACAACACTCGCAACAAAACAAAAAAAAAGAAAGAATTAGGTATCAGACAAACTCGTTCAAAATTATTATAGACTTTTCATCAAACAACCTAAACCATCGCAAAAAAACCTAAACAATAAGCTTGCAGCCGAAAAGAATTGGACTGCATTTTCCACGGGCTTCTTTCCGCCGCTGTTTGTCTATGATAGCTCCAGATCAAACCGTTTCTCCACAAGACAAAATCGGAAAGAACTAGTCTGGAGATGGCATCGACTACTCTTCTGGATGCAGCCTCGTCCTCTCCCTATGGTCTTGTCTACATGTGTTGGGCCACGGTGGAAGAAGCTATACTACGCAAAAACTTTTTCTACCAAGGCACACCAAGATTCAGCTTAGGGAATAGGCAATTATTCTTACCACTACACGCACAGTTGCGGTTTGCTTGTGGCGTGCCTAAGCTCGGTTGCCTCCTTCGGGTGCTGGTGAGTCAATTCTTGCAGACGCTCTACTTTGCGCGTTGGTTATTGAAATTAAACCATACTAGCACTTGCCTCCGGGTGCCGGTGACTCACTTCCTGGCCACGTAGGAGGCTGCAACATCGTGCCGCCTCCTAGCCGAGAGGAGGACGAGGAAGGCGGAAGTTGTACATTCTCAGATTCTCTCGATGTAAATAAATAGTTAGCAACTTTGAGAAAAAATCTACCTTAAGTTCGTTATTCTTGCAAGAATGCAGTCAATCTTGCAAAATGGGAATCCAAAACTTAACTTTGTCTATGTATGAAACTTGTATACAAGAATGATGAAATATTTCAGGAACATGTGAATTCACAACTTACAGGTGCTGAAGGGTTAGCTTTCAGACCGTCTGTTTATTTGAAAAAGGTTGCATAATGTCTTCAAAACAGAAGATCACAAGCACGCACCAGAAAGATGCATCTTATCTTAATTTCTTCAAAAAATTGGGACCTCATTCCTAAATCGTATTGATCACTGATGTACTTCAAAAAGAAGCATTTTCCTCTACTTGAACCATAACAAGTGCATAAACTTTCTCAACATTCCTATTAGTAAAGACTATGAACTTACAAGTCCACATTTTTTCTTTTTCAGGGAACAAGTCGACATCTAGTCTCATTGCTTACACAAATGCAAGTAATTTGTCACATGAAGAACTAAACTAACTCGAGAAAATCAGTTAGATTTGCTAACTTCAACCACCAATTTTAGGGTTTATCTTGACTGGAAAAATCTCACTAGAGTGCAGAAGTGTTCCAGCTGCTATTCACATATGCAGAGACGCACAAGTCGCTGAAATAACGGCATGGGAACAAGGGTGTTGACCCAGAGGAACGGAGACCTGGAGACAAAAGAGGCCACTCTGGCGCCGAACGGCGCCAGCGGTAGGCTTAAGTGTAAGACACCGCCCCCCCCCCCCCCCCCCCCCCCTAACAAACAAAACTAAAGAACAACCGTACACCTCTTTTATTATAGGAATGGAAGATCCGCTCATCCTTTCGAATTTCCTTTTACTTTCGTTGGTGTTATGTATGAATTAAAACAAAGAAATTATATTTTGGAATAGAAAATAATTAAATTTATCTCAGAATAAAAGGGATATAACTTGTATTACTTCCCAATAGAACTCCTTACAAACTGTAAATTAAATGCTGCCAGGTAATTTCCCAATCCAACAGGGTGTGTATGGAAAAGATTCTTTTACCATATTACCCATCCACCCGTAATCTTTTGGGAAGATGTTTCCCAAGTCTTCAATCTTTGAACTGTTGAGATGATATGCAAATCCTCTAAATAATGATTGATTCAGAAAGATGATTTCTTTGTAAGTATGAAATCCAAGGATGTAAATAGTTTTGTACATATTGTAGTATTTTTCACCTCGGAGTCTGGTGTTAAGAGTATTCTCATTATCTGAGTTCCATTCGAATTTATCTTCCTCTTCTTTCTCTTCCTCTTCCTCTTCATCTTCCTCTTCTTCCTCTTCCTCTTCTTCTTCTTCTTCTTCTTCTTCTTCTTCTTCTTCTTCTTCTTCTTCTTCTTCTTCTTCTTCTTCTTCTTCTTCTTCTTCGATACCGATTGGAGAAGTAGAATTATAAAAATTATAGTTGATATCTTCAAAAATCCAGGGTCCTTGAACTTTTTTATCATATATTCCAGGTGACATCATATAATCAATGTTGTTATCATGCTTCAGCACCCACTCGATCTCCCCATGCAGTTCATTAAGGATCCATACTCGAAGCTGACATTCATGCTCAATTGATGCAAAGTAAACCCCATTCTCTGATCTTCCAAGACAATACTCTTGTTCGCTCGTACCAATACATAAAGGCAGTTCAATTGCTTGGTATGCGCATCTTGATAAGGATACTCTAGCGAAAACAGAATCATTGACGATATCAGTAAACCAGCGAGCTGAGAGGGTTAAACAAAAATATAATCATAGTTAAAAAAATGGCATTAGTTCATTCGCACCTCATAAGAAATTGGCTGAGCACGTAAAGTTGTCCACGCCAGTAGGCAGAGTTGTTTCGCATGAAGAACGGCTCCACTAGCTGTCGCAGATGGGTGACAGTCCCTATGGCATCCCCTTGTCGAGCAAACGATTTCGCCTCCCAGATCCCTGTTGTTGAAGAGAAGACGTGCACCATACATGACGACGGAGGCCATTCCAGTTGCAGTTCAAACCCAGCGTCGCGCTGCTGCGGAAGAGGTGGGATTATCAACACCTCGTAGTGTGGTGAGACTGCAGGGTCAAACACTATATAGCGTGGGTTCGTGGCCACGTCAGGTGGCAGCGGCGGCAATGGTGCCCAGCGTCGTGTGGCGGGGTTGACGACGCAGGTCCTGAAGAGAAGGAGGCCATTGCAGTGACCCTGGATCATAGCATCTTCGTGTTTTGTGGTGGTGGGCACGTAGTGGTGGAGCTTGCCGCTGACCGCGGTGCCGTCTCTCGGGGGCGGCCGGAAGAAGAACTCGGAGATATCGCGGTCCTGGTAGTTGATGAACAGACCGGCCAGCGAGGGCGGGAAGAGATCCAACAGACGGAGATCGTCGATGACGGCGTGCCAGGCCTTGCAGACGCAGTGAGCCGCCGCGAGGCCGCGCGGCGGAAGGCGGCGGAGGACGGCCCCGAGCAAGTCCTCGGGTAGCCGATGCGTCAGGTCTGCCGGCTCCATGGTTAGTTGTCACGAACTCACGCCTGCCCTGCTCTGCTCTCTGTGGCGATCGCTTTGTTGCGTCTGTGAAAGAAGAATATATTGAGGACAAAAGATACCGAATCGGTTAAGGATCAACGCGGTCGATCGGAATCGGAATCGGAAGCGGAGTCGTACATCCGCTGGCACTTCCTGGCCAGCTGAGCAAGTTTCTTCGGATGGACAGGACAGCCATGGTTGTTGTGGGCTCTGAAGGTGTAGTTTTGGTCGTGGTTCTGTCGGCGCCTTGGCGGATGAGATGAGAAAGCTGTGCGGAGAGCAAACGGATGGGCGAGTGGGCGACGTATCGTGGCCCTAATGAGTTAGTAATGGGTGTTGGTGCAGAACATGAAGATGTCTGCACTGTACTTGATCTGTTCAGTCCTGTATGATATTTATGTGAAGCCTGTAGATGCTATCTGTTTAATCTATTTAACGAAATATATTCAGCTTACAGTCAAAAAAATTATATTCAGCTGTGAGTTTCTCTGATGTAACACCGCATCATAAAGATTAACTTGGAAATAACAAGAGGGGAAAGTCCATGTGAGATTTTTCTCTCTGTGAAATCACTTATTGGGTGATGGAAAAGTGATACATTACATGGTTGTGTAACATTACAAGTGAGAAATTCTACAGTTAACTTCTGTATCCAAACAATACACCTCAATTTTTCTATCTATTCCTCTTTCGGAGCGCGCTGTACCACATCCCTAATAACAGCTTGCCTACGCTTCTCAACTTGCTTTAGCAGCAACCAGAGACGACTCTGGTGTAACCTCAGGAACCGAGTGACCGTCCATGAGGTGGTTAACATCTGCTGCCCAGAAACTTGCCATTTTGATGTCATCTTTTGTCATCAGCTTGGAGTACTCTTCATGGTTGTACACCACATTGTTCTTCCCTCCAAGCTCTACCGGAAGGACTTCTGGATCTATGTGCTCGTACATCGTCTTCATGCTCTCCTCGTTCTCCTTGTACACAAAGTTCAGTTTCTTGACTGATTTTGGGTCAACCAATCGTTTGAGAACCTGAAACCATTTGAAACAATTAAGTTGCAAAATTTTCATACTGACAAGATATTTTTTCATTAATTCCTGAATAAAACCAGACATACAACACTAATTTTTATGAAATGGTGATGTTCAAAGCCTACACCTTAAACGAAGCCTCAAATACTTTGGGTGCATTGAGCAGAAATGCAATTGAAAGCCTCTCCGGGTAATGGTTTTGCAGGACACTCATACTCTCTCTCGATGTCTTTATGGGGGCTGCATGGGCAAGTGTCCATCCTGTGAAGTCTATCAGCCACACCATTTTGTCTTGACCTTCAGGCAGGCTGAGGATTGCATTCTCCAAGGTATATATAAGATGCCGCAACTGCCCTTCGTGAGACGTTGTATTCTGAAATTGTACGAGAACATTGTACAGTGACTTCTACGTCGGGGCCAAGGAAGCTAGAGACTAACAGTTTCCAAAATGAAACAGAAGGTGCAAATGACAATTTTAAACATGTTGAGTTGCTACCTGCTTTGTTGGTCTCATTACAACCACTGAATTGCCCTCTCTGTCTGGGAAACTTAACCTGTACATTTTACCTGTTTCTGCTTCAACAGAAACATCAGACTGAAATCAAGAAGAAAACGATTAGCCACTTGATCAAGTTATGACAAAACATCACTTGAGAAAAGCAAGCATGGAAAATGAGAAGAAACCAATTACCCAACGAATAGCCTCAGGCCTGTTAGCTGCCCTCCACTTGAGACTTTCTTCCAACATTTTTCTGGACTTGTCAACATTCCAGTTGCGGGCTTCTAGGTATCTTATCAAGCATGCTTCATTGCAGTACTTCTCTCCATAGGCAGACAAAGGCCCAAGTGCAGCTCTGAGTTCATTGATCTGCTAACAGGAGATTGTTACATGAGAAAATCGACAAAAAAATGGCAGACATGTTTAATTAAAGAAACTAGAAAAATAAATATCTGTTAACCTTGTATGCTTTATTACAGATAAAGGATACACAACACTTTTCAACAACAAGGACTGGTAAGTTTTGATATTATAGAAACACCAAAAGGACTCATAAGAGGGCTCCTTATGCTAAGCAAGAGACAGTTTGTCAAATGATCATTATAATCAATGGTAAGGCATGATTCTTTTCGAGGAAGTATGTGAAGTAGATTATAAAGTTGGTTGATAAATTTATATTAGATAAGTGGATATCAGTATGTCACTGGGGACTTGTGGAGTTGCCTATGCATAAAATGGAGATTTTTTATCATGCTAAAATAAAAATCCTGTAACAGTTGAAGGTTCAATTACAGCCAAGTTCACTTATCTATACCTCTTATAAAGCAAAACCCCACTAAGTGCATTAATTATTTTTCTATCTCAACATGCAAGCTATCCACATCACCCAATATTTTAGCCGATCAATTGTCCATGTCATCCCAACTAAAAATAATTAATAATAGTACATCTTTCATGCAACCTATCCATGTCATTTTTTTCAGCCATATAATTGTCCACGTCACTATTATTTAGTCCTCAAATATTCAATAATTGCACATGAATTAAATTTAGTGTCTCAACTATTGTGATCAATTGAATCTTGACAAATAAATATTTATTAATGCGTCTTATACCATTTCATTTACATAATAATTTTCTTAAGAGATTCCCGCTGCAACGCGCGGGTATTCATCTAGTAACACCAGATTTGAGAATACACCATTTGCCTCGAAATAAATATAATATATAAAAATATAAACCAACATATATCTCCCTCTGTTCTTGGTTTACTAGGCCACAACCATTCGGGCTACTACTTTGCTATATTCAGGTTTACAGTTTGACTGTTTGACCATTTTCATTTGTTTAAAACTGCCTATAAGATGGATGCCTGAGACAACAGATCCGGCCAACCTGAAACTTTTTAGTTTTTGTTTTCCTTAGGAGAGGACATCAACATTGTAATTATTGACTAGAAGACATTTAGTTTGGGTGCTAATAGCTCCACAAGTAACCAGAACATGACAAATTTCAAGTTACCTTTGTTTGTCTCTGCTCAGCATCATCTAAACTGAAATGAGAGGTGTGCTTTCTCCGAAACATGATTTCTTCAACTCTCAATGATTCTCAACCCTTAAATAGATTAAAAAACATTTGGAATAATATTAGGCAACCATGGCCAACCATTGTGCAAACCCACTTTGACTCTCACTAGTACAAGCAAGAAAAATACAATAACTACTGGAAACAAAATAATGTTAAATAACGGTAAATTTACATAGATGCAAGATTGATATCAACACATATATGAGTGAAAGTATCAAGATTGTGGAAGTTGGTTCTGTATCCCACTAGAGATGTTTCGTATTATCTCTCCCTTTTCCTACAAGCAGTTCAACGCTCCAAAATTACAATTAAAGTTGGAGAAAATGTTAGCATAACATAATTTGTTTTCTAGTACTCTACTAAATAATACTCTTTTATGCGCCAATATTTGCAAGTATATATGTGCAAAGATTTCCATTTAATTAATCTTTTCTTGTGGATATATACTTAAAAAATACTGTGAAGTCTGAATGAATTATAGACCACAAATATTTGGATCCCATTTCCGCATAAGTAAATAAGAGCACTTATATATCTGTTGTCCCTATCTGCACAAAACGATGGTGCCTCAGTGCCTCTTCCCCTTATTTTCTACTTATCATGCATCACTTAGGTATGTACGCAAACCAATTGTCAATCCTACAAAGGTAACGTCCTAATCACTCCAGCAGACTAAGACACGCAAAACATAAGCAATTCACTCCATTAACAAATGCAATATCCACAAAGATCTGTTATCTCCTCTAGTAATAATTGTGATTTTTATCGAGGACAAAGGAAAGTAAACTTTTGATCGTTGTAGTATGATGTCACCAAATCGGATTGGCACATAGTACGTTACAAAAATCACATACCAAATTGGGATCTTTGACTTGAAGGGAAAAAATTGTGGAAATGTGGAAGCTGAAGGTTTCAAACATATTACTTCTATCATCTGGATTTTTTTTTCGATAAAGGGCAGTTCATTACTTGTATCATCTGGATAGCTCATATGGGCAGAAATCCTGGATCTCCTAACGCAGCATAAATCAGAACGAGGAAGACGGGTTCACAAAAACTAGGTAGTATAAAGCTTTCGGAATCCATAAAGCTCTACTTTTTTTTTAGCGAAAAGCTCTACTGTTGGTGCCAGCGCCACGCAACTTTCCCCTCTGGAAAGAAGAGCATGTTCATACTCAGAGTTACAGTACAGAAGGGGGCAAACAGCAGGATTTTGACGTGAACATATGATGGATTTTATGGTGGATGGTTTCAGAGATGGTATCAGGAAAGCAAGAATCCATCACAGCAGCTACCAAACCAGCAGATAAGTAGATAACATTAACAAGAAATGAAAATTTTATCAGGAAAGCAAGATCTGCATACCAGGATACGCGACCAGGCAAGAAGTCCCAGCTAGACGAACCAGACCGGGGACTGAGACCAAGAAGAACTGGCCCGGCGCTGGTCTGCTGGCGTTAGGAGGAGAGGAGAGGGGAAATGGGGAGAGTTGGACTCGACTTTTCTCCTCCTGCTGTGCTCCCGGGTCCGCGAGAATAATCGCGGGAGGGAGCTGACGACGCAGCAACGCCGTGGAAGGAATGGAATCACGCGGCGGCGACGAGGGATTTCGCGGGAGTTTGTGGTTGGATTCTATAAATTCCTCCTTGACGATGAGTTGCTTTGCGGAGTGCTCTGGAAAATTTTCCAGATCTCAACCTATGGGCATCTACCCCTTTGTTCGAAAATGACATTTTCAACGTGTTTAAAATGTCCAAAAATTCTGAATGAAAATTTCACGTGTACATCTCTGCATTTTAAGTGCACCGCACAAAGTTTTGCAAAAATAAATTACTTTTATTTTGCCAGAGAAAAAAAGATAAATTTTGGTGCTTAAAAAAACTTATCACTAGACAACTTTTTGTTCATTTTACACTGCCCAATTTTTTTCCCGTTATTTCATGAAAATTTCTTCGCGGACGTAAACATGAAGATGTACGGGCTGAATTCTATCTTTTTTTTTCGAATTTATTGATATTTACAAATGGGTTTTCCAAAAGCGGGGGAAGATGCCCTCGTATGCAGGTATATATTTTTTACAGATGGACTATAATACTAGAAAAAAGCGAGAATGCTCACGTGAGTCCCCCAATGCGAGGTTTTGGCACTAGAGAGTCCGAGTTTTTCAATCAATGCCTTCAACAAGAAAGCGGTAAAAGTCTATCATGAACGGGTATATAACCAACAAAGGTCGGACTTTGGGTTTTGAGTCTGAACATCTCGTACACGAAAAGCACCACCTAAGATGAAGACACGCAATTCCTGCCCGCCGCCACTCACCGAGGACGTTGTTGCAAATCGCTGAGCACCAGGCTCACAGTTGCCACCGCATGCGGTTTTGACGAACGTACTTGCAGAGTGGCATGTGAAGTATCGTCTGCATCATTTAAAACCCCAACAATGACAAACCAGATCGTCCCGAATTCAACATAAGCGGTCGAGATCTTGAGCACTTCCAGTCGTTACCACCTTGTTATTTTCCCTGCCAGTATCAGCAATATATAAATGGTGGCAACGACGTGCTCGATGGTGCCGGCGAGAAGCCAGGGCTTCGAATAGCGGACCCATTCGATACAGAGGTCGAGAAACGCAAATACGCTTATCAATGAAGACAATTCGAAACCTTGCCAGGCCGGTGACCCTTGGCAATATGCTTGTCCATGGATAAAGGAGTCAAGAAACCCCAATACGCTTGTCCATGTAGGCCGCACATCTTGGCCAGAACAGCAGGACGACGGCCGGTGACGGCCATAACAGGCTGCGCATGAGCCGTCATGATCGAGATCCGGCGGTGGGCGAGATGTGCGGACGGCGACTTATGTTAAGTTGCATACATACCTGCTGAATTTAGACGAGCCCGGTTCGTCACGGACTAGACTTAGGGCACGAAAGAAGTCTGGCATTGTTTTCCATGGAACAAACGCGGTGCAAGTTATCAACCAAGCAAAAGTGGCTGTAGCTTTCAAAAGAGATCTATACAGTATGTGGTCTATTGGTCATTCTTGTCCACGAATAGTAGTACAATAGATAATTCTTTGAGACCTAAAGAAGTGTTTGACCGGAACTAGCTGGTGGCGTGGCTATATAACTTGAACTTGATCTTTCTGGTGTCATTCGAGCTCCGTCACCGGAGAAACTTGTATACCGCCAGAGAAACTCTGTCAAACCTGTGGTGGAGAGTCGATAAACTTTTAAAAACTTTGACAGCTATACACGTACCGCCGGAGAAACTTGGATTCTGTATCACCGAAAGAAAATTGTATACTAAAAATAAAATGCCAGCATCACTAGCACGATAGTTGCACGACCACCACTTCACTTGGCCAATATATTGCTCCTCAGTTTCACATTATAAAATCATATCTGACTACAGATGATATGGGCATACACATCGAAGTATGATGAAGTCACAAGATACATGCATGCCAATTCATAAATTTTCAAAAAATAAAATGATCCGTATATCCCTTGTTTTAATGGTGAAGCGACACAATGGCATCCTGGAAGCACTTTTGAAACCTCTGCATGCCAGCAGCCGGCAGAGCGATGCCCACCTCCATGCCAGCGCCGCTGCTCCGGCCCTCTGCCACCGTCATTGCACCGGTTCTCGCCACATACACAATATGGGCTGAGGCCTATGGATGAAACCGGCTGTAATAGTAGGTTATGTAATAGTGGGTGGCTCCAGGTTGCCAGGAGGTGGCTCCCTCACGTATAGGCTATTTTTTTCAATTTAGTTCGCAACTTTTTAATGTTGTGTGAGCAGTGTTTTAAACTTGAGTCATATTAGTTCTAACATCATATTAAATACATGCACTAGCCAACTAAGCGAAAATTCTGAACATGACTAGTCAATACTCAATACATTTACATTTCATGGCTGCGGTAGTCTGCTCTTCTCCGGCGTGTCCTTGGGTTGCCTCGGCGTGTTTTGTTGCTGAGAAGTCGAAATTGCTGTGGTTTCCCGATGGTGTACGATGACTGGCGGCAGATGTTCCTTTCGGTGAGTTTCCACGCGCCAGCCTGCCTGGTTCTCTCTTCTTAGCTCTTCTTCGGACTCGGAGCTGCGCTGTCTTGTCGCAGGGGCTGAGTGGCACGGATCTTCATATGGCCTCGCACGGCCACGACAGTGCGGGTTGGCTCGGCGACTGCCTGCGGTGAAGTCGGAGTCGCATGCTCAGAGTTTCGGGTTGGCGGCGTGGCCCCTAGGGGAGATGTGATGACGATGACGCCTTCATGCAGTCTCGGCGAGGCCCTCTCTTGAGAGGCGTGTGTGGTTTTTCTTTTTTGGTGCCACTCAGCGGTTGTGTTGGTTTTCGCCGGGTTTGGCCGGCGAATGGTGCGTTGTGTTGTACGGTTTTTGGCCGGTTTTCCTTATAAACTGTCCAACTCTTTTTCGGTTTAATCAATAGATTGTCTAAGTTTCGAAAAAACATTTCAAGGTTGGGATGACAAGAGGTTACTTACGTTACGTTGCGCTCATATCTGCTGAAGAGCTCCGGTTCGCCGTGGCACGAAAGAAGGCTAGTTCTCTTTTGCACGGAAGAAACGCGGCGCAAGTTATCAACCATGCAAAAGAAGGGAGAGGATTCGCTGACGTTGGAGACCATGACTTTGAGATCATTGACATATGGGTCCCACCTAGCGTGGCCCCACATGTCGGTGACCCAAAGTCACCTGATTTTGGGACTCCTAATTAAAGTCAGCCAATCTGCGCCCGCAAAAGAAAGGACTTATCGTTCACAGTCAGCTGTAGCTTTCAGAAGAAATCTATACAGTACGTCGTCTACTACTCTACACTGGTCATTCTCGTCGAAGAATAGTGCAAAAGGAAATTCCTAGAAACCTAATAAAGAAGAATAAACCTCTGACCGGAACAGGCCTGTGGTATGTGTGGCCATTATTCTTTGGAAATTGACCTTTTTGGCGACATTCGATCGAGCTCCGTCGCCCCTGAGATAAAGTTTTGTAATACTTTGACAGTTGTACGACTTGTAGGTACCGGAGAAACTTGGATTCTGCATCACCAAAAAGAAAATTGTACCAAAATTGAAATCCATGCATCACTAGCACGATAATTACACGACCATCACTTCAGTACTAGGCCAGTATTTGAAATGAACAAACCAAGCAATGTTATCTCTAGCTCCTCAATTTCACATTATAAAATCATCATATCTGCACGACGAACAACGTATGATATGGTGGGCATACACATCGAAGCATGGTACGGTGAAGCCACAGGATATATGCATGCCACCGGATTAATTTGCCAAAAGTTGAAGGATCAGTATATCCCTTGTTTAATGGTGAAGCGACGCAATGGCATCCTGGAAGCACTTTTGGAAGCTCTGCATGCCAGCAGCCGGCAGAGCGATGCCGACCTCCATGCCACCGTGGCTGCTCCGGCCCTCTGCCACCGCCATCGCGCCGGTCCTCGCCACGGACACGATGTCCACCTTGGCCGGCCGGCCGAACCCCAAGTCCACGTCGTACACACGGAACCTGGGCGAGCCGGCCACAGTCAGCATCCCGGTCCCGGCCATGGCAGCATCCTTGAAGCCCTCAATCCACGACTCTATCTTCTCAGGCGACCCGACCCCGCCCACTGCTTCCACGATCCCCGCAGCTACCGCCGTGCACGCGACGAATAGGCCACCGGCGCCCGCTTCCGCGAGCTGGTCCACTGGCGCCGCGTTTAAGACGGCGCCGACGCAGTTGCCGAGGTACTCGTCCGGGATGGGAGGCTTCATCCGCGAGCGGTGATCGATGGGGAAGCACAGGTATGTCCGTTTGCCGCTGTCGTCGCTTCCCGCTGCATCTTTGGCTCGCTGGTAGCATGACCAGATGAAGCCGAAGGTGGCGACCAGCGAGGAGCATCGCGGCGGCACCACGCCACGCCGCCCCGCCTCGCCGGCGACCACGTCCTTGATAAGTTGTATGTCTTCCTTGGACAGCGTGAAGGTGGCGAAGAGTTGGTCGTCCACCGACCTCTTGACGTGCTTCATCTGGTCGCCGGTCGGCATGCGCTTGACGAAGAAGTCCAAGAGACGACCATTTGGGTCGTTTATAAGAGTTCTGTCGATGACGGGGGGTGGAGGCCCTTTGGCGGCGCTGGTGCTGGCCGCCGCCGCCCAGGCGTGCAGGAAGCGCGTGGAGCTCGAGCCGTCACAGGCGGCGTGGTGCACGGCCATGCCGATGGCGAGGCCGCGGCGCAGCACGGTGGCCTGCAGCGCGAGCACCGCGCCGCCCTCCGGGAGAGGCGGCGCCAGCGGGGCGATCCTGGCGACCTCCCTCGGCTCGTCGGTGGCCAGCTCGTCGAAGTCGTTGTCATCATCGCGGTACTCGGCGACGGTGAAGGTGACTCCGTCGCCCGGCTGGTAGTAGAGCTCGTAGCGGTCAGCCGTCGTCCCGGGGGTGAGGCGGAGGCGGCCGGCTAGCGGGTAGAAGGCGTGGAGAGCTTGGGACAGCGAGGTCTTGAGGCTGGAGAGGATGGCGGGGGTGTCGGCGTCGTCGTCGAGGCGGTAGAAGAAGACGCGCTCGACGGGTGGGGAAGTGACCCACAGGACGTCGAAGAAGGTGAGCGGGAGGGAAGACTCCGGCGGCGGGGCGGCGCCGGTGCTCGGCGAGGGTGTTGCGAGGGTGGTCTCGAGGACGCTGAGAATCGGGGTGGCAACGACTCTTGCTGTGCTGGCGTCATTGCTGCGAGTGTTCGATCCTTGGCTCCTGCCTACGGTATGTACCTGGTGGTGATGAAGCGGGGCAGCTTCGTCGCGTTCGTTGCATGGTCATGGCCGTATAGCTAGCTTAATACTAGAAGGCTTGGAAGACTTGCTGACATAATCTCTGACGATAACGTACCGATTCCGGTGGTAGTGCTTGCTTCTAGAATTTCGAGTTTTCCAGTGGTTACAATGCGGGCGTGGACGTGTCGTCTCCGGCTCTCCGTAAGAGGTGATGTATGCAAAATCATACTTGGCTTACTTGCTACAGTAGCTAGCCAGTGGCCAGCAGACACCCATTAATTCCAGCATGTCTTTTTGACTTCTTGTAGACAAACAGTGCACCGAAAAGCTTCATGTACAGACAATGAAACAATCATGCATGCATGCTTCTAGATGCTCTTATAAAAAACCAGTTGTATGTGGGAAGAAAAAAGACAAATGACTATTTTGTAGAGAGAGTGACTATTTCTCAGTTCAGAAATGCTCCCTCCGTATCAAAATATAACCTTGCACTAAAACATGTCTAGATAAATATGTGCATAAAAAGCTAGAAAGTTATATATATTTTGATACGGAGGGAGTAGTTGTTTTCAGTCAATATTCATAGCTGATGGATGAATAGATTATCATCTCGTTGTACTTGACGAATACCAATATTTCGATTAGATGGTTCCGTTCGTCGAATCAGAAATATTTACTTCTCAGGTATGTGAGAAATATCAATACCTATGGAACACACCAAGCTAGAGTACAAAATTCAATTCACAAAGAGTCATTTTGTTTGACGGGTAGCAAATCATGGGGCAACAATAAGAATTATACAGATAAGGATGGTTAAGATAGAATTTTGAGACAAAATTATCATGTTCACGCCACTAAGTTTCAATCCCGCCTCCGCCCCTTGTCATAATTCAAAATATTGGAAACCATAAATTTGACAGGACAAGTCATTTGAAATAGCAACTTTTACCCAATAGATACTTCTCTTCCTATTTGTGCAACTGCTATCGGTCAACCAACAGTTGCCATCAGAGGAGAAGTACTACTATCTCCATTTCTCAAAATAAGGCGTATATTTTTAGTAAAAAATCAACATAGTATAATTTTGACCAATCTCATAGACAAAAATATGAACATTTAAAGATCAAATAAACATGCTATGACAATGTATTCCTTGGTGCATCTATTGATAAAAATTTGGTATTTCTAAATATTTATATTTTTTGTCAATAATATAGATCAAAGTTACAATACGTTGACTTTTGCTAAAAATATATGCCTTATTTTAAGAAACAGAGGGATTACAAAATAAGGTTTATGCCTTTGACTTGGTACCTATTTATAACAGGCCAATATTAGTTACATGGGTCTGAGAATCTAAATATAATTTATTTCACAACATTACAAATATAGGCAACCCATATTTAGTAAATATGTTTCTATCTTTCCCTTTCTAAGAATACAAGTTGGATCAAAGTTTGCCACAAGACCATTATGATTGGGATATCTCCTAACAATCTTACCCTTTACAACCCCCTTGTGTCTAAATCGGCCTAGCTGTATTGGTGAGAAACCGAGCCTTACCATTTGTAACTTATGATGAAAACTAAGGCATTTGTTTCCAAACCTTTCAGACTAAGTGATGAGTACATGGAACACTAGGTACCACTCATAGCTAACAAGTCCCTCATCAGCCTTGCCGAACTTTAGGCAAGCATTGGATGTGCCAGGAAGGTACATGAAAATCCACTGAAGGACCTTTCAGTGGTCTTTATCAAGATTAGCCATGTATCTCCTAACCAAGCTAATAACATATGATAAAGCAGGACAAGAGCAAACCATGGCATACATTAAAGAACCAACAACACTAGAATATGGACTCCTGACATATACTCAAAATTCTCATTCGTACTAGGACATTAAAGCTGACAATTTAAAGCGAGGAGCAATAGGAGTACTAAGGGTGTGTTTGGTAGCCCGCGTCACCCGATAATAGGTTTCCCAAGTGAGACAGGATGACCTTATACAGGTTGGGCTGAGATTTTGTCGGGTGTTTGGTGGCTTGTATGTGTTGAGCTAGGCATTGAAGGGATCTTGTTTGGTGGGTTGTATCCATTGGGCATGGTGAGTCATTTCACCATTTCAACTGTGTGTAAACAACATTTCAGTAATGGTTTGTAGTATGTGGTTGAATTAGCTTAATATATAATCTAGAGACGATCCTATGATTAAAAATATTATATCACAATTTTTACTTATAAGTCCTCCAAGTCCAGAAAATGAAATTACAAACAGGTCCAAAATCTTACACAAAGGCCCCTAAAATTGTTTTAGAAAAGCAATCTCGTCCTCAAAAAAGGCAATCGGGTCCTCAAAAAAAGCTACATCCATGGCGTGTGGGGAGGAGCCCGTCGGTGGCACTGGACGGAGCTTGCGGCCCGTCGGCGGCGCTGGACGGGAGGGACAGAGCAGTCGGCGGCGTGATGACGTGGATCGCACGTTCGTTGGGAGACCCCAAGAGGAAGGTATGATGTAGTGTAGCAGCAGTTTCCCTCAGTATGAAACCAAGGTTTAATCAAACCAGTAGGAGCAAGAAATCACTTCTGAAGGTTGTTGGTGGCGCCGTTTATGATCACCAACGTGGAATCTACACACAACACAATCAAACTACTTTGCTCCAACGAAACAGTGAGGTTGTAAATCTCACCGGCTTGCTGAAAACAAAGGATTAAACGTATGGTGTGGAAAACAGTAGTAAATTGCAGAGAATGAAAAGGAACAATGTTTGCAGTTGGTTGTGTTATCAGTGTAAAAGAATGGACCGGGTCCACAGTTCACTAGTGGTGTCTCTCCATAAAAGATAACTAACATGCTGGGTGAACAAATTACAGCTGGGCAATTGACAAAATATTGAGCGCATGACAATGCATATATATGACATGATGATTACTATGATATTCATGTGGGCATTACGACAAAATACATAGACCGTTATCCAACAACGTCTATGACTAATAATCCACCTCCAGGTTGTCATCCGAGTTCCCCGTTGGTATTAAGTTGCAAGCAACGGATAATCGTATTAAGTAATGTGCGTAATGTAAACAAATGCATTAGACCTAACGGCGCACCCTTAAGCTAAGCATCAGTTATTTTATCCCTAGTGGCAACAGCACATCCACAATCTTAGAAGTTATTGTCACTCTCCCAAATTACCGGAGGCATGAACCCACTATCTAGCATAAATACTCACTCTTGGAATTACAAGCATCTACTTGGCCAAAGCATCTACTAGTAACGGAAAGCATGCAAGATCATAAATAACATATAAGATAGATTGATAATCAACTTGACATAGTATTCAATATTCATCGGATCCCAGCAAACACAACATGTAGCATTACAATAAGATGATCTTGATCATGATAGGCAGCTCACAAGATCTAAACATGATAGCATAAAGTGGAGAGACAACCATCTAGCTACTGCCATGGACCCGTAGTCCAAGGATGAACTACTCACGCATCACTCCGGAGGCAGGCATGGTGATGTAGAGCCCTTCGGTGATGATTCCCCTCTCCGGCAGGGTGCCGGGAAGAGCTTCTGAACCCTCCCGAGCTAGGGTTGACGGCGGCGGCGTCTCTGGAACTTTTTGTGGATAATGGCTCGGGTATTTAGGGTTTTCACGTCGGGAGGAATAAATAGGCGAAAGGGCGGCGGCTGGAGACGCCCGTGGGGCCCACACCACCCCACGGCGCGGCAGGGGGGCCCGCGCGGTCCCATGGTGTGGCTGCCTCGTGGCTCCCTGATGCATGTAAAATGCATACATGAACTTTGCACTTTAATTGCTTATATTCCAATCATATTTGCATCATATAAGGGTTATATCAATGTTTTATAATGATTTTTGGGAATATTCATTTATTTCCTATTTTTATGGAATTAACCCTGCACAGGCAGAAAACCCCGTTTTCTTATTTTAATGTTTCAGGGACCCAAACGTCAACGAAATCACCTGGAAATTTACGGGCGTCAATATTTGGAAGGAAGAAGACCTGTGGGCGAAGGAAGCGAACAAGCGGAGGCCCGAGGCCCAAACGGGGGTGGCCCACGCGGCCAGGTAGTGGCCGCATGGGGCCCACCCGTTTGGCCCTCGTGGCTCCGTTGCCTTCGATCTTTTCTCCACCGACATCGTCTTGACCTAAAAACGCCTATATAAAAGGTCCCCCGACGTTCTCTGGAAGGAGCGCCGCACAAACACAGAAACACCGAAACGGAGATCAGGAGCTGCAGATTGGAGGGGGAAAACTCCGGCGGGGCGCTGCCGGGGTGGTCTCCACCTTCTCCAACGACTTCTCCACCGTCTCCATGATGAAGGGGGAGTAGTCCACCCCTGGATTTGGGTTTGTGGTGGTAACTTATGTATCTCTCCTTTCTTTGAGCTTCACTAATTAGTACCGTATGAGCTGCTGAACATGATTACGGTCATCTATGTAATTCCCATGGTGGATATTGTGGTGTGAGATAAAATTTGTTATGCATTTACTGTTTGTTGGATCTTTTATGACTTGTCATACTTTGGAGATATTCTATGATGCATGTGATGGTTTGATTTATGCATAATGCCTTGTTTATCTTTATCATGAGGTGATTGACACCACCAAGTGTAGATAGATGAGAGAGGTGTGGTCACACACACGAAATATAAATCATTGCACTAGTATTTAGAATATTGTCCATTAAGAAGTATGATGTATGTGGGTACGGGATGGCCGATGTGACACGGCATAGGTATTGAGTGACACAGTACCGCCCAACATCCTTTATCTGGGGGTAAAAAGAAAGAGTATGATGTGGGAGTGAGAGCAACCACGCTAGCCTTACGAGGGTGACCTAGCAACACAAATGAGTACTTCTTTCAACTATGTGTTTTAGGACATATAGCCGTTATAAAAGCTACCATTAAAACATGACAATTATGTGTACTTTATCTATAACATGATAATCACCGTAGATGAGAGAGAGAGGATTAAGTGAACCCATGAACCCATGTCCATTGTTCCTAGAAGAGAAAACCTTTGTCTTGTCCTCTTGTGTTGAAGAGGATTGGGACACTTTTACATTCTTGTTTTGCTACATCGAACTTCCATCCATCAACCACCTTGTTCTCCAAACTTGTTTAGTGCATAATCAACTAAAACTTGTGACACTTTAGTTGTAGGGAATAGATAACTTTTCCTTCTTGCTCCTGCGGATCGATACCTTACTTCCACATTGAGAGGTGCTACAGTGATCCCTTGCTCTTGGGGGTTATCAAGTACTTTTCTGGCGCCGTTGCCGGGGAGCGTAGCGCTTAAGTTTCTATTCTTGTGTGCACTAGATTAAGCTTGGGGAGGTTCCTTTAAACTTGTCTGGTTGTAAGTTCTTCATTACTTTTGCTATGGGTTTTCTATTTGATTATACACCTGAGGAACTTGCAACATTTACACTTGAGGAACTTGAAATATTACAAGAAGCTGATGATTTCTTTTCTCGAGCAGATGCTATTAAACGTAAAAAGTTAACTCTTGCTGCCATGGAAAGAACTAATATTTTGCAGGAAGAAGAGGACAAAACCTAAGCTTGGGGATGCCCATGCAACCTCAAGAAGATGCTAAAAAGATGAACAACTGGAGAATGAAGAGTTGGATCACCCAACTTCACCATCAACATGTGATAGTGACACTCAAACTCAAAAACCTTTTGTTGGTAAACTTATTGATGATAATGAGGAGTGTTGCTTAAATATGCTATATGATAATGCTTTAGATGATGGTCCTATGCTTATGATAATCCTCCATGTTTAGAAGTTGTTACTACTTTATGTGAGGATAAAAATGATATACTTGCTGTTTGTGAAAATACTCTTACTAATAAGAGTCCTACTTTGTTCCTGAATTCTCCTAATAACACCATAGAGGAGAAATTTGCTTATGTTGAGAAATACTTATGTGGTTTGCAATTATCTTTAGTTCCAAATCTTTGTTGCAACCATGATACTAAACTTGATATTGATCTTAATAACTATTTTGAAAGAGGGAAGCATGCTAATGAATTCCAAAATAAATTTGATCCTCTTTATGTGCCTAAATTATCTAAATTGGAAGATCCTATTGGTTATATGGTTGAATACACTTCTATTACTTGCAACTATTATGAGAGAGGAGGTTATGAGAACCCTCTTTATGCTACTAATAATTATGGGCTGCAAGTAACTTTTGTTAATATGCATTGGAAAACTTCATTCATATACAAAATGCCAATGCATAGAAAGAAAGTTAGACTTCGTTGTTATTACTTTTGTGTTCTATTTTTCTCTCAACCAGGTTTCAACTTGACTATTATTTTGATCGGTTTGAGAGCAACATGGGACCCTGGTATTATGCATGGAACACTTCCCAAGAAAGAGGGGAACATCAAAGTTCAAGCTCCCTCATGAGCTTCATCTTCAATAAACAAAAGTAAGAAGCCTAGCTATATGGCTATAAAGAAAGCGCTTTGCGGGAGGCAACCCGGTTATTTTTGTGTGTGATTTTTCTTTGTGTCCTCTTGCTGTAACAAGAGATTTTGTTCTAGTTTAGGTTCTGGAATTTTAATAAAGTGCCAAGTTTTACCCTTTTTGGTTTGAAAAGTTGCTTATAGCGTTCGGAGATTTTATTCCTGCACGAGTCAGTGCACGGTATGATTTTTAATTCTTATTCTGTAACTCCGAATGAGCTCATATTTGAACTGTAGTTGCAACTTTTCATCCTCTGTATGCATGAATTTTTCGGAATTTTTCGAGAAAGTTTGGTAGGGTAGAAAAATACGTTTTGCTGCTGCTGTTTTTCTGGACAGATTCTGTCCCATTTTGTTTGATGCATGCTTTGAGCTTTTAAGTTGAATCTTTTTGATCCAATTGAGTTTATGAGTAGGCATACAACATTATACACTTTCTGGACATCTCATATGAATTTTTGTTCAAGGATTATATGCAGCAAGAAACCTATTTGTTTATCACTATTAATGCACCCCACAGAAAAGAAATGGGAGAAACGGTGTTTTGAAGTTTTTTCACAGGGATTGGAGGAGATGCACCAAGAGCTATCCAAGGATGGTGAAGACCATAAGCTTGGGGATGTGAAGACAACCCCGCTGGACCTACACACTCTCGGTTTGCACACGTCCAACTTCTGTTTTTCGATCGAAACACTTTATCGCATAAACTTGGAGCGTCGTTTTTGTTTTTGTTTGAGTCTTGAGAGACCACCACACTATCATTATATATGAGAGAGCTACTGGAAATATGGGTTGAAATATGTTGGATGCTTTTATAAGATTGGGAAAAGGGATGTTTGACTTGATTTTTAATGATACATATAGTTGCATGATTCATGAGCTTGTTTATGAGTAATAGTTTGCAAATTCTTTTTGTAGAGCTATCACTTATTCATGTTTTGGTGCTGATTGTTATTTACTTGGTTTAACATGGATTAGTTAGTTCTATGGACACTCATGCATGCATCTAGATGGTCAACTTTCTCCCTTTTGCTAGCCCAAAAACTCCAACAAGCAAAAACTTGTTTCCAACACCTTCAACCAAAGTTATTCCAGTGAGTCCACCATATCTACCTATTGGCTTTATGCTATTCCGAGTATGTTTAACATGTTGTTTGTGTTATCTTACCTCTGAATGAAAATGTTTATGTTATTGATTGCAATGGAAAAAAGTTGGTTATATAGCTCTCACGAACTTGATGCACAATGTTCTTTTATTTGCATAATAAAACTTGACCCATTGTGATTAAGATTATGATGTTTGTGGCTTGATGAATGTTTTGGGTTGGAGTTAGCCCATATGTGCTGTCACATGGCAAGCTTTCAACACGCTCTTCATCTCATTTAGTTGATATCATGTGCTTTTGTCTATGGATGCTTATCATGTTGAAATAAATGTGGAAATAGAGTGAGTTTAAATGAGTTTGTGTAAATGGTTAGAGAGACGCCTGGGCCGCTAATCTAAGCCATGCATCATTCATGGTGGAAATTTACTTACATACTATGGTGAACCTTCTGTGATACACCTTGCAATAAAAAACTATTCCAATGGTAAATAAAAAGGGTGTTGAGATTGTTCATTTTGTTTGTTTGTCTTGTCATTTTGATATGGGCTTGTTCCATATCTGGGACAAGAGGTACCCCAGTTGACGCTCTTGATGATACTATTATGCTTACAATGATATTTAATTGAACTTGCTTTGTTTCCCAAGTTGAGTAACACATGGTGTAGTACTTGTATTCAAGGGGCATGAGACATTCAACCATTCTTTATCAAGCACACTACTCATATTTGCTTTCACTTTAACCTTAATCATTCAAGATGCTATGATAGGGGCAATGAGAGCTTGACACCAATGAATACCTTATTGCAATCATTAACTTAAGTAGAAGAGTTTGGAAGTTGGATGAAACTTATGCATGCTTTACCTCTACTCACATATACATCTTTCCAAAGTGTACACCTATCATATTCAGATTTTCATCTACACTCTATGACCATTGTAGGATGTTCTACTTATCATTATGCATACATGTGTTCCATATTACTTGCTACTATGTTACACTTTGTGAACTATCAATGAACATCCTTGTCTTGAATACTTGATATCACTTCATAAACTATTTGCATATTGCTACTCCTTTGAAGAATGAATCATTTGACTATATGTAGCAATAGTAATCATCTTTGATATCCATTGTTAAGTATTAAATTGCAAAGTCCATGTTAGTTTTATCATCTTCATACTCGAGGACGAGCATGGATTAAGCTTGGGGATGTTGATGCATGTAAAATGCATACATGAACTTTGCACTTTAATTGCTTATATTCCAATCATATTTGCATCATATAAGGGTTATATCAATGTTTTATAATGATTTTTGGGAATATTCATTTATTTCCTATTTTTATGGAATTAACCCTGCACAGGCAGAAAACCCCGTTTTCTTATTTTAATGTTTCAGGGACCCAAACGTCAACGAAATCACCTGGAAATTTACGGGCGTCAATATTTGGAAGGAAGAAGACCTGTGGGCGAAGGAAGCGAACAACGGAGGCCGAGGCCAAACGGGGGTGGCCCACGCGCCAGGTACTGTGGCCGCGTGGGGCCCACCCGTTTGGGCCTCGTGGCTCCGTTGCCTTCGATCTTTTCTCCACCGACATCGTCTTGACCTAAAAACGCCTATAAAAGGTCCCCCGACGTTCTCTGGAAGGAGCGCCGCACAAACACAGAAACACCGAAACGGAGATCAGGAGCTGCAGATTGGAGGGGGAAAACTCCGGCGGGGCGCTGCCGGGGTGGTCTCCACCTTCTCCAACGACTTCTCCACCGTCTCCATGATGAAGGGGGAGTAGTCCCCCCTGGATTTGGGTTTGTGGTGGTAACTTATGTATCTCTCCTCTCTTTGAGCTTCACTAATTAGTACCGTATGAGCTGCTGAACATGATTACGGTCATCTATGTAATTCCCATGGTGGATATTGTGGTGTGAGATAAAATTTGTTATGCATTTACTGTTGTGTTGGATCTTTTATGACTTGTCATACTTTGGAGATATTCTATGATGCATGTGATGGTTTGATTTATGCATAATGCCTTGTTTATCTTTATCATGAGGTGATTGACACCACCAAGTGTAGATAGATGAGAGAGGTGTGGTCACACACAAAATATAAATCATTGCACTAGTGTTTAGAATATTGTCCATTAAGAAGTATGATGTATGTGGGTACGGGATGGCCGATGTGACACGGTATAGGTATTGAGTGACACAGTACCGCCCAACATCCTTTATCTGGGGGTAAAAAGAAAGAGTATGATGTGGGAGTGAGAGCAACCACGCTAGCCTTACGAGGGTGACCTAGCAACACAAATGAGTACTTCTTTCAACTATGTGTTTTAGGACATATAGCCGTTATAAAAGCTACCATTAAAACATGACAATTATGTGTACTTTATCTATAACATGATAATCACCGTAGATGAGAGAGAGAGGATTAAGTGAACCCATGTCCATTGTTCCTAGAAGAGAAAACCTTTGTCTTGTCCTCTTGCGTTGAAGAGGATTGGGACACTTTTACATTCTTGTTTTGCTACATCGAACTTCCATCCATCAACCACCTTGTTCTCCAAACTTGTTTAGTGCATAATCAACTAAAACTTGTGACACTTTAGTTGTAGGGAATAGATAACTTTTCCTTCTTGCTCCTGCGGATCGATACCTTACTTCCACATTGAGAGGTGCTACAGTGATCCCTTGCTCTTGGGGGTTATCACTCCCCTCCGTCTCTCCTTTGGACTCCGTGTATGTGTTGGAAAAATAGGAGGTTCTGTCCAAGTTTCGTCCAATTTCGAGAATATTTCCAGACTAGCTTTTCTGGAATACAAAAACAACAGAAAACAGAACTGGCACTGTGGCATCTTGTTAATAGGTTAGTCCCAGAAAATGCATAAAAATGCTATGAAGTGTATATAAAACATGTAACAATTGGTATAATATCAACATGGAACATCAGAAATTATAGATACGTTTGAGACGTATTAAGCATCCCCAAGCTTAGTTCTACTCATCCTCGAGTAGGTAAAACTATAAAAACAAAATAATTTCTGAGGTGACATGCTACAATCATAATCTTGATCAAATAGTATTGTAAAGCACATGTTATGAATGAAGTGATCCAGGTCAATGGTCTATAGTTTGCTAGCAAGTAGATAATTAATGAGCAAACAACTGAATCATATAAGCAAAAACTTTTCATGAATAGTACTTTCGAGACAAGCATCAAAGAGTTTTGCATAAGAGTTAACTCATAAAGCAATAGGTTCTAAGTAAAAGGTATTTAACCAACACAAAGGAAGATTTAAGCTTCAGCAATTGCTTTCAACTTTCAACATATTTCTCATGGATATTTGTCAACACAAAGCAATATAATGAGTGCAATATACAAGCATATAAAAATTGTTACACCAAAGTTGACACTAGTGTTTGCTTCTGAGATAGAAAGAAGTAGGAAAACTGACTCAACATAAAAGTAAAAGAAAGGCCCATCGCAGAGGGAAGCAGGAATTAAATCATGTGCTAGAGCTTTTTAAGTTTTTGAAATCATAAAGAGAGTAAAAATAAGTTTTGGGAGGTGTTTGTTAATTGTCAACGAATCAGAAAATGGAAAGTACAATATGACCCCTGCCAACCAGACTTTTAAGAGCGGCTCCCATGAAGGACGTTATTTCTACCAGCAAGGTAGATCATCCCTCTTCTCTTTTGTTTACACATGCAGATATTTCACTGTTTGTCATTGCTTGACTGATAAATCAGGGCAAAAATGTGAAGAGAATTAAGCGGTTAAAGTTGTAATTAATTGGGACTGGGCACCCCATTTGCCAGCTCTTTTTGCAAAATTAATGGATAAGCGTATGTATATGCCGCTAGTCCGGTGGTAAAGTCTGTTTGACAGTTGACATAAAGACATCCACCCCGTCCTCATGAGCTTGATAAACATTGACACAAAATAGGAGTAATAATTTTTGAATAGTTTAAAGGTAGCACATGCAAAATTTACTTGGAATGGCAAGGAAATACCACATATAGGTAGTTATGGTGGACACAGATGGCATGGATTTTGGCTCAAGGTTTTGGATGCACGAGAAGCATTCCCTCTCAGTACAGAGTTTAGGCTAGCAAGGTTATTTGAAGCAAACACAGGATATCAACCGACACAGCAAGACTTATATGAAAACATATTGCAAGCATTATAAGACTCTACACTGTCTTCCTTGTTAACCAAACCCTTTTACTAGAAAATATCTAGACCTTAGAGATACCAATCATGCAAACCAAATTTCAACGAGCTTTACGGTAGTTCTTCATTAATAGGTTTTAACTACATAATACAAAAGCTTAAACATGAACTACTTGATAACTCAAAACAATTGACAAGTATCAAATTATCCAATACAGTGATCTACAAGAATATGTAAGCTTTTTCCATTATACCATCTACCACATGCAACATTTTCTGTTCCAACCAAACACCAATCAATTTATTTCAACATAAACTATCCAAACAATTATAAGTGAAGCAAGAGAGTACTTTCTTTAAAAGAACTAACAGCTCTGAATAAGAGATGCATGAAAAACAGGAGCTAAAAGAATAGCAATAGCTAGATAAGAATACTCAACAAGTATAAGTGAAGAATAGGAGTATTCATATGAAAAAGCGGAGCGTGTCTCTCTCCCAATCAAGACTGCTAGGGTCCAATCAAGTTGACCATAAGAAAAATAAAATACTGAAAATAAAAGCACACAGACGCTCCAAGTAAAGCACATATGATGTGAAAGAATTAAAATATAGTTTCACTAGAGATGACCTGATAAGTTGCTGATGAAGAAGGGGATGCCTTGGGCATCCCCAAGCTTAGACGCTTGAGTCTTCTTGAAATATGCTGGGGTGATCCATGGGTGCATCCCCAAGCTTAAGCTCTTCACTCTTCTTGATCACATTATATCATCCTTCTCTCTTGACCCTTGAAAACTTCCGCCACACCAAACTCAGAGTAATTCTCATTAGAGGGTTAGTGCACAATCAAAAACTCACATGTTCTATAAGGACACAAACATGACCGTTACTTTTAACATTAACTACTGCCACTGATGTTATGTGAAGCTCTTCACCCTAAAAAAGAATTCCACTCAACACTAGTAAAAGAGAGAATGCGAAAAATAAAAGACAGAATCTGTCTAAACAGAACAGTCCGTAAAGACGAATTTTTTCGAAGCACTTACGTTGCTCAGATCGAAAAACTTTAAACTAACGAAAGATGCGTACATATCTGAGGATCACGCACAAAAATTTGCAGATTTAAATAATTTTTCTGTGATTTTACAGAAGTAAAACGGTGAACAGCAGAAATCTGTTCCTGCGCAGAAATCCAAATCTAGCATCATCTTCCTATTAGAGGCAATACTTGGCACAACAATGCGATAAAATAAAGATACAAAGGAATTGTTACAGAAGTAAACAACTCCTTGACTAAAACTAAAAAGATAATGGGTTGCCTCCCAAAAGCGCTTTCTTTAATGCCTTTTAGCTAGGCTAGAAGATTTTAATGATGCTCTCATAAGAATAAGAGTTGAAAAACAAAAGAGAGCATCAAGAGGCAAATATCAAACACATTTAAGTCTAACCCACTTCCTATGCAAAGGAATCTTGTAAAAATAAATTATTGAAGCATAAAGCAACTAGCATAGAAAGATGAAACAAATGCAACTTCAAAACTTTCAACATAAAGAGGTGTTTTAGTAACTTGAAAACTTTTACAACCATATTTTCCTCTCTCATAATAACTTTCAGTAGCATCATGAACAAACTCAACAATATAACTATCACATAAAGCATGCTTTTCATGATCTACAAACACATAATTTTTATTAAGCTAAAAACAGTGGGGTCATTAAACCCACTTTTGACAATAGTAGTATAAAAATATCATTAGGCAATATAGGACCATCATCAAGAGCATTATCATATAAGACATTAGGGAGCACATTTTTACTTTCTGCAATTTCCTTTCTACTTGAGTCAAGGAGCTTGTTACTTCAAATTTATCAAAAGGAGATATTTCAATAGAATCATGACATTCAACAATATAGCATTCTTCCTCCTTAGGTAGGCATGGAGGGTAATCATATAATGTAAGAGTTAAAGAGTTACTATCTTTAGAGGTAGATCCTCCTTTTGTTCATCACTCTCTTCCTCTTTTTCATCAATGAGCTTTCAGTTTCAGCAATTTCTTCTCCCACAGGTTCCTGAAAGGTAGCAAGTTGTTCTGGAGAATAAGTTTTCTCAAGAAATTCAGTGATATAAGGATTATCATTGTAATATTCAAGGCAATAACCAAGTATAGCAAATTCTCAGTTTATAAGGAGCATCATCATCTTGAATAAACCAGCAATTTCATAGGCACCCTTAAAAACAACAAATTCTTCATTTGTTCAAGATTACCAAAGTCATAGTTTCCTTTAGCATAAGCAGCCAAAATTTCATTATCATTATAATCACATTGGAAAGGGAGGTGTTTATGCCTCTACACAAAAACATTCATTAAAGCACCAGGATTCATCATAAGTAAGCACAAGTTTCTAGCAAAACAATTCAATTATATATTTGTCCATAAGTGTTTCCCTTTTTGAGACAAGCGGTATTCCTTATAGTAATTTGCTGTTCCTCCGTGAACCCACTTAGCCAATAAGATTTTGTTTCAAAGAGAAAACCATTGATAGCAATAAATAACTAGACATAATAACAAACCGAAATAAACTAAATGCAAGAAACTATTTTTTTTGTTTTTGATAATAAAAGCAAACAAGACAAGATAAAAATAAACTAAGCAAGACAATAACAAAGTAAAGAGATTGGAAGCGTGAAACTCCCCTTGCAGAAATCCTCTTGCTCCCCGGCAACGGCGCCAAAAAATGCTTGATGACGTGGATCGCACGTTCGTTGGGAGACCCCAAGAGGAAGGTATGAGCAGTGTAGCAGCAGTTTCCCTCAGTATGAAACCAAGGTTTAATCGAACCAGTAGGAGCAAGAAATCACTTCTGAAGGTTGTTGGTGGCGCGTTACGATCACCAACGTGGAATCTGCACACAACACAATCAAACTACTTTGCCCCAACGAAACAGTGAGGTTGTCAATCTCACCGGCTTGCTGAAAACAAAGGATTAAACGTATGGTGTGGAAAACAGTAGTAAATTGCAGAGAATGAAAAGGAAAAATGTTTGCAGTTGGTTGTATTATCAGTGTAAAAGAATGGACCGGGGTCCACAGTTCACTAGTGGTGTCTCTCCATAAAAGATAACTAACATGCTGGGTGAACAAATTACAGCTGGGCAATTGACAAAATATTGAGCGCATGACAATGCATATATATGACATGATGATTACTATGATATTCATGGGGCATTACACAAAATACATAGACCGTTATCCAACAGCGTCTATGACTAATAATCCACCTCCAGGTTGTCATCCGAGTTCCCCGTTGGTATTAAGTTGCAAGCAACGGATAATCGCATTAAGTAATGTGCGTAATGTAAACAAATGCATTAGACCTAATGGCGCACCCTTAAGCTAAGCATCAGTTATTTTATCCCTAGTGGCAACAACACATCACAATCTTAGAAGTTATTGTCACTCTCCCAGATTACCGGAGGCATGAACCCACTATCTAGCATAAATACTCACTCTTGGAGTTACAAGCATCTACTTGGCCAAAGCATCTACTAGTAACGGAAAGCATGCAAGATCATAAATAACATATAAGATAGATTGATAATCAACTTGACATAGTATTCAATATTCATCGGATCCCAGCAAACACAACATGTAGCATTACAATAAGATGATCTTGATCATGATAGGCAGCTCACAAGATCTAAACATGATAGCATAAGTGGAGAGACAACCATCTAGCTACTGCCATGGACCCGTAGTCCAAGGATGAACTACTCACGCATCACTCCGGAGGCAGGCATGGTGATGTAGAGCCCTCCGGTGATGATTCCCCTCTCCGGCAGGGTGCCGGAAGAGCTTCTAAACCCTCCCGACTAGGGTTGACGGCGGCGGCGTCTCTGGAACTTTTCGTGGATAATGGCTCGGGTATTTAGGGTTTTCGCGTTGGGAGGAATAAATAGGCGAAAGGGCGGCGGCTGGAGATGCCCGTGGGGCCCACCCCACCCCACGGCGCGGCGGGGGGGCCCGTGCAGCCTCATGGTGTGGCTGCCTCGTGGCTCCCCTCCGTATCTCCTTTGTACTCCGTGTACGTGTTGGAAAAATAGGAGGTTCTGTCCAAGTTTCATCCAATTCCGAGAATATATCCAGACTAGCTTTTCTGGAATACAAAAACAACAGAAAACAGGAACTGGCACTGTGGCATCTTGTTAATAGGTTAGTCTCAGAAAATGCATAAAAATGCTATGAAGTGTATATAAAACATGTAACAATTGATATAATATCAACATGGAACATCAGAAATTATAGATACGTTTGAGACGTATCACAATGCTGGGTGGCTCTGGGCGTGACGGATCGAGCCGTGGCGACGCTGGACTCCTCCGGGCGGCGCTGGGCGGGGGCACAGCCGTAGGCGGCGGTGCTAGGAGCGGGCGGCGCGCTGCGTCGTGGGCTGGCGCGGGGCGGCGCTGGCTCACGCGCGACGCCTCGGGTGGGGCCGACACGTGGGGAGTTTTCGGTATGAGCTCGGCCAGGCTGTGGTGAGAAGCTCGATTCGAGCTTGATACGTGCATTTTATATCATCATTTATACCACTTATACCACCATATTAGGATGTTATTTGCATAATTATATCGTTGTTTTTACATGTTTTAGATGATTTATGGGACTTTCATACAAAGTCCCTATTTTTGGTATTTAATTTCCGGGAGGCAGAAAACCTCCTTTTTCTTGTTTTTAATGTTTCAGGAGATACAGGGACCCAAATGGAAAAAGGAAAATTGCACAGCTGGTTTTTCATCGGGAGAACAACAGTGGGAAGAAGATCGAAGGGAGGAGAGCCACGAGGCCCAAAAGAGGGGGCCCACGCGGCCAGATTCTTTGGCCGCGTGGGGCCCACCATTTGGAGCCTCGGCACTTCCTCGCCTGGGGCTTTTTAACGAGGTCTCCGTCTCGCCGAAAAGTAACGCCCTAATTTTTACGAGACTATCCGAGGTCGCGGCGGCGGCGAAACTCCTGATTCCCTCCGAGGGGGGTCAGATCCTGCTGCTCTGGAGCTCCGGAGAAGGGGGGGAAATCATCGTCATCGTCATCACCTCTCCTCCTTGGCGTGGGAGGAGGCCTCTACATCATCACCATCACCAAGACCAGCACCATCTCCATCATCATCTCCGTGATCCACTCCGTCCCCCTCGTAGTTTGAGAGTGGCTATACCCTAGATACTTGTCTTGTGCTACTATTCATGTTTGTGATTGAGTACTTGTCATTATTTGGTGGTGAAGCTATATTTTTAGATTGTGTTGTACCACTTATGCCACTGAATATCATCATGTTTGCACGTTGTGAGTAGTTCCCGTATGTTCCTGAGGCATAGGATGAATTGGCAATGATTTATATATGACATGTGTTGGTATTTTGTCTAGTGTTTATCTTTTTGTGTGATTCTATGATGATGTTGGGCGAACGTCGACTGCACAACACTTCACCTATATGGGCTCATAGGAGAACACCGTAGTGTATGGCGTGAGGGAGACTTGGGAGGACACGAAAGCCTGAGACCGAATCATTAAGTTACTTTACGAGGTATTAGTATCGGAGACCTAGAGCGTAATGCTATGGTGGGATTTTATATCTTAATAATTCTTGTGCTGTCATTTAATTGGCCACATGATCCATCATAAGGGGTTTAGTCTATTTATTTAGCTGTACCTAATAATAGCTCCGTCCGAAGAAGATTAAAACTAGACAAGATATTCAACGTGTTGTTTAATAAATCTATATGCCTAGCAATATCCATGCAGCCCTCGGGAACGTTTTCCACATATAAGTTACACATCACTTGAGCTTGTCCTCTTACACATAGAGGATTGGGCTTTCTCTCTCTTTGAGAGCTTTACTTGTTACCATTTACCTGCTGCATTGTTACTGTCCTGCAATTATACAATCGAAAATACCAAAAACACTTGCATCTTTTATTGTCTATTTATCATTTCTAATAACCAATACCTTCAGCTCCTCGTGGGTTCGACAACCTTTTCTATTCGAAAGGTGCTACAATGATCTCCTGCAGTTGGGAGTCATCAAGATACTTTTCTGGCGCCGTTGCCGGGGAGCGTAGCGCTATTGGTAAGAAGTTTGGTAAGGAAACTTGAAAGGTGAATTTTATTTACTGTTTTATTTAATTGCTACTATGCCATTTATGAATCGTGCCTCGCTGCAACTTGCTTTATATGAAAGTGCTTATGTTCCTAAAACTGTTGAAACTACTATGCCTGAGATACCTAAAGTGGGATATAAAATTCCCGTTGGTCATGTTAAAAGAGTTATAAAAAATCCATTTACAGGGGATGGAACTAAATTGCACGTGAACACATGGAAACAATTGAGGCTATATGTGGTTTATTTAGACTTCCTGGTATTTCTGAAGATCAGGTAAAAAGGAAGCTATTATATATGTCTTTATCTGGTAATGCTCGTATTTGGTTCAGGTCTTTAGATGAAGAAGTCACTATGGACTGGAGTATTTTGAGGAATGTTTTCTTTCTTAAGTATTTTACTCCTAGAGAAGCTTATGAGAACCGCTGCTATATATTTAATTTCTGGCCACATCTGGGAGAAAGTATTACTCAAGCTTGGGGGAGGTTAAAGGAACTCCTCCGCAAGAATCCTTGTCATGATCTTACAAGGAAAATTATTCTGATAAACTTTTATGTGAGGCTACCAAGGCAACAAAAGGAATTTCTGGATAATTCATCTAGTGGAAGCTTTACAAATAATACTGAAGAAGAAGTATGAAATTTATTGGAGACTATTTCTGAGAATACTGGTCATTGGGATCTTGATAAAGGTAATGAGCCCTATCTGGACTATGAGTATTCATGTGTAGAGAATTTCTCTACTTCTACCTTGTTTAAAAATCTGAGTGATACTTTTAATCTTGATCCTTATGTTATAATTGAGGTAGCTAAATCTTTTGCTAATCATATTGGTATTCCTAAAACTGGGTTTGAAGCTTATGTTGAACCTGTTAAACAATCTATGTTGTACCCAAAGTTATTAAACAGGTAGAACCAGTGTCATCCTTGACAATTGAGGAGTATGTTGAGGCACCACCATATCCAAACCAAGTCAAGGAAAATTTACTTATTGCTGTTTCTAACAAGAGTAAAAAAAGGAGATCTCAGCCTTATGAACAGATGGAAGTCAACAGTCAAATCTCTATTATCAAACAATTAAATGAAGAAGATCCTATTGATGTTTATCTATGTGAAGATGCTACTAAAGTTGTTAAAGGCAATTTGGCCAAGGTTGGTAAGCCTGTTATATCATGCACTATTGGGACTTCTAGTTATCATGGCTTATGTGATATTGGAGCAAGCATTAGTGTCATTCCATATTCTCTGTATCTTGAAATCAAGCTTGATATTGATCCTATCAGTATGGAAGAGACAGGTATGAGAATTCAACTTGCTAATAAAGATTATATTAATCCACTTGGAATTGTTAGAGATGTTGAAGTATTGGTAGGTAAAATTAAATATCCTGCGGATTTTATTGTGCTTGGTTGCCCACAAGATTCATTTTGTCCTATCATTTTCGGTAGACCTTTCTTACATACTGTTGGTGCTGAAATTGATTTGCTTAAAGAGAAAGTGTTTATTAATTATGCTGGAGAAAAACTTGCATTCAACTTTTCTAAATTTTCTGATAAGCATTCAAAGAAAGAGCCATTTTCTGAAGATGTAATTGAAACTCTTGCTCATGTAGTGATAACCCACAAGTATAGGGGGTGTATCGTAGTACTTTCGATAAATAAGAGTGTCGAACCCAACGAGGAGCAGAAGGTGTTGACAAGCGGTTTTGATGAAGGATTCACTGTAAATGCTCTCAGACAAGTTTTTAGGAGTTTTTGATATGACAGATAAATAAAGTACAAGTAAATAAAATGCAGTAATAATAGTTGCAGCGAGTGGCCCAATCCTTTCTACAGCAAAGGACAAGCCGGTTGTTGTACTTATAATGACCAAACGTTCTTGAGGACACACGGGAATATTGTCAAGTGCTTTCGCTTCATATAGTTGATTAATCTTCATTGTTTTGATAAGTGTTGTGTGGGTGAACCTATGCTAATGCACCGCCCTTCCTAGGACTAATACATACTTGTGATTATACCCCTTGCAAGCATCCGCAAATACAAGAAAGTAATTAAGATAAACTAACCACAGCCTTAAACTTTGAGATCCTGCTATCCCTCATGCATCGATATACCAACGGGTGTTCAGGTTTCTGTCACTCCGGCAACCCCACAATTGGCAAACGAATACACAATGCATTCCCCTAGGCCCATAAAGGTGAAGTATCATGTAGTCGACGTTCACATGACACCACTAGAAGAATAACACCACAACTTAAGCATCAAACCATTAAATATTACTCAACATAGTTCACTACTAACATCAAGACTTCTCCCATGTCCTCAAGAACTAAACGAACTACTCACAAGACATCATACGGAACATGATCAGAGGTGATATGATGATGAATAACAATCTGAACATAAACCTTAGTCCAATGGTTTCACCCAATAGCATCAATAACAAGAGTAATCAACACCGGGAGAGTTTCCCCTATGAAATAGACAAGATTCAGCCCTAGATGTTAACGGAGACGGGGTGCAGCGGCGGTGATGATGGTGTTGGCGGTGGAGATGATGATGATGATGATCCCGATGAAGTCCAGCTCGATGACGGTGATGATGGCGACGATTTCCCCCTCCGGGAGGGAATTTCCCCCGGCAGATTTCTTCCTGCAGGGGAGCTTTTCGCTCTCTGGTGTTTTCCGCCTCGTGGAGGCGGCGGAATATTTCGATGGCCGTCCTCTGTGTGTTAGGGTTCCGAGGGGGTCAAGTACGCGAAGGGGGAACGGCTGAGGTGGGCCAGGGCCCCCAAACCACCTGTCGGCGCGGCAGGGGGCCCCCGCGCCAGCAGGTGAGGAGGGCCCACCTTGGCCCTCTCAGCTCCCCTTTTGGCCTCCTCCATCTGGTAAAATAGGAACTTCCATATGTCTCCTTCGATTTATTGATCTTCAGAAATAGTGCATCTCGACGGTGCTTTTTCCAGCAGAATCCTGACTCCGGTGTCCAATTCTCCATTATTCATCAAACATGCAAAATAGGTAAAATAACATAAGTAACACTTCTAAATATGAAATATATCGATGAATAGCAGTAAATTATGATATAAAATAGTGATGCAAAATGGACGTATCAACCCCCCCAAGCTTAGACCTCGCTTGTCCCCAAGCGAAAACTGAGCTCAGTAAACATGACCACAAGTTTATGGAGCAAAGTGTCGATAAATAAAATACGGACAAGAAGCATCACATTCATTGATACACAAGTCATTCTAGACAGCAACTTCCCTTCATATAATCTAACTTGAAATAAGTAAAGGGAACCACGATGAAGTGCATAAAGAGAACCATGATTGGTGAAGGCAAACTTAAACTCTTGGTCAGAGAACAATTAACAGATCATACTTATCTTTCGAGAAGAGTCTTTATATCAGAGCTTATATAGCAGAACTTACATGCCTTAATCATAACAGTCTCCTTACAGTCATTGATAACTTTCAAAGTTATATTCATTCGGATAAAAGCTATTGTGCGAAACAAGGAAATGAGAGATATGATTAGAAGTATCAACACATATAACTAATTGGATCTCAACAACTCAAATGCTTGCTTGAGATAGAGAGGAATGGGTTTACTGACTCAACAATAATGTAAAAGATAGGCCCTTCGCAGAGGGAAGCAGGGATTAAATCATGTGCTAGAGCTTTTAAGTTTTGCAAAGCATATAGAGAGTATGAAAATAGTTGTTTGAGCTATGTATGTCGTTGTCAACGAATCGTAGTAAAGTGAACACTAACCCCTTGTCAACCAGACTTTCAAGAGCGGCTCCCATGAAGGACGTTATCTCTACCAGCAAGGTAGATCATCCCTCTTCTCTTTTGTTTACACATGTATTTTAGTTTCTTTATAGTTGACACTCCTCCCAACCTTTTGCTTACACAAGCCATGGCTAACCGAATCCTCGGGTGCCTTCCAACATTCACATACCATGGAGGAGTGTCTATTTGCAAATTAAGTTGCTTACTGATAAATCAGGGCAAAACATGTGAAGAGAATTATTAATGAAAGTTGTAGTTAATTGGGACTGGGCACCCCATTTGCCAGCTCTTTTTGCAAATTGTTGGATAAGCGGTGTATATGCCACTAGTCCATTGGTGAAAGTCTGTTTGACAAAAGTGCTAGAGAAACTCTACAGAACCCTCATGAGCTAATAAACAGTGACACAAAACTAGGAGTAATAAGTTTTGAATAATTTAAAGGTAGCACATGAAGTATTTACTTGGAATGGCGCAAAATACCATATAGTAGGAAGTTATGGTGGACTCGAATGGCAATGGTTTGGCTCAAGGTTTGGATGTATGAGAAGCATTCCCTCTCGATACAGGTCTTTGGCTAGCAAGGTTATGTAGCAAGCATAAGAGTTGAGGGATACAAACAATTATACAAGTGATAAGAATAATCATGCAATCTTCCTTAGAAGCACAAATAGTTTAACTTAAGAATACTAAGCTTATGAGCTACAAAGAAAGAAAGATCATGGAATAATATATTTGCATGCACTCCCTCTCTCTACTTAAGTCTCAAAGTATTGTCTACTACTGACCAATGCTAAGTTTGCCAAAACCAAAAAGATTAACTTGGTGCTCTAAAAAGTGATCCCTATACTAACAACAAGGTTATCAATATGAAAGAGAATTGCAAGCTAAAATAAAGTATGCAGAAAGTAAATGATAAAACTTCTCATTAATATTTCATAACGGCAACTCACACCAAGGGATACATAGATAACCAACTAAAAGAGAGATACTTCCACATTGCAAACCATCATATAAGATAACTTCCCTACTCACGATATGACTTTATGGAAAAGTAAAAGGTAAAGATAATGATGTGATACCGCGGCACTCCCCCAAGCTTGGAACAAACCAAGGGGATGCCAATACTTGATGAATTACTCCTTCGGTGGTGGTGGATTGTTGATAAGCTTATCAACCAGCTCCTTCAGTTCATCAATCTTGTAGGTGAGGGCGCGAATCAGCTCAGAGTTGTGTTCGATGCGATTCATAAACTTGTCAGACTGCGAGTCCCAACTCTTGGAGTTGTTTCCCCACTCCTCAGCAGCAGAATCCCTCTTTCCTGTATTGTTAGAACGATCTATATTCCAACCACTAGGCAATCAGCCTCCGGGATCCTCTCAATTTGATGCTTATGGATAAGAGTATGGAAGGGGTTATTTATGCCTGGGGAAGATGTCCTGGGAGCCAAGAAGCGTCGTGGAACCTTCCCTCCGGTGCTCATCCGCGCCCTTGCCTGGGCTTGAATGGATTTGCCACCACTCCGATGCTTGCAACGGTAGCGCGCGGGTATTCGCGCGGGTCTTCCTCCACTTCTCCTTCATCTTCGCTCTTGACTTCCTCCTTCAGCTTGGGGTCTTGAGTCTCGTCTTCCAAAGGCTCCTTGCCCTTGTTGTTGTTGTTGGAGACCATGGCGCTTCTAAATCTGAAAACAATATCTGGACAGAAACAGCTCGAAACGAAACACGATGAAAAGGCGAGATACGAACCTCGGGGGTTCGGGTGAGTTATATAGCAAAAAGTTTTACAACATAAGGAAGGTACAGGAGGAAACCTGATCGGAGACGAGCTCCGGGGTGCTCAAACCACCAGGCGGCGCGGCTGGGGGGCCCACCGCGCCGACCTATGGTTTGGGCACCACGGGTGCCGTCTCCCATCCGGTTCGGTCTCTTATTTTTCCATATTTAATAAAAACGACGAAAATATCTTCTAGAAAGTTATTCGCGAAACTTTTCTTACCGAAACTGTTACCTATTCGAATCGAATTCTGCAGTCCCAGAAAAATGTTCTTCAATGAAAGTTTCCGGAGTCACCACTTTAATTGTATCAACCTCTTCATTAATAGAATCTCCAGAAATATAATGCTTGAGTCTTTGACCATTTACCACTTGTGTAGAGTTATCTTTCAATGAAGCAATTTTTATTGCACCTGAACGATACACCTCCACAATAACAAATGGTCCTTCCCATTTTGAGAGTAACTTTCCTGCAAAAAATCTGAGACGAGACCTATACAATAGAACTTTCTCACCAACATTAAATTCTCTTTTAAGAATTCTCCTATCATGCCATCTCTTAACTTTTTCTTTAAAGAGTCTAGCATTTTCATAAGCCTCACTTCTCCATTCATCTAAAGAACTTAAGTGCAACAACCTTTTCTCACCGGCAAGTTTAAAATCTCTATTAAGTTCTCTCACTGCCCAATAAGCTTTGTGTTCTAATTCTAAAGGCAAGTGACAAGCTTTACCATAAACCATTTTATAAGGAGACATGCCCATGGGGTTCTTATAAGCAGTTCTATAAGCCCATAAAGCATCATTTAACTTACTAGCCCAATTTTTTCTAGATTTATTAACAGTCTTTTGCAAGATAGATTTAATCTCCCTATTTGACAATTCTACTTGTCCACTAGTTTGAGGATGATAGGCTGAAGCAATTCTATGATTAACACCATATTTAGCAAGAGTCTTTCTAAAACCACCATGGATAAAATGAGAACCTCCATCAGTCATAAGATATCTAGGTACACCAAACCTAGGAAAAATGACATCTTGAAGCATTTTTAAAGAGGTCTCACCATCAGCACTTTTAGTAGGTATAGCTTCTACCCATTTAGTGACATAATCAACAGCAACAAGTATATGAGTATTACCTTGTGAAGAAGGAAAAGGACCCATGAAGTCGAATCCCCAACAATCAAATGGTTCAATAACAAGAGAATAACTCATAGGCATTTCATTGCGTCTAGAGATATTACCAACCCTTTGACATTCATCACAAGATAAAATAAACTTTCTTGCATCCTTAAAGAGGGTAGGCCAATAAAAACCTGATTGTAGAACTTTCTGCGCAGTTCTATCTCCAGCGTGATGCCCTCCATAAGCACTTCCATGGCATTTCCTCAGTATTTCCTGTTGTTCATATTCAGGAACACATCTTCGCATAATACCATCGACTCCTTCTTTATATAAGTGTGGGTCATCCCAAAAGTAATGCCGCAAGTCATAAAAGAATTTCCTTCTTTGCTGAGCTGAAAAGGTTGGAGGCAAGTACTTGGAAACAATAAAGTTAGCATAATCAGCATACCAAGGACTATCTCGCGAACTTACACTTATTGCAGCCAATTGTTCATTTGGAAAGCTATCATTAACAGGAATAGGATCATAAGGAATGCTTTCCAATCTAGACAAATTATCAGCAACAGGATTTTCAGCACCTTTTCTATCTATGATATGCAAATCAAATTCTTGCAAAAGAAGTACCCATCTAATAAGCCTTGGCTTAGCATCTTTCTTTTCCATAAGGTATCTAATTGCAGCATGATCAGTATGAATAGTGACTTTCGAATCAACTATGTAGGGTCGAAATTTGTCACAAGCAAAAACTACAGCTAGAAATTCTTTTTCAGTAGTGGCATAATTCTTTTGAGCAGAATCAAGAGTTTTACTAGCATAATGAATAACATTTAACTTTTTATCTACTCGCTGCCCAAGAACAGCGCCTACAGCATAATCACTAGCATCACACATAATTTCAAAAGGTAAATTCCAATCAGGTGGTTCAACTACAGGAGCGGTGATTAAAGCCTTTTTCAAAGTTTCAAAAGCTTCCTTACAATCATCATCAAAAACAAAGGTACATCTTTTTGAAGAAGATTAGTAAGAGGCTTGGAAATTTTAGAGAAATCTTTAATAAACCTCCTATAAAAACCAGCATGACCAAGAATACTACGAATACCTTTAACATCTTTGGGACAAGGCATCTTTTCAATTGCCTCCACTTTAGCTCGATCAACTTCAATACCTCTTTCAGAAATTTTATGTCCAAGAACAATTCCTTCATTAACCATAAAGTGGCATTTCTCCCAATTAAGAACAAGGCTAGTTTCTTCACATCTCTGCAAAACTTTGTCAAGGTTGTGCAAACAATTATCAAAGGAAGTTCCATAGACGGAGAAATCGTCCATGAAGACTTCCACAATTTCCTCACAAAAGCCATGAAAAATAGCAGACATGCATCTTTGAAAAGTAGCAGGAGCATTACATAAACCAAAAGGCATACGTCTATAAGCATAAGTTCCATAAGGACAAGTAAAAGTAGTTTTCTCTTGATCTTGCGCTCTCACAGCAATTTGAGAAAACCCAGAATACCCATCAAGGAAACAAAAGTGAGTTTTCTTGGACAACCTCTCAAGCATTTGATCAATAAAAGGCAAAGGATAATGATCTTTCTTAGTTACTTTGTTAACCTTTCTAAAATCAATGCACATCCTATAACCAACTACTACTCTTTGAGGAATTAGTTCATCATTTTCATTAGGAACAACGGTAATTCCTCCTTTCTTAGGAACACAATGCACAGGACTTACCCATCTACTATCAGCAATAGGATAAATAATACCAGCTTCAAGAAGTTTTAATACCTCATTTCTTACCACTTCTTTCATCTTGGGTATTAAACGACGCTGATGCTCAACAACAGGCTTTGCATCAGGTTCCATGTTGATGGCGTGCTGACATATAGTAGGAGAAATTCCCTTCAGGTCATCAAGAGTATATCCCATAGCTCCGCGGTGTTTCCTCAACACTCCCAATAACCTTTCCTCCTCTGTACCTGAAAGTTTAGAGCTGATAATAACAGGATATATTTTCTTATCATCAATATAAGCATATTTAAGATTATCAGGCAGAGGTTTCAAATCAAAAACAGGATCCTCCTTGGGTGGCATTGTGGTACCCAAATCTTCCACAGGTAAATTGTGTTTGAGCATAGGTTGACGAAGGAATACTTCATCAAGCTCATTCCTTTCTTCCCTGAAGTTCTCACTTTCATGATTCTCCATATGTTGCTGCAAAGCATTGTTAGGAGCAAGAACAATAGATGCAAGTTGAGCAATTTCAAAATCCTCACTAGGCAATTCAGTTTCATAAGGTGCTTTAGCAAATTTAGAGAAATTGAATTCATAAGATTCACCAGCAAATTTAGTAAAGATTTTCTCTTTCTTACAGTCTATAACAGCACCACAAGTATTCAGAAAAGGTCTACCAAAAATAATAGGACAACTATCATTGGCAGCCGACCCAAGTACAAGAAAATCAGCAGGGTATTTAGTCTTACCACAAAGGACTTCGACATCTCTAATGATACCAATTGGAGAGATAGTTTCCCTATTAGCAAGCTGAATAACCACATCAATCTCTTCAAGTTTACAAGGAGCAATTTCGTGCATAATTTCCCTGTAAAGCTCATAAGGAATAGCACTAGAACTTGCACCAATATCACATAAACCATAATAGCAATGATCACCTATCCAACAGAAAGCACAGGAACACTAGACTTCCTAGAACTTTTAGGATGTGAGACAATATTAGAAGCATCCTCACAAAAGATAATGTGTCTATCTTCTAAATTTTCAGTGACAAGATCTTTAACCAATGCTACAACAGGTTCAACAGTTATTTGCTCATCAGGTTTGGTAGTTTTCTTATTACTTTTACTAACAACACCAGTTATGATAGTATGTTCCTTAATCTTATTAGGAAAAGGAACTTTTTCAATATAAGGTTCTGGAATAATGCGATCAGCAACATTAACCTCAACACCTTTAGATATATGAGAAACAGATTCATCTTTATATGGTTCATGATAATTTTTAAAACCCTCCTTCGGCAAACCGAAATAGGAAGCAAAGGCTTTATAAAAGTTTGCAACAATTTGAGAGTCAAGACCATAAGTAGTGCTAATTTTGCGATAATCATCAGTATCCATAAATTTTTAACACACTCAAAGTCATAGTTATACCTGACTCCCTACCTTTGTCATTCTCCCATCCTTCAGTGTTCTCCTGAATCCGATCAAGAAGGTCCCACTTAAACTCTTCTTTATTACGAGTGAACGATCCAGCACAAGTGGTATCCAATAGAGTTTTATCTTGAAAGGAGAGTCTTGCATAAAAGTTATCAATAACAATATTACCAGGAAGCTCATGAATGGGACATTTGAGCATTAATGCCTTCAATCTCCCCCACGCTTGAGCGATACTCTCTCCATCATAGGGCCAGAAGTTATATATGAGGTTCCGATCCTTATGAATCTCACTTGGAGGATAGAATTTGGAGTAAAAGAGAGGTACAATTTCCTCCCATCCAAGAGAATACCCATTCTTCAGCAGTTTATACCAATGTGCAGCTTTACCAGACAGTGATAGAGAGAATAATTTCTTCTTAACTTCTCCCATCGAGATACCTGCACACTTAAATAACTCGCACAATTCATGCAGAAATAACAAATGATCTCCAGGATGGACAGTTCCATCTCCTGCATAGCGGTTATTTGTGACACGTTCAACAATTTTCATAGGAATTTTGAACGGTATTACCTGCTCATCTGGCGCCTCCTCTACTACCTTAGCAGTGGTAGTTGTTTTCCCAAATAGGAATTCAAGAGAAGACCCCTCCATAATGAGATATAGCAGCAGGCAAAAATAAAAACAGCACGTACAATAAATGTTTCCCTTACCAATTCCACTTACCAATAGCGCTACACTCCCCGGCAACGGCGCCAGAAAATAGTCTTGATAACCCACAAGTATAGGGGGTGTATCGTAGTACTTTCGATAAATAAGAGTGTCGAACCCAACGAGGAGCAGAAGGTGTTGACAAGCGGTTTTGATGAAGGATTCACTGTAAATGCTCTCAGACAAGTTTTTAGGAGTTTTTGATATGACAGATAAATAAAGTACAAGTAAATAAAATGCAGTAATAATAGTTGCAGCGAGTGGCCCAATCCTTTCTACAGCAAAGGACAAGCCGGTTGTTGTACTTATAATGACCAAACGTTCTTGAGGACACACGGGAATATTGTCAAGTGCTTTCGCTTCATATAGTTGATTAATCTTCATTGTTTTGATAAGTGTTGTGTGGGTGAACCTATGCTAATGCACCGCCCTTCCTAGGACTAATACATACTTGTGATTATACCCCTTGCAAGCATCCGCAAATACAAGAAAGTAATTAAGATAAACTAACCACAGCCTTAAACTTTGAGATCCTGCTATCCCTCATGCATCGATATACCAACGGGTGTTCAGGTTTCTGTCACTCCGGCAACCCCACAATTGGCAAACGAATACACAATGCATTCCCCTAGGCCCATAAAGGTGAAGTATCATGTAGTCGACGTTCACATGACACCACTAGAAGAATAACACCACAACTTAAGCATCAAACCATTAAATATTACTCAACATAGTTCACTACTAACATCAAGACTTCTCCCATGTCCTCAAGAACTAAACGAACTACTCACAAGACATCATACGGAACATGATCAGAGGTGATATGATGATGAATAACAATCTGAACATAAACCTTAGTCCAATGGTTTCACCCAATAGCATCAATAACAAGAGTAATCAACACCGGGAGAGTTTCCCCTATGAAATAGACAAGATTCAGCCCTAGATGTTACAACGGAGACGGGGTGCAGCGGCGGTGATGATGGTGTTGGCGGTGGAGATGATGATGATGATGATCCCGATGAAGTCCAGCTCGATGACGGTGATGATGGCGACGATTTCCCCCTCCGGGAGGGAATTTCCCCCGGCAGATTTCTTCCTGCAGGGGAGCTTTTCGCTCTCTGGTGTTTTCCGCCTCGTGGAGGCGGCGGAATATTTCGATGGCCGTCCTCTGTGTGTTAGGGTTCCGAGGGGGTCAAGTACGCGAAGGGGGAACGGCTGAGGTGGGCCAGGGCCCCCAAACCACCTGTCGGCGCGGGGGGGCCCCCGCGCAGCAGGTGAGGAGGGCCCACCTGGCCCTTCTCAGCTCCCCTTTTGGCCTCCTCCTCATCTGGTAAAATAGGAACTTCCATATGTCTCCTTCGATTTATTGATCTTCAGAAATAGTGCATCTCGACGGTGCTTTTTCCAGCAGAATCCTGACTCCGGTGTCCAATTCTCCATTATTCATCAAACATGCAAAATAGGTAAAATAACATAAGTAACACTTCTAAATATGAAATATATCGATGAATAGCAGTAAATTATGATATAAAATAGTGATGCAAAATGGACGTATCATGTAGCTGTAGCTTCAACAGACGTGGTGGAAAGATACATGCTTAATCAAGATGAACCATTTAATGAAGAAGAAAAAGATGCTTTAGAACAAATACTTTCACAACAGCCACCACAATTACAATTGCATATCCCACCTGATAATTTAGGAGTGCTACCACCACCTAAAGGGGATCCTAGCTTTGAATTAAAACCTTTGCCTACAAATCTGAAATATGCATATTTGGATGAGAAGAGCATATATCCTGTCATTATTAGTGCTAACCTTTCAGCTGAAGAAGAAGAGAAATTACTGTAATAGACCGATTTTTGGAGTTTTCAAAAACTTTTATCTAAAAATGAGGACTAGAAAATTCCGTTTAATTAATTTAAAGTTAATTCAACTTTTCATAAACATGAAGCTTTATAATGAATTAATACCAATGTGAATTGAAATCTTAGTTTAGTGTCCTTTAAAATTGATTCGTATTTTTCTTGGTTTCAGCATATTAAAATATCCTCCTCTGAATTTGATTTCGTTTTCATGAATTCATTTGCTATTTTGGGAGCTTTGTATCCAAAATCATGATTTCTAGAATTACTTACTTATTTATTTCTATCCAAAATCCCATCCAAGCACATGCACGTGCAAGCAATGCTTTTGGCTAGCTTGTGTACACAAGTAGTACACAACATGCACCGATCGTTCCTTTCCTAGTGTCTTTCTTCTGTTTCTTTTTCCTATGATGCTTGGTACTCTAGCAAGTCGCTAGCTAGTTTCTCTCCCTCATTCTTTTCCGTTCTCATGTACAATCGATTCACCGATCGATCCTTTCCTTGTTTCTTTTCTTTCCTTGTCCAGCGATGTGCTGCCCAATCTCTACACGATTCATAGATCGCCCCAGTAGCACCAGCCACCAGGCCAACTGAACCAGTAGACCCAGCCGAGCCAACCAAGGTAGAAAGCACTGCTCGTTCTCCCTCGCACGCACGGGGCGCGGTCACAGCAGCCGAAGCGCCTCGCTACTCTCGGTCTTCTTCCTCTTCCGTTACTCTCAGCAAACATAAACGGCAGCGAAACTGTCATATGAGAAACTGCAGGTCGCAATGAAACTGCCGCATCAAATTCTCTTTACTCAGCCGTTCGTTTTCCAGTCTGCCCGCCTCACAAGATCATGTGAAACGCCAGTAAGCCAAGCCTCGCCCCAGCCTATCTAGAGCACCCAGTCGATCTCCTTGCTCTTCTTTTCCATCCCGAGCAGCCAGCGCAATCCCTCTTTCGCCCCACGACCCAATCTCGCGAAACTCCGGTCAGACCGTCCACGAAGACGCCGCCTGCGCTCCCAGCGACTCCGGCCACACCATGACAAACTGTCGCGCCAAAACGACTGCCAGGACCAGGAGGACCGATTCAGGCGACCAGAAGATGGATTGGTTGATTGCAGCAGACGAATTTCGTGACCACATCTTCTCGGTTCATCGACTTCGTCAGATGAATTCCTCACGTATGGTGAGAATCTAATCAACTCATTTGCAACATTGTATCATAACATGTAGCTCTAACTCCTAGGCAAGTTTCCACATCACATCCGTTCCATCGTCCATGTGAATTTTCAACCATGCCATCCAACATCGACATGGTTATGCCGTCTCCACTTTTTATCTCAATTTCTTTAAACCTTTCGCACTTTGTAAATCTCATCTCCAGCAGTCCAAAGGAGAAGACGGATCTCCAATCCGACCATCAGAAATCAAACTCCATTGATGCCAATTCCATGAATACTCACATTGTCATGCAAATCCTATCTCAGTTCATCTTTACGCTTCAATCTAAACATGTGAACGTATCTAGATGTCCGTAGACACCATTTGGTGGATTTGTATTGTAAATACACTGGGTAGAATTAAAGTTCAGCTTTAATATACGGTATTGATTTATATGCTTAATTTTGTGTGTGATTTATTTCTTAGTTGAACCACATGTGTAGGTGTTTTCTGCAGTTTATGTATATTGTTTGCTGACATGGGTAGATGGTCGTTTCGTTTATATTTAAATAGTTGTTTATGGTTTATTATATTGTTAGTTTTGCTTGTGTTACTTTGTAATTATCACTAGCATGATCACGTACGTGATATCTCGTGTGATGTTGATCCATGTTTAATATTTGTTCAAGCATGACTTGTTACTATTAGTTTGTCATCTTAATGCATGTTTAGATATGGGTTTGTTTGGTAGTCTATTATTTGTTTCGTGCTTTATATGATGATGTCGTACTTTGTTTCCTATGGCTACTTAGTAGCTCATGCATAGATTTAACTGTTGTATCATGCAATAAGTAATGTTATTACATGTGTGATGTTTGCCTAGTTTATCATTCATGCTTAGATATCTTTGCATATTGTGTACCATGTGTTCCATATGATGTTTAGTTCTATTTATTCTAGTGGCATATATTTTTACTAGGATGTATGTTAATGTCCTTCATGTATTTATAGCTAGATCTAACCTCATGTCACATTTGATTGCTCCGTTCTTTGTGTTAGGTTTACCAATGTTTAGATTATTTTTCATGTTAGCATTGCATGTTATATAGTGCTTTATCTCGTGTATGCTAGCACAGATTTACGCGCTGACTAGATGACAGTATGCTTCCAGTTGTTGTTTGGTTCTAGATGTATATAGTGCTGCATACATGTATGTTAGCTTACTAGTTGTGTGTTACTTATTGTAGTAGATCATCCCGTGCTTATGGTCGGAGTGCATGATAATATTATATCATTGTATATGCTTGTGAGCATGCGTTTTCTTTTAAGAAGAGTGTTGATTGTCATGCGTGTGATCTTGTAGGATATATTTGTATGCTTTGTGATCTATGCAGGTAATGTCATGCTTGACCGTTATGTTGTATTGTGCTATAGTATCTCTCCAATGTATAGTCTTGTATTTACTTCATGATTAGTAATATAGTGTTATGTTATGTCCTTGCTTAATATATACTATGCTTTGTTTGCTATATGGTTGTAACGATATTCTTGTTATGGAAAGTGTTTATCAGTTGTTTATGTATATAACATATCTCAGTTTGCTATTATGCCATGTCATGATTCATATGTTTTAGATGTTGTTACACCTTGTTTAGTTCCTAGCTTATTGTCGTTGAAGTTTAGCTATGGTAGTATTTTTTTATTTTTTTATGTTATCCTTGTGTGTTGTGGTGTATGGCTATATGATGCGCTAGTGTATTGTGTGTTTTCATAGTAATAACTTTAGCTAGCGATTGTTGTTTTATGATGACGATGTTCAGCTTAGTTTTTGTGTTGTTATATGCTTATGATGGCATGCTAGATAATCCTTGCTACGGTTTATATTACTAGTATGACAGATATTGTTTGATGATTACAAATTAGTATGATATGATTTGTTGCTATGTCTTGTTTACATGTTTGCTAGTTATCTAGTTTTTCTATAGTTTAGATGTTATTGAGTTTACTGGGTTATACGGGTATGACCAACTATGTTATAATTAACTCCTATATATGTCTGGTTTGTAGAAACGGTTAGACATAGTAAGACCAGTCCATATATCTTATCACAACATTCTAGTCTGATAATCTATCCACATATCTAATCCTAGCTTTTTATCTTGATAATCTATCCTAACATCCTATCCATGCCATTTGATTCATATCTGAGTTGCCACAACTCACTTTCACAATTCCATCAAGTTGTCCTATCCTATTCTTCAATTACTACTCCATTCTTATTTGTATTTCATTTGGATTTGGTAACTATTGTTTTGGTATTTATTTTGTTGCCATTTGCTATCGTTACGACGAGTAGAGAGTGACGTGGTTGGACGTGGATATGATCAACTTATTGAAGAACTTGGATATAATCAGCTTATTGAAGAATGTGGATATAATCAGCTTACTAAAGAAGAAGATGATTCATCAAAAAAGGCATGCCCCCCTCTCATGTTTTATCCTATGTTTTTAAAAGGGGCATTATTTTATTGTTTTACAAATATGCATGCTATTTTATTTACTGGTGTGTCGATTGACACACCAGCCCGATCCGCTTGTCGCCTTATATACTTGATACCCTGAGTAGAAATTATATAGTAATCCTGTAGAGTAGAAATGCTTAGCCATGCTTAATATCCAGTAGGATATCTTTATCTTGCCTCTTTGGAGGAATTGGTTGACCCTTGGGTCACAAACATCTTTCTGAACTTGATGAGCTCGTTGAGCTTGGCTGATAAGCCGTTGTTGGTTCCTCTACTCTACCTTCTACTCTGGGTGAAACCTACCATCTAAACATTGGCGCGGGCGACTGCTGGATCAACTGATGAAGGAGCGATTGGCTGCCCTTCACAAGCTGAAGGGGGCAATCCGTCGTCCGTGCCGTGTAAGGGCCTAATAAGTCTCGGATTTGAAGATTGTGACCACCGTACAACCACATGCTAATGGGCTCTGGCTGGGTCAAGTAAGTTAGTCAGCCTTTGGTGTCGATGTCGCCGTACCGCAGATGGGGTGTCTGCCTACGGGAGAACCTTCGGCACAGATGGGGGGACCGGTTTGGGACGTACTCTCAGTTCCGGCGCCATACCCGGTGGGCATGTCACATCTTTGGGGGATCTAACTAAAAGACCTTGTCACGAATTCTCTATTGCTATGCTAGCGACGGCTGGTTGCAATTTGGCGAGTTTGTGACGTGTGGTGAAAGTGTACCATCTCTGCAGAGTGTAAAACTATTCGAATAGCCGTGTCCACGGTCATGGACGACGCATGAATCTTTCTTGACATACAGGAACCCTGTTTTGCTACTTCCCTCTACCCCTATTCTGGAATTCTATGGAGAACGTGAGGTGTCGAGGACACTCACTTTGATGAGAAATACCACACTAAATACAAAACCTGTTTTCATCTAAAATCGTTTTTATCAAAACTACTACATATGGTATTGCAAACAAAATTAGCTTTTATGCAAAAGAACCATATAGCCTTTCTTTGAAGCCACATGTAGCTATTATAGGTTTTGCATGAGGGGGCACGCTGAGTACATTATTATGTACTCATCGCATTGCTTTTGTTAATTATTCAGATCACTACGAAGAAGAAGAAGACTACGACTACTACGACGATGCTTAAGAGTGAGGCATCGTGGACTACATCGACTGCCTGTGGCTAGATGGAGTCACTTCGCATTTGTATTTCCGCTGAGCTTTCTGATTGTAACAAATGTCACAAGACATTTCGCTATTGCTATCAAACTATGTAACTGTACTTTTTGTACGTTCTGCAATGGTATCATTTCACTGTGTTGTCAACATTGATCTTGGGATTGACATGATTACACAGGAGGTCTGGAAGTGTAATTCCGGTCCTCACAGAAGTGGTATCAGAGCCGACGTCGACCTAGTCACGTGGCCTTAGTTAGAAATGGAAAGCCTTAGAGACTATTTGAAAAAAAAACTATTTATGAAAATCCGCATAGTTTATTCTTTGACTACTGCTATTCCTTGTCTTCTCTTGTTTAAACTTGTGTTTAAATGCTTCTTCCCTAAACTAGTTCCGTAGTATACCATACCCCATCCAAGAGAAGCCATCTCAAGAACTCAAGGAGTCAAGAGTCGTCGACCACACTGATTGAAGATCGGACAACGAGACTTGCTGCGACCAAACAACCATATAGGATAAGGTTGGATATATAGATCCCTGGTAGTTGTATAGTTCATATCGTTTAGAGTAAAATGTTTTTGCTTGAGCAATGTCTGCATATTTTTCCTTTGGCTTCTTTTATGTGCAGTCATGCTAAAACCCTATGTAATTTCAAAGAAACTAGTTTTGCTTTTGAATTATTCTTTAAAATCCTTTTTGGTTGTTCTCATGTGTTATTCTTGGATACCCCTCCCAAGCTAGGTTCTTTCACCCGTCTTATTCTTTTCCCTTTTAGCTATGAGCCCTCAAGACCCACCCGATGAAGGGAAAAAAATGTGTGCTACCTGCATAGGAGACCCTTTCCACGGTTCACAAAGATTAGGAAGGAAGAGGTGTGCATGTGAACTTTTAGGTGGAATCAGACACACTACCAGACGAGCTCCAAGACATAAACATGAGCAACAAAAACTCGCTGGCGCAAGAGTTAGTCGTACTTTCAAGATGTAAATTCACCGACGATTGAGACGCACGAAGACAAAACTTAAGTTCTACCAAACGAAGCCTAACAGAAAAATGGTGACACATTCAACATTGAAGAGAAGACTGACTTGTTTGAGTGGTGGTGAAGAGGACCATAACCAATATTTGCCTCAAGATGTTGAAGAAACCAAGACCAAACAAGGCGCCTTGACGCACATCCTCAATAATTCAGAATCAGAATTAGAAAATGCTATTTCCATTACTACAAGAAACGTATGCTACGCCTATGGTGATGATGGAGACTTTGACAATACCTGTCCGAGAAAGAAGTCAATACCAATCTTGATTGAGTTCAGCCGTGATTATACATCAAAGATCTCAAGACCCAAAAGTCTATGGATGCAATGCCAACATTTTTTTCATTTCAATCGTGGCAGCCTATGACAATTTGTGACCAATGACCCGTAGAGAAAAGACCTCAACGAGTCCGAAGGAAGTTAACACGGAGGATCATATTTCATGAGGATTATGTGAAAAATCATGGTGTTGTATGAAAATCCCCAATCGGAGTTCCTTTAAGGGGGGTAGCACGCATGTACCTGATGCAACGAAAGATCAATCATAGAAAAACTTCAGCCATCCAAAACCCAATCAATAGTAAGCCCGAATCTCGGGGACGAGATTCTTTTAAGGGGGTAGAATTGTAACAGACCGATTTTTGGAGTTTTCAAAAACTTTTATCTAAAAATGAGGACTAGAAAATTCCGTTTAATTAATTTAAAGTTAATTCAACTTTTCATAAACATGAAGCTTTATAATGAATTAATACCAATGTGAATTGAAATCTTATTTTTAGTGTCCTTTAAAATTGATTCGTATTTTTCTTGGTTTCAGCATATTAAAATATCCTCCTCTGAATTTGATTTCGTTTTCATGAATTCATTTGCTATTTTTGGGAGCTTTGTATCCAAAATCATGATTTCTAGAATTACTTACTTATTTTATTTCTATCCAAAATCCCATCCAAGCACATGCACGTGCAAGCAATGCTTTTGGCTAGCTTGTGTACACAAGTAGTACACAACATGCACCGATCGTTCCTTTCCTAGTGTCTTTCTTCTGTTTCTTTTTCCTATGATGCTTGGTACTCTAGCAAGTCGCTAGCTAGTTTCTCTCCCTCATTCTTTTCTGTTCTCATGTACAATCGATTCACCGATCGATCCTTTCCTTGTTTCTTTTCTTTCCTTGTCCAGCGATGTGCTGCCCAATCTCTACACGATTCATAGATCGCCCAAGTAGCACCAGCCACCAGGCCAACTGAACCAGTAGACCCAGCCGAGCCAACCAAGGTAGCGAGCACTGCTTGTCGTGGTGGGAATCACGCAGATGCCACGGGGTGGCTTATTCTGGGGCCGAACGGATGCTTGTGGTTTCGGGGAGGGATTGCGCGATGGAGTCGCACACGAAGAACACACGAAGAACAAACAAGAACAAGAACAAGAACCGTAAGAACACAAAGCACACACGATGTACCCTGCTTCGGGGCCCTCGTGAGGAGGTAAAACCCCTACTGCAGCACTAGCCTACTTGGTGTATTCTCCTCTTTGTATATGATTTGTACAAGTGCTCCTTGAGCGGTGAGGATCTAGCAATGGAGAGGAAATCTAGGAGGAAGAAAGCTCCACAGTGAGCTAGAGGAAGAAGAGAGAGTCCAGGGGCCGTCTCGTATGTATCCCTCCCTCTCCTTTTGACCTCTCCCCTGGTGATCCTTATAATGTGGAACCCAGGGGACAATGAGTGGATGAGGAGGCACAGAGCACTGTAGCACTTGTCTCCTAGCGCCTGTCTTCTAGTACTCGTCTTCCAGCACTTGTCTCCTAGCACTTGTCTTCTAGCGCTTGTCTCCGGCATCTCCGGTAGATGCTGTCCTTTCCTTTGTCTTCTAGTCGTTGTATTTGGCATCTCCACGTCCTCCTCTTATCCTCTCCCGAAGATATTTGTGATGATCCGGTTAAGGATGCCCCGGCGTTTGGGAGAGTGACCCGGTTAGGGCAGTGTCGGTGGAGATGTCGGTGTAGAGGGAGGCATGCCGGTTGATGCAGTGTCGGAGAAGATATCCAGTCGAGGTAGCGATAACGCTCCTGCTGATCGCAGCCAAGGTGTCGATGGAGATCCGGAGTAGCGATCCGGCCTCGACCGTTGTTAACCTGGTCGCTGCGGTGACCCGGTTAGCTGGGTGGCGAGGCAAGGCCGGGACTGGAGAACATCTGCCCGAGACTACAAGTAGCGGCCTGCCGAGGTTGCTCTTTGGTCTCCCGAGGTACAGCGATGCCTGGCCTGCCGAGGCTACATGGGCCGGCCCACCGAAGCAGGTGCGCCTGGAGATGGAGATGCTAACCGAGCATGTTACGACCGGGACTGGAAAACGGAAGCAGCGATCGTCTATTCGCTGGGAGGATGCGCCCCGATCCGGGTCAAGACGGCCTCGGCCCAGCCCAGCTGAGGAGACCCGGCTAAAGGTGCTGGCCCAATTCGGTTAGAGGTGCTGGCCCAATTCGGTTAGAGGTGCTGGCCCAATTCGGGTAAAGGTGCTGGCCCAATCCGGGTAATGAGATTCGGCCTGCATGAGTTAACCAATCCTGGCCTGCCCGAGACAGGCAGAAACTCGGCCCAACCAAGCTGCTCACTGGACGATTCGGTCCAGGTGATTCGGTCCAGGTGACTGTCTTTTCTCCGTTTCCTTTATCTTTTACTCATTAAATCCTGCTTTTACTTCCTTTAGCACCTCGGTTAAACCAACACTTTGGGGTACCCGGGGTTACATCCCCGACAGTAGTCCCCGAGGCTGTGGGGGACTCGCAGAGTCGCGCACAGACTTACAAAAATAAATAACTGTACCAGAAACCTCCTGCACCGTACGGCCTTGCCTTTCAGGCCAAATGTGACATCCGGTTGACCGAGCTCACCCGAATCAACAACGAGATGGACAATTTGTACTGGAAATATGTTGCCTGAATGGTCACCATTATATGTCGGTTCTTAGCCCTCCTGGCTGTTACCGAACTCGGATGCCACCAGCGTCGGTTAGCCCTCCTGGCTTTTACCGAATTGGGATGCCGCCAGCATCAGTTAGCCCTCCTGGCTTTTACCGAAATGGGATGCCGCCAGCGTCGGTTAGCCCTCCTGGCTTTTACCGAAATGGGATGCCGCCAGCGTCGGTTAGCCCTCCTGGCTTTTACCGAATTGGGATGCCGCCAGCGTCGGTTAGCCCTCCTGGCTTTTACCGAACTTGGATGCCGCCAGCGTCGGTTAGCCCTCCTGGCTTTTACCGACTTGGATGCCGCCAGCGTCAGCTGGACCGACATAAACCTGCAAGTATGTATCTCATATGCCTCGGTATCTCGGCCCCTCTGGGCATATCACATATGTCTCGGTACCTCGGCCTCTTTGGGCATATCACACATTTCGGTACCTCGGCCCCTCTGGGCATATCACATATCTCGGTACCTCGGCCTCTTTGGGCATAGCTCATATGTCGGTTCTTAGCCACTTCGGGCGTATCACACATGTATCGGTACCTCGGCCTCTTTGGGCATAACTCATAAGTCGGTTCTTAGCCACTTCGGGCGTATACCGACATAAATATCTCCAGCCACTGCTGGACTCACATAAGCATATCTCGAATGCCGGTTTTAGCTTCTTCGGGCGTACACCGACATAGATGTCTTCAGCCACTGCTGGACTGACTTACAACCTGCAAAAACATGACTCAAAGGTTGCCTCTGGCTAACAAACATAAACAAAGATCTGGTATGCGAATGATGCCATGATACGCTGGCAAACAAAATAAACAGCGATGTGGGATATGGAATAATGTCATGATATTGTGACAAACCGAAATAAACGGCGATCTGTGATGTGGAATGATGCCGTGATACTGTGGCAAGCCGAAATAAACGGCGATCTGTGATGTGGAATGATGCCGTGATACTGTGGCAAGCCGAAATAAACGGCGATCCAGAGAATACCGATAATGCCTCGATAACTTGGGTAACTTGAGATAACCAATATAATCATGATACTTCAGACTACGAGGATACCTCGGATTTCCAATGTGATTCGGATTACCAATGTGATTCGGATTACCAATGTGATTCGGATTACCAACAGGATCCAGATTTCCAATGTGATTCGGATTACCAACAGGATCCAGATTTCCAATGTGATTCGGATTACCAATACCATCCAGATTTTCAATGTGATTCGGATTTCCAGGATACCTCAGTAACGAACGTTCTCAACAAAACCGATGTCACCTTTCAACGTTAGTCCAACATACATATCATGAAGAATAATTGACGGAAACAACCCTTATACTAACCGAGGCAAACTAGCTATAGCACTTGATAGAAAACGAATTTAACAGCAAATACTATGCACAAAAAACTAGACTCGGTTTCAACCGAGTCCCCGAGTTACTTTTCTTAACTAGGAGAAGGTGCCAAAACAGACTGCCTACCCAGTCCCCGGGTCAAGACATCTTGTCCCGGGTAGAACACTTAAACAAAAAGCGAGGGGGCAGTCCCCGAGTAACTTTTGAGACAATTAAACTGGACTGGTTATCCAGTCCCCGGGCCAAAACATTTTGCCCACGGAGAAAACAACTGATCAAAGCAAGGTAAAAACGAGGGGGCAGTCCCCGAGTACTATTTGAGATTACGCAGAAGCATAAAGCAGACATATTTGATACTTACAAGGCAATGTTGTTGGAGTAGTCGAAGAAAACGCTAACGTTGGCCTGGATATCAGCATATCGGCCTGTGTCACCAACTTCTCGGCTCGGACCACCTGTATACTGGATCTGACCAACACATGTCGGATTTTCCAAAACTTGATTCGGACTACCCAGACTAGACTCGGACTGGAGAGGTATCTGCCGAGGTGACGATCGATACGAGCAGCAGCGCAGCAAGGCGAGGCAAGGCCCAGGCGAATTAAGACACTCCGGCCTACCTAGCCGAGTCAGGTCTAGCCGCACGATCGGGCCCCTGCCGAACTGATGGGAGGCGCTGCCCAGCCTCAGCCAGCCAAACTTGGCCTGCCAGAGGAGATTTGGTTGGGATGATTCGGTTGGGCCGGCCTGCCCGGGGCGGTGATCTTGGCCTGCTTGCGACTCGGTCCAAGCCGAGCTGAGGCAGTGGTGGCCTGCTCCGAGGTGAAGGGACCTCGGTCCAGTCTGAGTCAGGAGATTCGGCCCGTCTGAATAAAACAGATCCGGATCAGCCCGCCTCGGCCTGGTAAGGGAAAGTAAGCCCAAACCGAGGTAAGGTGAGATTCGGTCCGGTTGAACTGGAGGAAACCGGACCACTGTGGAACTCGATCCAACCGAATCAAATGCAGTTTCGGATCAGTTCAGGACATGCCGGTCTGGGCATCTCCAAATTCGGTCCAGCTAGCCTTTTCACCCTTTTCTTTTACCTCTTACCCAATTTAACTCCGGTTTCTCTCTTTTAACAACACAACCAACTCATGATTTTGGGGTATCCGGGGATTACATCCCCGACACACATGCATACACAAAGCACCAATTCGGATCTCTGTGTCAGGCAGCCAGCCTCGGTCATGCATGCACTAAGCACGCACCAACCATCCACATGCGCACGCACCAACCATCCAGCAGCGTGCTTAGACTGTTTGCTCCAGCTACCTGCGTGCCTGCTTGGAAATTGGACATGCAAGCAGAAATCGGTCAAGCATGCACGCCGCACGGCCGCTAGCCACACATGCACGCTCCAACGATCCAACTGCCTGCCTGCTTGCTTTATCTTTTGCACATGCCGGATTACAAAGGGCGGCCACAGTAGCTTGACGAAGCAGCGGTAAAGACGACCCGCGTGAGGACGAACAACGCGGAGGAGATGCTGGGCACGGATGCAGACGCGCGGAGACGGGCGCGCCGCGGCCTGCCGGCGCAGATCTGGACGGCGGAGACGCGGCAGGAACGCGGTCAGCGAGTTGGCGAGGCGCTGCCGGCGAGCAAGTGAAGCAGGAGCAGATCTGGGATCCGCCGATAACGCCGTTGACGAAGGCCGCGCCAACCTCTGCTTGCTGCTGCAAGCTCGATCGCGGAGGACCATGGCGATGTCGAGTCCCCGAGATGATGAAGAAGATCCCATCCGAAATTAGCCCAGCAAGCGCCACTATTAGCCCCACGGTGGGCGCCAACTGTCGTGGTGGGAATCACGCAGATGCCACGGGGTGGCTTATTCTGGGGCCGAACGGATGCTTGTGGTTTCGGGGAGGGATTGCGCGATGGAGTCGCACACGAAGAACACACGAAGAACAAGCAAGAACAAGAACAAGAACCGTAAGAACACAAAGCACACACGATGTACCCTGCTTCGGGGCCCTCGTGAGGAGGTAAAACCCCTACTGCAGCACTAGCCTACTTGGTGTATTCTCCTCTTTGTATATGATTTGTACAAGTGCTCCTTGAGCGGTGAGGATCTAGCAATGGAGAGGAAATCTAGGAGGAAGAAAGCTCCACAGTGAGCTAGAGGAAGAAGAGAGAGTCCAGGGGCTGTCTCGTATGTATCCCTCCCTCTCCTTTTGACCTCTCCCCTGGTGATCCTTATAATGTGGAACCCAGGGGACAATGAGTGGATGAGGAGGCACAGAGCACTGTAGCACTTGTCTCCTAGCGCCTGTCTTCTAGTACTCGTCTTCCAGCACTTGTCTCCTAGCACTTGTCTTCTAGCGCTTGTCTCCGGCATCTCCGGTAGATGCTGTCCTTTCCTTTGTCTTCTAGTCGTTGTATTTGGCATCTCCACGTCCTCCTCTTATCCTCTCCCGAAGATATTTGTGATGATCCGGTTAGGGATGCCCCGGCGTTTGGGAGAGTGACCCGGTTAGGGCAGTGTCGGTGGAGATGTCGGTGTAGAGGGAGGCATGCCGGTTGATGCAGTGTCGGAGAAGATATCCAGTCGAGGTAGCGATAACGCTCCTGCTGATCGCAGCCAAGGTGTCGATGGAGATCCGGAGTAGCGATCCGGCCTCGACCGTTGTTAACCTGGTCGCTGCGGTGACCCGGTTAGCTGGGTGGCGAGGCAAGGCCGGGACTGGAGAACATCTGCCCGAGACTACAAGTAGCGGCCTGCCGAGGTTGCTCTTTGGTCTCCCGAGGTACAGCGATGCCTGGCCTGCCGAGGCTACATGGGCCGGCCCACCGAAGCAGGTGCGCCTGGAGATGGAGATGCTAACCGAGCATGTTACGACCGGGACTGGAAAACGGAAGCAGCGATCGTCTATTCGCTGGGAGGATGCGCCCCGATCCGGGTCAAGACGGCCTCGGCCCAGCCCAGCTGAGGAGACCCGGCTAAAGGTGTTGGCCCAATTCGGTTAGAGGTGCTGGCCCAATTCGGTTACAGGTGCTGGCCCAATTCGGGTAAAGGTGCTGGCCCAATCCGGGTAATGAGATTCGGCCTGCATGAGTTAACCAATCCTGGCCTGCCCGAGACAGGCAGAAACTCGGCCCAACCAAGCTGCTCACTGGACGATTCGGTCCAGGTGATTCGGTCCAGGTGACTGTCTTTTCTCCGTTTCCTTTATCTTTTACTCATTAAATCCTGCTTTTACTTCCTTTAGCACCTCGGTTAAACCAACACTTTGGGGTACCCGGGGTTACATCCCCGACACTGCTCGTTCTCCCTCGCACGCACGGGGCGCGGTCACAGCAGCCGAAGCGCCTCGCTACTCTCGGTCTTCTTCCTCTTCCGTTACTCTCAGCAAACATAAACGGTAGCGAAACTGTCATATGAGAAACTGCAGGTCGCAATGAAACTGCCGCATCAAATTCTCTTTACTCAGCCGTTCGTTTTCCAGTCTGCCCGCCTCACAAGATCATGTGAAACGCCAGTAAGCCAAGCCTCGCCCCAGCCTATCTAGAGCACCCAGTCGATCTCCTTGCTCTTCTTTTCCATCCCGAGCAGCCAGCACAATCCCTCTTTCGCCCCACGACCCAATCTCGCGAAACTCCGGTCAGACCGTCCACGAAGACGCCGCCTGCGCTCCCAGCGACTCCGGCCACACCATGACAAACTGTCGCGCCAAAACGACTGCCAGGACCAGGAGGACCGATTCAGGCGACCAGAAGATGGATTGGTTGATTGCAGCAGACGAATTTCGTGACCACATCTTCTCGGTTCATCGACTTCGTCAGATGAATTCCTCACGTATGGTGAGAATCTAATCAACTCATTTGCACCATTGTATCATAACATGTAGCTCTAACTCCTAGGCAAGTTTCCACATCACATCCGTTCCATCGTCCATGTGAATTTTCAACCATGCCATCCAACATCGACATGGTTATGCCGTCTCCACTTTTTAGCTCAATTTCTTTAAATCCTTTCGCACTTTGTAAATCTCATCTCCAGCAGTCCAAAGGAGAAGACGGATCTCCAATCCGACCATCAGAAATCAAACTCCATTGATGCCAATTCCATGAATACTCACATTGTCATGCAAATCCTATCTCAGTTCATCTTTACGCTTCAATCTAAACATGTGAACGTATCTAGATGTCCATAGACACCATTTGGTGGATTTGTATTGTAAATACACTGGGTAGAATTAAAGTTCAGCTTTAATATACGGTATTGATTTATATGCTTAATTTTGTGTGTGATTTATTTTCTTAGTTGAACCACATGTGTAGGTGTTTTCTGCAGGTTATGTATATTGTTTGCTGACATGGGTAGATGGTCGTTTCGTTTATATTTAAATAGTTGTTTATGGTTTATTATATTGTTAGTTTTGCTTGTGTTACTTTGTAATTATCACTAGCATGATCACATACGTGATATCTCGTGTGATGTTGATCCATGTTTAATATTTGTTCAAGCATGACTTGTTACTATTAGTTTGTCATCTTAATGCATGTTTAGATATGGGTTTGTTTGGTAGTCTATTATTTGTTTCGTGCTTTATATGATGATGTCGTACTTTGTTTCCTATGGCTACTTAGTAGCTCATGCATAGATTTAACTGTTGTATCATGCAATAAGTAATGTTATTACATGTGTGATGTTTGCCTAGTTTATCATTCATGCTTAGATATCTTTGCATATTGTGTACCATGTGTTCCATATGATGTTTAGTTCTATTTATTCTAGTGGCATATATTTTTACTAGGATGTATGTTAATGTCCTTCATGTATTTATAGCTAGATCTAACCTCATGTCACATTTGATTGCTCCGTTCTTTGTGTTAGGTTTACCAATGTTTAGATTATTTTTCATGTTAGCATTGCATGTTATATAGTGCTTTATCTCGTGTATGCTAGCACAGATTTACGCGCTGACTAGATGACAGTATGCTTCCAGTTGTTGTTTGGTTCTAGATGTATATAGTGCTGCATACATGTATGTTAGCTTACTAGTTGTGTGTTACTTATTGTAGTAGATCATCCCGTGCTTATGGTCGGAGTGCATGATAATATTATATCATTGTATATGCTTGTGAGCATGCGTTTTCTTTTAAGAAGAGTGTTGATTGTCATGCGTGTGATCTTGTAGGATATATTTGTATGCTTTGTGATCTATGCAGGTAATGTCATGCTTGACCGTTATGTTGTATTGTGCTATAGTATCTCTCCAATGTATAGTCTTGTATTTACTTCATGATTAGTAATATAGTGTTATGTTATGACCTGTCTTAATATATACTATGCTTTGTTTGCTATATGGTTGTAACGATATTCTTGTTATGGAAAGTGTTTATCAGTTGTTTATGTATATAACATATCTCAGTTTGCTATTATGCCATGTCATGATTCATATGTTTTAGATGTTGTTACACCTTGTTTAGTTCCTAGCTTATTGTCGTTGAAGTTTAGCTATGGTAGTATTTTTTTTTATGTTATCCTTGTGTGTTGTGGTGTATGGCTATATGATGCGCTAGTGTAATGTGTGTTTTCATAGTAATAACTTTAGCTAGCGATTGTTGTTTTATGATGACGATGTTCAGCTTAGTTTTTGTGTTGTTATATGCTTATGATGGCATGCTAGATAATCCTTGCTACGGTTTATATTACTAGTATGACAGATATTGTTTGATGATTACAAATTAGTATGATATGATTTGTTGCTATGTCTTGTTTACATGTTTGCTAGTTATCTAGTTTTTCTATAGTTTAGATGTTATTGAGTTTACTGGGTTACACGGGTATGACCAACTATGTTATAATTAACTCCTATATATGTCTGGTTTGTAGAAACGGTTAGACATAGTAAGACCAGTCCATATATCTTATCACAACATTCTAGTCTGATAATCTATCCACATATCTAATCCTAGCTTTTTATCTTGATAATCTATCCTAACATCCTATCCATGCCATTTGATTCATATCTGAGTTGCCACAACTCACTTTCACAATTCCATCAAGTTGTCCTATCCTATTCTTCAATTACTACTCCATTCTCATTTGTATTTCATTTGGATTTGGTAACTATTGTTTTGGTATTTATTTTGTTGCCATTTGCTATCGTTACGACGAGTAGGGAGTGACGTGGTTGGACGTGGATATGATCAACTTATTGAAGAACTTGGATATAATCAGCTTATTGAAGAATGTGGATATAATCAGCTTACTAAAGAAGAAGATGATTCATCAAAAAAGGCATGCCCCCCTCTCATGTTTTATCCTATGTTTTTAAAAGGGGCATTATTTTATTGTTTTACAAATATGCATGCTATTTTATTTACTGGTGTGTCGATTGACACACCAGCCTGATCCGCTTGTCGCCTTATATACTTGATACCCTGAGTAGAAATTATATAGTAATCCTGTAGAGTAGAAATGCTTAGCCATGCTTAATATCCAGTAGGATATCTTTATCTTGCCTCTTTGGAGGAATTGGTTGACCCTTGGGTCACAAACATCTTTCTGAACTTGATGAGCTCGTTGAGCTTGGCTGATAAGCCGTTGTTGATTCCTCTACTCTACCTTCTACTCTGGGTGAAACTTACCATCTAAACATTGGCGCGGGCGACTGCTGGATCAACTGATGAAGGAGCGATTGGCTGCCCTTCACAAGCTGAAGGGGGCAATCCGTCGTCCGTGCCGCGTAAGGGCCTAATAAGTCTCGGATTTGAAGATTGTGACCACCGTACAACCACATGCTAATGGGCTCTGGCTGGGTCAAGTAAGTTAGTCAGCCTTTGGTGTCGATGTCGCCGTACCGCAGATGGGGTGTCTGCCTACGGGAGAACCTTCGGCACAGATGGGGGGACCGGTTTGGGGACGTACTCTCAGTTCCGGCGCCATACCCGGTGGGCATGTCACATCTTTGGGGGATCTAACTAAAAGACCTTGTCACGAATTCTCTATTGCTATGCTAGCGACGGCTGGTTGCAATTTGGCGAGTTTGTGACGTGTGGTGAAAGTGTACCACCTCTGCAGAGTGTAAAACTATTCGAATAGCCGTGTCCACGGTCATGGACGACGCATGAATCTTTCTTGACATACAGGAACCCTGTTTTGCTACTTCCCTCTACCCCTATTCTGGAATTCTATGGAGAACGTGAGGTGTCGAGGACACTCACTTTGATGAGAAATACCACACTAAATACAAAACCTGTTTTCATCTAAAATCGTTTTTATCAAAACTACTACATATGGTATTGCAAACAAAATTAGCTTTTATGCAAAAGAACCATATAGCCTTTCTTTGAAGCCACATGTAGCTATTATAGGTTGCACGCTGAGTACATTATTATGTACTCATCGCATTGCTTTTGTTAATTATTCAGATCACTACGAAGAAGAAGAAGACTACGACTACTACGACGATGCTTAAGAGTGAGGCCTCGTGGACTACATCGACTGCCTGTGGCTAGATGGAGTCACTTCGCATTTGTATTTCCGCTGAGCTTTCTGATTGTAACAAATGTCACAAGACATTTCGCTATTGCTATTCAAACTATGTAACTGTACTTTTTGTACGTTCTGCAATGGTATCATTTCACTGTGTTGTCAACATTGATCTTGGGATTGACATGATTACACAGGAGGTCTGGAAGTGTAATTCCGGTCCTCACAATTACTTGATGTGCTTAAAGCTCACCGACCAGACATTGGATAGTCTCTTGATGATCTTAAAGGTATAAGCCCAGCTCTATGTATGCATAAAATTAATTTGGAAGAGGATGCCAAACCTGTTGTTGATTATCAACGCCGTCTCCATCCAAAAATGAAGGAAGTGGTAAGGAAAGAGGTAATAAGACTTATTGAAGCTGGTATCATTTATCCCATAGCTGATAGTAAGTGGGTTAGTCCTAGTTCATTGTGTTCCTAAAAAGGGTGGAATGACTGTTGTTCCAAATGATGAGGATGAACTTGTAGCTCAACGCACTGTTGTTGGTTATAGAATGTGTATTGATTTCAGGAAGTTAAACAAAGCAACTCGTAAAGATCATTACCCATTGCCATTTATTGATCAAATGTTAGAAAGGTTATCTAAACACTCTCACTTTTGCTATTTAGATGGTTATTCAGGTTTCTCCCAAATTCCTGTTCATAAAGATGATCAAGAGAAAACCACTTTTACATGTCCATTTGGTACATTTGCTTATAGGAGAATGCCATTCGGTTTGTGCAATGCTCCTGCTACTTTTCAAAGATGCATGAATGCTATATTTGCTGATTATATTGAAAAGATAATGGAAGTCTTTATGGATGATTTTTCTGTGTATGGTACTTCCTTCGATAATTGCTTGTTCAACCTTAACAAAGTTTTGCAGCGTTGTGAAGACCAACACTTAGTTTTAAACTGGGAGAAGTGTCACTTCATGGTTACTGAAGGTATTGTTCTTGGGCATAAGATTTCTGGAAAAGGAATAGAAGTTGACCCAGCAAAGATAGAAGCTATTGAAAAGCTCCCATTCCCAAGGGATCTCAAAGGTATAAGAAGTTTTCTTGGGCATGCAGGTTTTTACCGTAGGTTTATTAAAGATTTCTCTAAAATATCAAAACCCTAACCAATCTTTTGCAAAAGGATGTTCCTTTCTCTTTTAATGATGATTGCATTGAGTCCTTTAATATTTTGAAGAATGCTTTAATAAGTGCTCCTATTATTCAACCTCCTGATTGGAAATTGCCTTTTGAAATTATGTGTGATGCTAGTGATTATGCAGTTGGGGCTGTTTTGGGCCAACGTGTTGATAAGAAACTGAATGTCATTTATTATGCTAGTAGAACACTTGATGCTGCTCAAAGGAATTATGCCACAACTGAAAAAGAATTTTTAGCAGTGCTATTTGCTTGTGACAAGTTTAGACCTTATATTACTGATTCGAAAGTCACATTGCATACTGATCATTCTGCCATTAAATACTTAATGCATAAGAAAGATGCTAAGCCTAGATTAATAAGATGGGTACTTCTATTGCAAGAATTTGATTTACACATTGTTGATAGGAAAGGGGAAGATAATCAAGTAGCTGATCATCTTTCTAGAATGGAAAATATACCTGATGATCCTATTCCTATTAATGATAGCTTTGTTAATGAACAACTTGCAATTGTTAATGTTTCTAGTGCTAAAGTTGCATCTCCATGGTTTGCCAATTATGCAAATTTTATTGTTGGTAAAGTTTTACCTCCACACTTCACTACTCAACAAAGAAAAAATTCTTTTATGATCTTAGACATTATTTTTGGGATGATCCTTTCCTTTATAAGAAAGTGTGGATGGTATTATTAGACGTTGTGTACCTGAGTATGAACAACAGGCTATTATAAGAGATTGTCATGACAGTCCCTATGGAGGACATCATGCAGGAGATCGTACAGGTGCAAAGGTATTACAGTCTGGTTTTTATTGGCCTACTTTATTTAAGGATTGTGCTGAATATGTTAAATCTTGTGATAAATGTCAAAGAGTAGGAAATATTGGTAGGAGAAATGAAATGCCTATGAACTATTCCTTACCACTTGAACCATTTGATGTGTGGGGTTTTGACTTTATGGGACCTTTCCCGAATCAAAGACAAAGCATACTCATATTTTGGTTGCAGTGGATTATGTTACAAAGTGGGTGGAAGCAATTCCAACCAAAAGTGCAGATCATGCCACGGCAATGAAGATGCTTCAGGACATCATTTTCCCCAGGTTTGGTGTTCCTAGGTTTTTAATTACTGATGGTGGTTCTCATTTCTTACATGGTATTCTTAGGAAAACTTTGGCAAAATATGATGTTAACCATAGAATTGCATCACCTTATCATCCCCAAACTAGTGGACAAGTTGAATTAAGTAATAGGGAAATTAAACTCATTTTGGAAAAGACAGTGAATAAGTCTAGGTCTGATTGGCCACTTAAAATTAACGATGCATTATGGGCTTATAGAACTGCTTTTAAAAATCCTATGGGAATGTCTCCTTATAAAATGGTTTATGGAAAAGCTTGTCATTTACCTGTTGAATTAGAACATAAAGCTAGATGGGCTATTAAACAATTGAACTTTGATTTTAAAACTGCTGGAGAGAAGAGAATTCTTGATTTAAACCTACTAGATGAATGGAGAAATGAAGCTTATGAAAGTGCCAGGATGTTTAAAGAAAAAGTTAAGATTTGGCATGACAAGAAAATTAAAAAGAAAGAATTCAAAGTAGGTGATCAAGTGCTATTATACAACTCTCGTTTCAAGTTTTCTGCAGGTAAGTTAGCTTCAAAGTGGCAGGGACCATTAGTGATACAGGAAGTATACCGTTCAGGAGCTATCCGTCTTCATGGTGATATGAAAGGTAAACCTCATGTGGTTAATGGACAACGCCTTAAACATTATATTGCAGGAAAAAGCTTCATTGGAAAGGTGGAGGAATTCATTTTACAGACACCGGAGGAGGTAATTGCAAAGAAGTTTGCAGTTTCAGAAATCCAAAATCAATAAAAGGTAACTTTTACTCTGGAAAGTTTCTCGGAATTGCGTAAATTTTACGGAAGTCATTTTTTATGGAAATTAACGTGTGGGACAAGAAAATTGGAAGAACGGAGACCCGAGGGAGAAAAGAGGGGGTCCCACGCGGTTAGATGCTTTGGCCGCGTGGGCCCACTCCTTTTGCCCCTCGGAGTCCCGTTCCGTCTCGTTTTCGACTCCGACGCTTCGTCTTGACCTAAAAACCGTCAATATATACCCCTTTCGTTGATCTAATCTCGCACCGAGCGTTCTCGAGCGATCTTTGCTTTTGCTGTTTCTGTCTGTCAGGTTTTAGCCATGTCTAGCTCCGGATCCGATCATGAGGGGGAGAGCTTCCCCAAGGGAGGTGTTGTGAACCGCTACCTCAACTCCGTGATGGCACCAATGAAGACCTTGTCCTTCAAGGAGGGCGCGATGCTCATAGAGGAGGTGAAGGCTCCCAAGATCATTGGCACGGTGGAGGAGAGGCTGGAGGACCTGGAACAGAAGATCTTCAGGTATAATACTGTTGTTGAACGCAGCCTTGATGCTCATCACTTCATGAACCTGGAGCTGGAGAAGAAGGTTGAAGAGTACAAGGAGAGGCTGGAGACTTGGAGAAGAGGTATCTACATGTCACATCTGAGTTGGACAAGCATCAAGCTCTACTGTGGGATGTGGAAAATCAAAACTGTGAGTATGAAGAGCGCTTCAAGAAGATTGCAGCAGCTGCTACCCTCAGGTATAATGATCCACCTAACTCCTTCTACAATGGGAGGCCTTTCCCATGGAAGAGGGCTGAATGGGAGGAAGAATATGAGAAAGAAGAGGCTGCAGCAGAGAAAGCACTGGCAGAACGTCAAGCTTGGGGGAGTTCCACCTAGTCTTTATCTTTACTAGTTTATCATATCTATCTAGTCATGGTGTGTTTTGCTTTTATCATTTAGTTATCAATCTCTTTTAGGCTTGTGTGAGCTCATGGAGCATTATCATGTATCCCTATCTTATGGTTTATCAATGAATATTAAAGTATGGTGTCATCCATGATTCTCTTGTTTGGAGATTTATGGGTAACACTCATGCAAATGAGCGTGGTTTATTTTAGAGGTTTCAGTCACATCTTGCCTTGAATTTAATTAACTTGAGTATGTTGGACAATTGTAGAATCTAGCTCAATATAAATAAGAAAAGAGTGAGTCATTATGACTTGAGAATTAATAAGTTTAAGGTTGAGATATAGTCTTGTAGCATAAAAAGTTGGGAATAGTTAATGAAAAGGATATGAAACACTCTTGTTAGAATCTAGTATCTTTTGAGCAAATGAATGATCATGGATGTGTCAATACTTATGCTCTTGTAAAGTGTATGAAAGGAAGGCACCCGAGGATTCGGTTAGCCATGGAAAGTGTGAGATAAAGGTTGTTTGAGCATAAGAACTTGATTGAAACATCCATGACTAAAGTTTGCACTAGTTACTAGTGAAGCAAGGGTGCAAATAATTTTATATCTGTCTTTTCATTTGTATTCTTTAACTTATTATCCAATGAGAGTTTATCTTGTCTTTAAACTTCAGTAAAGTATTAAACATTATGATGCTAGCCATAAGAGCAAAAGCATGTTAAAAATAGTGTGATTCAATTGTCCAACATACAATGGTTATTTGCTTTCAAAGTGTAAGGGGTGATTGCTAGAGCTTCTACTTATGCTGCCCTTATGTGTATGAGTTTTAATTCATTAATCTTACATTGCAATTGAATATGATGATGATACAATGCTCGTATTTATTTATCAACCATAAGTCCATTGATGCATGTAATGATCTATGTCCTTACTTACTTGAGGACAAGTAAGGGTTTAAGCTTGGGGGAGTTGATACGTGCATTTTATATCATCATTTATACCACTTATACCACCATATTAGGATGTTATTTGCATATTATATCATTGTTTTTACATGTTTTAGATGATTTATGGGACTTTCATACAAAGTCCCTATTTTTGGTATTTAATTTCCGGGAGGCAGAAAACCTCCTTTTTCTTGTTTTTAATGTTTCAGGAGCTACAGGGACCCAAATGGAAAAAGGAAAATTGCACAGCTGGTTTTTCATCGGGAGAACAGCAGTGGGAAGAAGATCGAAGGGAGGAGAGCCACGAGGCCCAAAAGAGGGGGGCCCACGCGCCAGATTCTTTGGCCGCGTGGGCCCACCATCTGGAGCCTCGGGCACTTCCTCGCCTGGGGCTTTTTAACGAGGTCTCCGTCTCGCCCGAAAAGTAACGCCCTAATTTTTACGAGACTATCCGAGGTCGCGGCGGCGGCGAAACTCCTGATTCCCTCCGAGGGGGATCAGATCCTGCTGCTCCGGAGCTCCGGAGAAGGGGGAAATCATCGTCATCGTCATCACCTCTCCTCCTTGGCGTGGGAGGAGGCCTCTACATCATCACCATCACCAAGACCAGCACCATCTCCATCATCATCTCCGTGATCCACTCCGTCCCCCTCGTAGTTTGAGAGTTGCTATACCCTAGATACTTGTCTTGTGCTACTATTCATGTTTGTGATTGAGTACTTGTCATTATTTGGTGGTGAAGTTATATTTTCAGATTGTGTTGTACCACTTATGCCACTGAATATCATCATGTTTGCACGTTGTGAGTAGTTCCCGTATGTTCCTGAGGGCATAGGATGAATTGGCAATGATTTATATATGACATGTGTTGGTATTTTGTCTAGTGTTTATCTTTTTGTGTGATTCTATGATGGTGTTGTGCGAACGTCGACTGCACAACACTTCACCTATATGGGCTCATAGGAGAACACCGTAGTGTAATGGCGTGAGGGAGACTTGGGAGGACATGAAAGCCTGAGACCGAATCATTAAGTTACTTTACGGGGTATTAGTATCGGGACCTAGAGCGTAATGCTATGGTGGGATTTTATATCTTAATAATTCTTGTGCTGTCATTTAATTGGCCACATGATCCATCATAAGGGGTTTAGTCTATTTATTTAGCTGTACCTAATAATAGCTCCGTCCGAAGAAGATTAAAACTAGACAAGATATTCAACGTGTTGTTTAATAAATCTATATGCCTAGCAATATCCATGCAGCCCTCGGGAACGTTTTCCACGTATAAGTTACACATCACTTGAGCTTGTCCTCTTACACATAGAGGATTGGGCTTTCTCTCTCTTTGAGAGCTTTTACTTGTTACCATTTACCTGCTGCATTGTTACTGTCTTGCAATTATACAATCGAAAATACCAAAAACACTTGCATCTTTTATTGTCTATTTATCATTTTTAATAACCAATACCTTCAGCTCCTCGTGGGTTCGACAACCTTTTCTATTCGAAAGGTACTACAATTGATCTCCTGCACTTGGGAGTCATCAGAGCTTCACAGCCGGGCATGGCTGAGGAGCTCTTTTTGCATGAGGCGGGCATGGCCCAGGTTGCCCACCCGACCTACCAAACACCCAAAATTGTGATGAGGTGAGAATATCTGAGCCCACCCGACCTACCAAACATGCCCTAACAGACTTTGCATCATGCATGTTAAAACGATGAACTTTCTTAATGTAACTTTGCTGACTAAGAAATAACAAACCAGAATTTCTGTCTCGGGTAATCTCCATACATAGAATTTTCTTAGCAATATCAAGATCCTTCATCTTAAAGTCAGTACTCAACAAATTCTTCAACGTAATGTTTTCTTTCTTTCTCTTGGCAGAAATTAACATATCATAAACATATAGCAACAAGTATATAGGTGATCTGTCAGCAAACTTAATTACACACAGCTATCAAATTCAGAACTCTTAAAGCCATGTGACAATATAAATGAATCAAACCTTTTATACCATTGACGAGGAGACTGTTTTAAAATGTATAAGGACCTTTTCAACTTACAAACAAGATCCTCCTTACCAGCTACTATGAACCCTTCTGACTGATCCATGTATATCTCCTCCACCAACTCTCCATGCAGAAAAGCAATCTTTACATCTAACTGCTCAAGTTCAAGATCACACATAGCAACAATACCGACAAATGTACAAATTGAACTATGCTTTACAACTAGAGAGAAAACGTCAATATAATCAACACCAGGAATATGACTGAAACCTTTTGCAACTAACCTTGCCTTAAACCTCAGAGGCTCACTAGGAGACAAACCCTCCTTCTCTTGAAGATTTACTTACATCAGACGACCTTCTTTCGTTTCGGCCCAAGCCTCCGGCGACAGGACTCGCTTCGCTCCGTCCGAAGTTAGCTTTATCTTTATACGAATCTGGATCACAACAAAATAACAATATTCACGTCGAATTAATTAATCGTCTTGGCACTGGATTGAAAAAATTAATAGAATGTTGTCCCTGTCCTGTGTAAAAATTTGGAGGGAGACCTGTCAAAACTCAAAAGTAAGGTATGGTTTGATAACATAAATCTGTGTGTGATACCTGCATAGGTACAACAACTTTTTAGTTATGGAAGCAAAATGATAAAGACAGGTTTTCAGGCTTGTGACAATTGACAACAAAGCAATATATTTCTTGTTTAGACAAAAAGAAAATAGTAAACAACAAGAAATATTCCTCATTGAAAAGGGACACATATATCATGAGTTTGATGTTAGACTGGTAATATTTTTACTGTCTTCCAGAAGGATATGATATCCATACTGAATCTTTCTGGAAGGCCATTATATTAGTTACTGCAATACCCCTTGCTTTGTTTCTCATATGGGATGTTGTCATCCCGGGGACGAATCTAAGGCTTGCAGAGAGTGTGGGGGTAACTATTTTCAAGTTGTTCTTATGATGTTCTATAAACTGAGTTGAATTTGAAATGTCTTCTTGCAGCCTATTGTCGAGGCATTCTCATTTCTGAAATAGGCACATGATATATTGAATTTGTTCTATGACACTCGGACTTCATATCAGACTGCATCCGTTCTAATGTAGACTTTCACACATTCCAACTACATTAGAATATCAGAAGATGGATGAAGTATGCAGTGAATCATTATGTTAAAGTGCTTGACGTGATCCTTCGTGATTGTGATAAGAGTCATTTACCTCCTTGCATCTTCACCTGCCATTCACTTCAGGAGCTGAATTTACAGTGGGGAGAAGTTCCTGAGGATGATCTTGAATATATTAAACTTATAATGCCAGATAAAATCATCCTTCCTTCTCTCAGGAAGCTGACTCTGCGTGATGTGCTAATGGACCAGCTCTTTATGGATTGTTTCATTGCTCACAACCCTGACCTAGTAGAAATGCATTTGAAAGATTCTTTATGCTATCTTCACCTCATAGCCCCCCCACCCCATCTGATTAGCTTTCAGTGCATGGGTTATGCACTTGAAGATATTTCCTGGAGAGATCAGCCCACTCTAGAGAGTGCACACATAGATACTTGTGGGAGTACGTTTGATGGTGAATCTAAGTTTACTGAAATTCTTCTGCATGCCAAGAAACCTGCCTTATTTGGTTTCGACATAAAGGTATGCTTCTAGGGAAACAAGCCAGTTCTATTTTTTTCTAGTTTTATTTCGTTAAAATATCGACTCTGTCAATTCTGTATAGAAACTAGATGGATACAACTACTTACTCCCTCAGTTCCAAAATGATTGATGTACTATGTTTGCCATTGCCCTAAGTCAAAAGTTCTAACTTTGATCGGATTTAAAGAAAAATGAGCTTCATACCAATTTATATGTTGAGGACATGAAACAATATCCATGATGAATGCCCGTGCGTTGCCACAGACGGTAAATATATCGATTATCGTCTTGTTTCACACATGTGTTTAGCTTTCACCTCTCACCTCCTTTTTTACCCTCAACACGAAACATCTGAATACTTACATATATAAATAATTAACCATTGAACGTATTGCTAACAGTTCAAACAAAGTCAAATGATGCACTGAATTCCATTTAAGTAAAGCAGGTACAATAATATACATGCCTCCATCATATACCGAGTCATAACTAAATTTGCTCTCAAATAGTAAGAGTACAAAATATGTGAGCATCTTCTCAAGCCACGTGAGCAAATTGGTTATTGGAAGTGTTAAAAAGCTAGAAATTTATCCTCAAACACCGAAGACAACCAAGGAGCTGATGAGGATACTTTCAGGGCGTGTTTGGTAGCCCACGAAGTCCCCAACCAGGCCCTGGGGTGCAAATTTCGGCCATTTGGTTCCCTGGGCTGGCTCACGTTCCTGCACCGCATGAACCTTAAAGCAGCCTCGGGCCAGGCCCGATAGGAACGGCCGAATCGGCCGTTTCCACTGAGCCCCCCTCGACTGCTCTGTTCCTCGTGCAGGGAAGGGGAACGGGAGCCGAGCTCGTCCAACCTCGGATATGGCGCGAGCTCGCGCGCGCTGGCGAAGAAGCGGCGAGACAAATTTCGGTCACCGCCCAGCAATTTTGCTCGCCTATTTCACCCCCTCCGCCTCACCGCCGGAACTCCCGCCACCATTTCCCCCCCCCCCCCCCTTCGAGCTCTCTCCTTCGCAGGTTTTCACAGCAGAGCGGCGGCTACTCCTCCGGCAGTCGGTGCTGGTCATCGGCGGCAAACTGTCTTCGTCCTCTTCTCCGAGATGTCCTCCTCCTCCTCGTCCATTCCTTCCCCGGTTGTCCGCAGCTTCAGTGTAAGTCCTCCTCCGTTTCTACCCTAGATCTGGTAGTACATGCTAGTATCTGGTAGATCTTAGTAGTATGTGCTAGTATCTGGTAGATCTGAGTAGTATGTGGTCGTATATGCTAGTAAGTAGTAGTAGCTCCTGATGCGGTGCTTCATTGATCTTGTAGTTCATGCTTAGCTCTTGATGCGGTAGATTTTTGATGTAGTAGCCACATGATGCTTACCTCTATGTGCTTCATCTGTGTTCTATGATCTTTTAGGACCCTGATCTTTCCTCCACGTCTGTGTTGCCATTGCCCACGAAGCCTTTGCGGTACGTACCGGCGCCTGATTTGTTCGTCGCACCGCAAAGGGCAAAGGCGCCTCATGGGTTCCTCACACTGCAAAGGGGTAAGAACGTGCCTATGCAGTGGCCATCTGCATTGTCCACCTTCATCCTCGCTAGGATGGCCGAGCTCGTCAAGGGTGGGCTCGATCTCGACAGGGGCATCAAATACAAGAGTTTGGAGAGCATTTGCAAAGATGTTCTCCTTTTCTGCGGCGCCATGGTGAGCACCACCCAGTTGTACAATCATCTCAGAAAGTGGAGGTACAGGTGGACATATCTCCGCAATCTGGCACAACTTGAAGGAGTGGAATGTTGCTACTGATGTGCTTGCTGTTATGCCCTCTATTACGTCCCTAGTAGGTAGATCATCCTAAAACTGATGCCAGATTTGTATATTTTGTGAGGCGGTATACTAAACCCCTCAGATGATGAACTTGTGCGAGGCGGTATACTAACCCCTCCTCAGATGATGAGGTGCATCACCGGCACTTGTTGTGCTGAATTTGTAATGCACCATCTATTTTGCTAACTAGTAAGGGCATGTTTACAGCCTATGATTCGCTGAACATTGTTGGTATGTTCACCACTCAGGCAACAAGGTACGTCATGGCAGTTGCACGTAACCAAACACCATGAAATTAGCTCTGTGAAACAACTCATGCAACCAAACAGCGCGTGGTTAAAATTTTGCACCCAGTCGAACGGGCCTGGCCAGAACATTGTTGGCAACCAAACGGGCTACAGAACTTGGCTCAGTCCGCGTTTCACCTGAGCCAGGCCCGCCAGAACCACGGGGACGGTAGGCCCATTTTGGGGGCAAGCAACCAAACACGCCCTCAGTGTCTTGATCTGTACCTGTAGTGTGCCCACTCTTTAGATACCATACATCCCAAAATCTTCTTCAGCATGCACATCTACCATCAATTACCTTGGAGAGAGAGACAGCGGTTGAACTTGAACATGAGCTCCTGCTCGTACCGCGGCTTCTACGGCTGGGTGCTCGTGGCGGGGCGCGGTCGGGCCGGATCTGGGCCGCGCGGCCCGGCCCTGCGAGCAGTTGGGCTGGCGCCGGCGTGGGGTGGTGCGACCAGCACAGGGGGCTCAGGCGCGGGCGGAGCACGGAGGTGTGGCCGCGCGGTGCGCTGCGGAAAACTGGGGCGGCGGCCCCAGCCCTGGAAAATGGTGCGGCGGCGGCCGCCGTGGCAGGAGCGCCACGGTTGGGTCCGTGTGTGACGGCGAGAACCACAGCGTCCCTCTGCTCGTTTTGCTGCTCCCGGCGTTTTGCGGCAGGGGAAAGCTCCGGGAGAAAGCCTTGCATCGACTCCGGTCGGTGCCGATGACGGCGGCGCCTTCGAGCGTCGTTCCCCTTCTTGTTTGCGTGATCGTGGAGTTCTGATCCTGACCGACGCGGGTGGTTTCAAGATCTCCGGATGAAAATCTAAGCTCCCTCGGAGCGGGCGACGGTGACGGACATGTCACTTCCTTGTTGGAGGCGTCGTTTTGGAGCTCTTGGCCCTCGCGGTGCATTGGTTTCGCAGCGGCTGGGCAGTATGGCTCTATGGTCGGGGGAGGCGGATGCCGGGGCGGCGACCCGGACGGTGGTGGTACATGGCCTCGGTCCCCACTACAGCGACGGTCCTATGGGGCAGGGCCTTCACCTAGCGAGGTTTTGGGTGACGACTTGGTGCTGCGAGGGCAGCAGGTGTGTCGACTCGGCTGGTTCGGCTCCGGGCAATGCGGATTTGATCTATTGCTACGCCGGGGCGACGGCCCCGGATTTGGCGCGACGTTGAGGTCTGCGGGCGGTGTCTTTAGCGAGGGTAGCATGAGCTACGAGGCAGCTTGGTCGTGCGGCGTTGTGACTCGTGTGTGGCTTTGGTGCCGAGTGGTGTAAGCCGGGGCGGCGGCCTCGGGGTTGGTGGTGTGTTTTGTGGCGTCTGGTGGGCTTACGTCCTGGGGCGACGGTCCCCTCGCTTGTGCGGTTTTTTCGGCCGCGTTTTCCTCATAAACATGGCATTTGTACCTTTTTTGAGCCCGGTTTTCCTTATAAACTGGTCAATTCTATTCTTCTATACGAATTGCAGGAATGCCCTGCCCTCTTCGAGAGGTTTCTCGAAAAAAAATGCTGGTCCTTGGAACAGTAAGCATCTGGTGTTCTCAGAAAAATCATATCATGCTGGGAAATAGATATCCAGTTGCTAGTTCTGGTCTGAAATTTGTGTCCACGTTCTCCGTTGTTTGTTTGGTCAATGATAATGTAGTGATTTATCTAGACACAAAAGTTCTTTGCTCAGTCCACCTCACTCCATTCGCTCCCTTACAAATTCATTCGCTCCATTACAATACAAATTTATTCGCCTTGTGTTCCAAAGATCAACCAACAATTTACAATCAGTTTCCACCTCAATGTATTGTACTCTTCAGTTTGTTGCATACATGATGCCCTCAAGGAGTGACATTGCTTCTGCACTCGTTGCTGATGGAGTATGAGCATGCCAAACTTTGGAGGCCAAGACAGCTCCCTCAGAATTTCAGAGGACCATCAGTTCACCGTACACGCAAGAAATACATTGACTGAAATAAAAGAAAAGGAGCATTATTTTTTGATAGAAGATAATATTCTTCTCTACCTCACCTTCACTTTTCATATTATAAATTAAATACCTGGTCGACAGAAGAGACCTACACGTCGGCGTGGAAGTTAAACGATGGGATCACCGATCACGGGAGGGGCGACGTACGTAGCGTCCAACTGCAATTTAATAGTAAATATATTGATTATGAATAACAAAAAAATGCTAGGGGCAGCGCTTGCACAGATATCATGCTTGAAATATCCTTTCAGTGCAGACCTCTTCTTTCCACGGCAGACTGAATACTGTCGATACTACACTTAGATGGAAATGGAATAGCATGACTGCCAAGGCTCAAACTACATGCGCCAGCAAAGCAACAAAAAGATGCAGCATGAACAAAAAAAGAGGTTTGTGCTGCGCATAAGAATGTATTTAGCATATCACAAGCTAGACATGTTCCCATGTGTGTTTTATGCGTAAGAATGTGTACAGCTTATCATCAGCATAGCCTTACTTCCCTGGTACTGCATACTATATTAGCACTAAATTATCCTGAATAAACTGTAAATCAAACCACGTGATGCATGATCGATCCTGTCTAATTGGACTGCAAACTGTGCAGCCGAACAATACAGTTAAGGTGCTCCGTAGTCTGTATATGATGAAGCTTCAGAGGCTTAAGTACCACGTGGTAGTACCAAAAAGGTGTGATCATTATATCTGAACAATTGTTTTTGAGGGATCTGAACAAGAACTTTAAAACACAAGACGAATCCAACTGATCTTCTCTGACAAAAAAGGCTAAGATGGTAAGATCAGAAACTTACCACGATATGCCGATGCCGCCCGCAGCCACCACCCGTCGGTTCCACCCGCCGACCACGCCGCCGAGGACACCGAAAGATTCGCCGCTCGCCGAGCCACCAAGGCCGCCGGGCGCTCACCAAGCCTCAAGCCGCCGAAATTGTCAACAGGCCACGGGTTGCTGCGGCCCTCTCGGGTGGCTGGGTCTTGTGTTTCAGGTGTAGAGTTTGCTGCTAATTAACCACGAGTATATGTACCGTGCGATCTGGTCATATGGATAATAGGATAAGATCAACTGTATAACTAACTTTCCACCGATTACTTGGGGAAGTGGACCGTCAGCCTCCACGCCCTATATAATTAAGCTCGGCCTCTCTCCTAGATCGCCCCAAATCACAACAATTCTCCATTCCTCACAAATCTGGCAAAATGGTTTCCGCCGACGCCGCCCGCAACATCGTTGGCATCATCGGCAATGTTATCTCCTTCGGCCTCTTTCTCTCCCCTGCGTAAGCTGCCGCCACCCTCTCCCAAGTCCGCCCGCTTGTGTAGTCCAGATATGGAAAGTGGTTTCGAATTGGCTAGGGTTTTGCATCTGACGCCGCCGCTTGTTTTTCGCTGGTGCGCGCAGGCCGACGGTCTTGAAGATCATCAAGAGGAAGGACGTGGAGGAGTTCTTGCCCGACCCCTACCTGGCGACGCTGCTCAACTGCATGCTCTGGGTGTTCTACGGGCTCCCCATCGTCCACCCCAACAGCATCCTGGTGGTCACCATCAACGGAGTCGGCCTCGTCGTCGAGGGCGTGTACCTCATCATCTTCTTCATCTACTCGCCCAACAAGAAGCGCGTAAGTCCTCAGTGAGCCTATATACTGGAAGATGTTTTGGTCTCCGTTTGATTAGATCTGCCTAATTAATCCATATGCATGACCATGCGTGCGTGCGTGCATTCAGTTGAGGATGCTCGGTGTGCTTGCTATCGAGGCGGTGTTCATGGTGATCGTGGTGCTCTGCGTGATCCTGGCCGCCCACACCCACGAGAAGCGCTCCATGATTGTCGGCGTCCTCTGCATCATCTTCGGAACGGCGATGTACGCCTCGCCCCTCACCATCATGGTACGTATACGTCGCACACCCAACCTCTTTGATCCACGCTTTATTTCCTCGATCTGTTTGTTGTTCTGGCACTGGCGACGCTGTTGGTTTAGTTTGGAACTCTGTTGGTTACCGCACCGCCAGGCTAATTAATCTCCACGGTTTGGACGTGCCATGGGTTTAGGAGCAGGAAATCTGATTAGTAGTTAATCTGCATGGAACTGCATGCTGTTGGGCCCACATGTCTGTGAGTGGCCAGATGCTATTTTATATCAAATTAGTTGTTCATTTGGCTGGCCATTGCTGGCGGCGGAGATGTTGTTTGTGTTTTGTTTGGGTTTTTGATACTATGTTAGGTTTGGGTGCGCTGCTCCTAATCGACCAGAACAACAAATACGTATAAATGGTCATTTACAGCTGGGTTCTGCAAAGATTTGGTGGTGGAATTAACCACATGTCAATTACAGCCTTTGCAGTTAATATAATCCGAGGTGGATTTACCTGTGTTTGATTCTGTGCAACTTCTACCGATCGAACACCAGATTAGGCTACAGGTTAATTTCTGTGTTCCCATCTAAAAACTGCACTCATATATTCCCATCTGGTCAAACATACTTCAGGATATCTGCCTTGTGTACATATGATCAGTCAGAAAAAGCCTATTTGCATGGTCTGTTTCCTCCTCAATAGGGTAATTCAACTCCTTGTGTCGTATGCATGTGGATCTGTAGCAGCTGTGTTCCTTCCGTATAGCTGTTGGGTGACGGTTGACGGTCCACAACGGATGGATCCGAATGAAGCGGTCACGAATCTAACTAAAACCTGTGATCCAGCTCATCGCAAACGTATGCATAGGGGATTTAATTAGCACATCTGTTAAAATCTTTGCCTTTTGTGATCCTTCCCTTTTGCCAACTACTCCTATGTAGTAATGTGATCGATGTTGAAACTGATGAAATAGTATACTGTACCGGCCATCTACATTGGTTCCATGTCGTGGCTGGTTCTTGTGTTTCAGGTGTAGAGTTTGCTGCTAATTAACCACGGGTATATTATATGCTTGCAGGGTAAGGTGATCAAGACCAAGAGTACGGAGTACATGCCCTTCCTACTGTCGCTGGTCAACTTCATCAACGGCTGCTGCTGGACGGCCTACGCACTCATCAAGTTCGACCTCTACATCACGGTCAGTATAGACAACCCGCATCTCCATCCGCAGCTCAGCTGCTAGCCTTAGCAACCTGCATCGATCGATCTAACTGTCTTTTAATCATCCCGTACGTGCAGATCCCCAATGGCCTTGGCGCCTTGTTCGGCCTCGCCCAGCTGATCCTCTACGCCTGCTACTACAAGTCGACCCCCAAGAAGGAGAAGAAGCAGGTCGAGCTGCCCACCGTCGTCGGCGGCGGCGGCAACGTCTCCGTCAGCGTCGAGAGATAAGAAGCTTGGCTCTCAGCAGCAGCAAGCCCGCCGGTCTTCGCCAAGTGATCTGATCCAGCCGGCGGCCGTCGAGATTTTAGCTCTTGAGAGATTTTGAGTAGTTAATTTCCGGATGATATAAGTGTGTCCTTTGTGTTAGCTAGGGTTCGAGTGTGTGCCTTTTGTTTCGTGAACCTCATCGTCGTCGATCGTAATGCAAATTATAAGAACTATATATGCAGCTAGCTGAGCTATCCCAGATAATGACACCACTCGTTGCTCCTCTCTGGGTCTACTACTCTTTACTCCTACCTGATGATGATGGCTTGGTTCATTTGTCGCGAGTGCTGGTGACTTTGTTAAGCGGTCTTTTGTAATCTTTGTTTGGGCGGAAACCTCTCGTTTAACCGTGCAACTTGGCGTAGGCGAAAAGGAGACACGGACTTACTGTCCCTTGCTCGGAGGTCGTGATCAGGTTCTGCTGACGCCTGATGTTGCCCTGTTTCCACATCGAGAGGCACTACAAGGTCTGGGCGCGCTTTGCCGCGCCCGTTGTGCAGTCTTGCAGTTGTCAAACGGAGTCGGGTCCGTGGAGGTTCACATGTGCTCACTTCCTGCATGGTATGTTTAGATTGGATGCTATATCTTGTTTGAGCGTATCAGGTGCTTTTCGTGTGTTTTTGCTTCCATGTAACGATGATGTCTACGGATAAGTCATCTGCGGACTCCTCAACTGGCATGAAGGATGAAGGCACAGCGACTAGCTTCGATTAATTAATTACTTTGTGTTTTTCAAGCATGTTGTGGTGAGCTCACCTGCATTTGATCTTGCTTGCACTTTAGTGTGTGCATTTGTGTGGGTACATTTGATTATCTTCCCTGTTGTATCAGTCGTTGAGATTTCAACGTCGGATTTCTTATGTTTTTCGATGTCCCATTTTGTGCTTTTTTTTGTTGTGTTGAATTTCTACCTCAGTATTTAGAAGCTTACTGCTGAGTAACGAATATTGAATCCCATAGGTTGTCTCGCTTCGGAGCTGGGAAGAAACTGCTGTAACTGTAAGTATATACTTAACTTAACTGACGATTCCACCAGGGCAGGGTTTCAGTGCTACATTGCTTTCTTTGAGATGATGCAAGTGCTTGGATGATTTACCCAAATTTTGTATTCAAATGTGTAAAATAATTATTGTTACTGCAAAATATTATTTATTTTTTCTTACATAAAAAATAGTTTCCAACATTTTTAGAAATATATTAGTATTATCTGTTTATTTTTACCGCACAACAAAACTGAACACACACACACACAACCAGCAGAAGAACCGACACTAAAACCAATTGAACAAAAATGCAGTGGATATGATTCGTTTGTATACCAACCACGGTATAATCCAACCATGTTGAAAACGACACAAATGAGTATGAGATGTGATCGAAGTTGAAATCTACAGGGGAGAGAATACATCAATGAACAATGCATCAATAATAATAAAAACTTGGAAAACTTCAGTATCGAGATCGTAGGAGTGTTAACTCTGGCCCCGCAATCTTAACAACTGTAGTAAGGAGTAATGACTCTGTCATGTGCAATCTTCAAGTCTACAATTGCTCTTCCTCGCAGTGTGGTGTTCATCCCTGCCTCTAGCTCGGCGGTTTCTACTATCATGTGAGGCATCAATGACATCGAGAATGCTTTTGTGAACACCTTCCACCCTAACCCTCCTACCCCTAACCACTCCGCATGACATCTGCTTCCTCAGATTTGCTAATTCCGCTATAGGCTCCGGCAAAGAGACCAAATTGCAAAAACGCTTGTGACACCGTGAGATTGAAAAAAATGGATGTATTGTGAAAAGAAATACAACCTTCCGCTAAAATGCAAAAAGCGACTAAAAAGCATGTTTCTGGGAAATTAATTTAAAATGAACCCAAGATTTTTCTATGACATTGGGAACGGATGAAAGATATTAAATTAATATTTCTGAAAACAACATATACAAAGCAACTTAGGCGTGTAAAATTCAGATGGAAGACAGCAAATAAATACCAGGTAATACTTTCACATATGTGGAATTATTGGACATGAGATTGTTACGAGCTCACTTATTTAGCGAGAGCCGTCATAATGCAGGGTGATGTTCCTCAACTTGCTTTAGGAACCGAGTGTCCGTTCATGACAGCCGTCATAATGCAGGGTGATGTTCCTCAACTTGCTTTAGGAACTGAGTGTCCGTTCATGACATGGTTACCATCTTCTACCCAGAAGCTTGCTGTTTTAATGTCATCTTTCGTCATTGACTTAGAGTAATCCTCATAGTTGTACACCACATTGTTCTTCCCTCCAAAATCTATGGGGAGGACATCTGGATCAATGTGCTTGTACAATGTCTTCATGGTCTCCTCGTTCTCCAAGTACACAAAGTTGAGTTTCTGGATTGTTTTCTGGTCAAGGAATAGTTTGAGAACCTGAAACCAGTTGAAACGTTTAAGTTGGAAATTGTATTGACACAAATTAATACGTGAATGATAGGGGGATGTTCAAAGCCTACACCTTAAAAGTAGCCTCAAATACTTTGGGTGCATTGAACATAAATGCAACTGATAGCCTCTCTGGGTAATTGTTTTGCACAACCCTCATACATTCTCTTGAAGTCTTTATGGGGTTTCTATGGGCGAGTGTCCATCCAGTGAAGTCTATCAGCCACACCATTTTTTCTTGTCCTTCAGGCAGGTTGAGGACTGCATTCTCAACGGTATATACAAGATACTGCACCTGTCCTTCGTGAGACGATGTAATCTGAAAATCAGAATATTGTGGATGTGACTTCTAGGCTAAGAAGCTAGACACTGACAGTTCCCAAAATCAAAGGCAAATGAAAAATTTAAACATGTCGAGTTCTTGCCTGCTTTGCTGGTCTCATTACAACCACGGTTTTACCCTCTCTATCACGGAAACTTGCCCTGTACAGTCTACCTGTTTCTGCCTGAACAGAAACATCAGGCTGGAATAAAGATGAAAACAATTAATGAAACGTTAGTCACTTGACCAAGTTAAAGAGAAACATCACTTGAGCAAAGCAAGCAAGGAAAATGACAAGAAACTAATTACCCAACGAATAGCCTCAGGCCTATAAGCTTCCCTCCACTTGAGACTTTCTTCCAACATTTTACTAGACTTGTCAACATTCCAGTTGCGGGCTTCTAGATATCTTATCAGGCATGATTCATTGCAGTACTTCTCCCCACGGGAAGACAAAGGTCCAAGTGCAGATCTCAGTTCACTGATCTGCTCACAGGAAAAATTTATGTGAAGATAGTTTACATGTCTAAATAAAAACAGAAAATAAATATAGGTCAACCTTGTATACATTATACAGATAAACGACGACCTTCAGTTTTCAGTTTTCTTCGACAAGCCCCAGTAAGTATTGATTGCTTATGAGGTTCCAGTGAAGTGCAAATCCTAAAAGGACTCGTAAGAGAGCTCCTTATGCTAAGTAAGAGACATTTTGCCAAATGATCATTCTCTTTAGATGGTAAATACCTGATCATTCATTGCGAAGAAGTATATGAAGTAGAATATATAGCTGAATTGCACATTTTATATTAAAAGAAGTGCACATAAGTATGTAACTGAGTTGCCTATGTATAAAACAGACTTGTTATCATGCTTAAACAGAAATTTTGTAACAGGAGAAGGTGGAGTAACAGAATTCATAGCACAAGCACTCACAATAAATCTTTTGGCTTGTACTAAATACTTCCTTTGTCCCTTTTTATAAGACGTTTTGCCGTTTTGGCAAGCTTAATTGGCTTGCCAAAACGTCTTATAAAAGGGGACGGAGGGAGTATATAATAAAAACCCTACACCTGGTAGTAGGATAAATTTTCCCATATAAAAGAGATAAACTGACATATATCTCTTGTTATTGATTTACTATGCGACCACCGCTCGGGCTACTACTTTGCTGTACATAGGTTTACACTTCGACCATTTTTCAGTTGTTTAACACCTTCTTATTTCTTTTCATTTCATTAGCAAGGAAAATCAACATTGTAATTAGTTACTAGAGGCCATGTAGTTTGCATGCTAATAGTTCCACAAAATAACAAGAACGTGATAAATTTTAAATACCTTTGCCTGTCTCTGCTCGGCATCATCCAAATTGAAATGTGGGGTCTGCTTTCTCCAAAACATGATTTCTTTGAAATTTCAGTGAATCTCAATCCTTAAATGGATAAAAAATTGGAGTAAAATTAGGTGGCAAGCCCTTTTATAAACCTACTTCAGATGTTCAAACTAGTGTAAAAGCTTAATAGAAAAACCAGCAGAAATTAGAGTAAAAATTAGAATAGAAGAACATATATAGTGGAAACAGGTGCAAAAATGTAGTAGAGAAAAAACTTGTAAAAACATTCAGATCAGCTGGATATAGTTTAAAGATCTTGTTGGATCAATGGCAATGTTCACAACAGATTTCGGTTTGCACATTTTTTAAACCATTAAAATAGTTGATATCGTCTATATCGGAAGCTAGTTTTGTCCAACCAACAAACCTAGTGCGGTAGGATGTTAGCACTAAGGACAGTAAAAAATACAAAATAGTATATGCGTGGACATCAAAAGACAGAAACAATTCTTTTTCTTAAAATCCTTGTGCATTATCTGTTGTCTCTGCCGACACAAAGTGACGTTTGTATTTTCCACATCTATGCTGTGATGTATCAATTCAGTTATTCCCCCCAGTCCCTTTTACACCCCTATATTAGGATTGTCTTAACTCAACCGTTCAAAGTTTATCAAGTTTAGAGAGAAAAAAATACCAACATTGGTAATACCAAATCGATACAATATGAAAATAAATTTCATTATCTATCGAATGATATTGATTTGGTATTACGAATGCTGGTATTTTTTTTCTTATAACTTGGTCAATTTTTAGGAAGTTTGACTTAAGACAAACCTAATATGCGGAGTAAAACTTTATTATTTTTTCCTGCATCTGTTGAACAATGCTACACAAAGGCTAAGTAAACCTACATAGTTCTACAACGGCACCAAATAGGAGTGGCCGATCCGTTTTCTAAATCACATTGCAGGCAAATCTGCGTAGGGTTCAGTTCTTAAACTTTGACTTTTAATGGGAAAGGCTGTGGAAGCTAAATGTTTCAGCAATGCTAACTTTATCATCTTGCTAACTCATATGGGCAGAAATCCGAGATCTCGAAAACGCAGCATTATTCGGAAAGAAGATAAATTCACAAGAAAATAGCTAGAAATATATCGGAAACGGCTCTTCAGTTGATGACATTTTCATGCTTACAGTTACAGAGTTTCACAAACATGAACCTATGATGGAATTCAGGTCAGAGAGTATTATCAAGACATGAATAAGCAAGAATTTGTGGTTTCACAGTAGCTACCAATCGATCCATAAAGAAAAACAAAATCTGCATATACCTGGATACGCGAGAAGCCACAGGGAGACGAAGCAGCAGACCGGCAACTAAATCCAAGAACTGGCGGAGCGCTGCCTGGCGTTAGGCCGCCTCGCTACGTTCGCTGCTGAAGCTAGGGAACTCTGGCGCCCGGCTCCCTGCCGCTGACTCCAGCTCGTCAGCTCCAGCTCCCTGCCTTCCTGGCTCTGGCTGCCTCCCTTCGTTCGATCTGGAGACTTTTTTTCCTTTTGAATTGTTCGATCTGGAGACTTGAGATTCAGGTCAGGCGCTCCCATCGCTTCTGTTCTGTCGCTGGGTTGGAGGCTGCGACGATGCGAGGAGCGAGGTGGAGCATTAGCCCAACACGACGGCCCAACAGCCTACCAGTCGAGCGATACGTGCGCAGTCAAGCTATTGGCCAAAACTGTAAAATAAATGTTTTTTTTACGGTTTCGACCGAAAAAGGTTAACCTAATAGGTTCCGCAAATGGCACGTACTGAAAATCTCTACTATATAATATGGCTACAGGTGATGGTTGATGGTTGGTACGTTTTTTCAATTTCCGATTTTGCATCTGTGAATTGGAGATATTACCCACCACTGCCACCGGTAAGTGGAAAAAACGTTTCTTTTTTTTTTCGTTGCGCCGCATCGGGGGACGACGACGACGGCGCCGTGGGAGCGCGTCACGCGGGCAACCCGCGATACCGGCCGTCCCGGTTCAAGCTGGAGGCGGCGGCGGCCGCCGCGACCGCGTAGAGGAGGAGGTCGTGGGACTTTGCGCAGTCGCTGTGGGACACCTACGAGCTCGTCACCGTCGCGCAGAAGATCGAGTCCAGCCTCGCCATCATCGACGAGTCCGCGGCCGCGCCGGCGCCGCGTGCCGTGGGCGACAAGGGCGTCACGCGCGCCGGAGGAGCGGGAGGAGGGAAGCGGCCGAGGGAGGGCAGGCGTAGCCTGAGGAGCCTGTTCCACCGGTCCTCGTCCAGGAGGTTCGAAGAATCAAGCAGATAGCTAAATTTCCCAATCGTTGCTATCCCATCCCCGAGCGATGCGCCGCCGCTGGGCGTTCGCTGCGGCCGGCCGGATGCGCCCGTCCCGTACAGTCCCTGCCCTTTGTCTTCCAATTTCTCACGTGGTACGTGGACTGATGGGACCTGCACCCTGCTACACGCACTGCGCCCTGCTGCTCCGGCGCCGCCCACCTGATACAGCGCTGATCGCCATCTTCTTCCTCGCTGGTGTCTAGGTACGTACTCAAGCCGCACATCACCTGTTCGACAGAATTTGCACAAGACATTTGAGCATGATATTGTGGATTCTATCTTCTGATGTTGACACGTAGAGAAAATTCCTGGCCCCAATACAATTCGTTGAGTGCATTATTACTGGAAAAATGAATCATAGTATACATCTGAATTGTGAAAACTGCAGAGAAGTGATATCGTCGATTAGTTTCAATGGCAGGATCACGCTAGCCTTGTTGCACCCCTGGCAGAAATGGCCCGTCAGAAGTTGATTCCGACGTGCGGCCTTCATGCTTAGGACCCAGTTTCAGCATCCTTAGTGTGCTACTACCTCAAACAGAGGATGAATTCAAAGGGATCTCGGCTGACACAGTTATACAGACTGCACATATAGCCTTCCTGGTATTTAGGTTATCTCTAACGATTTAATTATTGGTTTGGTGTCTCCAAGCAAACCTGAACCTGCATCTCCATGCATCGGCTATATTAGAGGGTTGTCTATCCATTGCATATTTAGAACTCACTATGGTGTACTGCATTTACTTGTCTTACCTTGTAAATTTTGCATGGGTTTGATTTATAAGATCAGCATTATGTGATGACTATGCAGTTTCAGTAGAAGTAAGAATGGCTACAGCGGATCACGTCTGACTGTTGAAGTGTTAGCCAAAGCATAATATCCTATTTTCTTATAAGGTACTATACTATGTTTAACTTCAATCTTCTTCAGGTTAGGAGAGCCCATCGAATTTTAAAACGATTGGCTAGCCTTCAATCCCTTATAAGGGGTCACAAAGTGAGAAAGCAAAGCTGCTATAACAGTCCGGTGTGTGCAATCTTTGGTCAGGGCACAATCCTGTGTTAGAGCAAGGTGAGTTCGTGTTGCCTTTGAAAATCAGACTGATATCATTGCTAGGAGTTTATGTTGCTATGTCCACTGATAACACTGTTTTTTTTGTCCAATGTAGAAAACTAAGATGAGGACTTTGAAGATTTCAAAAATTGTGCATAAGCTTTGGCTGAAGAAAACGCTAAAAAGAAGGTGCATTTACCAACATGAGCTTTGGAGTAAGTTGAAAATTCTGTCAATCTTAGCCAGGGAACTACGTAACATGAGCAGTGGACAAAATTGGAGAGCCGAGATAAGGGAGTTAAAGAGAGCATATAAGAACCTGAGCTCAGAGAAGGATAAGTAAATTTCTGCATTAGTTGCACAAAAGGATTTTGCCTGGCACCGATTCAAGACAGAGGAGGATTACGACTCGCTCCTTAAGAAGAAGAAAATAAGGCAGCACAGAAGCTTCAACGCAAGGTGGAGGAGGTGCATAAGCAACGGCTATATACAATGTACCAAGTACATGATTCTTCCATTACAAGTAGTGCATATACCGATTATAGTTAGGATGGGAAATAAATTTCATAAAATTGCTTTTGTGCATTGAAATGGTAGTTGCACACTATTAGTTCTCCGGGGCATAATTTGTGTGCTCGGAAATGGTAGTTGCACATGTTATTCAGTAAGTTAACAAGTTGACTTGTAAATTTTGGCGACGTTGTGTAACAAGTAGAGGGAAACCGTTGCACTTTTAATATAAATATTGTTGATTAGAAACTATGTTTGCCCCTGCTCTATATAATGATGATTGATGTGCACGAGAATCCTAAAACTATTTGTTTCGACCAAAAAAATATTTATATCCCGTTGCAACGCACGGGCAATTAGCTAGTATTTATAATGTTTCCCGGAAATCGACCACCAAGAACCCAACATACCTAGCACGAGGGGTGAAGTTTTCAGCAAAGCGGTAAAGAAAGAATCAATCGGGAGGGAACTTTCATGATGTGCCATCGCCGAACTCACCGAAATCCGGCCAAATTTCTTGCGAGAAGTTTCGGTTTCCAGCGACCGCACTCTCACCCTGGCACGCACGCACACTTTGGCCGCGTACGAGTAGTCGAGCCCCTTCGGCGCCCATCATTGACGTTGTCCCCAAGGCTCCACGCTGCTGCAGCGCCCACCAGCGCGTCGGCGTCATGGCAGGGCCCGTCTCTGCCTTCACTGGGTTAGCTCCCACCATGCAATCTACCCACCGGACGACCCAGTGCGGCGGCACCTCGGTCAGGCCTTCCCCGCCTAGCACGGCGGCCACAACATGGTTGTCTCCGTACAGGCCGCCCGCGCGCCCAAAGTTGCGTGAGGAAAAGAGTAAAGCCGCACCCTTGTTTAGTTCGTGCCTCCGTAGGGAAGAAGATAAGATGAAGAAAAAATGAAAAGGATAAAGATGTCCAAAGGAATGTGGGTCTAAGTGTGCGCATATGGTGTATGCTGAGGGTCTGCTGGGCCGGTGTGTGCTCCGGCTCGCCATTGGGCGGCTTGGTTGAGGCCTCTGGATTTAAATGATATGCGTAGGTGTGTGAGGTCAGGCCACATGGCTCTAATTAGGTCCACCCATTCATCAAAATTGTAGGCGTGGCGACATTTGTCGTCGAGAAGGTGGCTTCCGGTTGATTGATATATTTCTTTGTAAGGCTTTGTAGGAAAAAAACTGTGTGCATCATTAACTACCAAAACCACACATGGGGGCGCCATGCCCTTTCAGCGGGCCCATCCCTGGCCGCGCCCATAGCCCACGTGATCCAATGGTAGGTCCCCTCCATCTGATATTTGGGCTCTCTGTCTTATTTGTGCTGGAAGTAATTCACGTAAATTTTCGTCCAATTCCGAGCACTTCATTTTTGGGTCTTTTCTACAATGCACAAACAAAACAGACAGAAACTGGCACTGGGCACTAAGTTAATAGGTTAGTTCCAGAAAATACATAAAATGATATAAAACTATAACAGAAACATGTGGCATTTGATATAAAATAAGCATGGAACATAAAAAATTATAGATACGTTTGAGACGTATTAACCCTCATAGCCTGGTCTAGAGTTAGTTCATCTTGTAGTTTACTTTATGTTTCCTAGACCTGTACTGTAACTTCTAGTTTCATTCAAGTAATGGAACCGGGCCGGCAGCGGCCACTCTGTGAATCTAAAAAAAATCATTAGCGGAGCTACATGCATCTTAGGGGGGCCATTGCCCCCCGCCCTAGTCTTTACTATTAAATGGGAGTTGGTCGTTCGTACGCCGCCTGGCGAACCACGCTCGCCCCGCTCGCTCGATGGTCGCTCCCGCATGGGCCAGCAAAAAAGCGCACACGGCCCATACGAACGCGCGGCTGGAGAAAGGGCATCGGTCCACCATGGCAGCTCCTTCCTTCTCTCCGTCCCTTGCAACGCCTCCAGCACTTTGCACAACAGCCCTCGCGTCTCCTCCCATCTGCTCCCATGGAGCTCCTCTCTCGTCTCCTAACATGACCGCCTCTTCCTCTCCCGCCGGCGCCACGTCCCCATCTCCTCCCAAAGCGAACTTTCGTGCGCCAGACCTGCCGCCGACGCCCTTATGCCTCCGTGATTGCATGGATCACACGTTCGTTGGGAGACCCCAAGAGGAAGGTATGAAGCAGTGTAGCAGTAGTTTCTCTCAGTATGAAACCAAGGTTTAATCGAACCAGTAGGAGCAAGAAATCACTTCTGAAGGTTGTTGGTGGCGGAATATGGCACGGGATAACTTGATCTGAAATTTCTTGAGTGCAAAGTAATGCTTATTATCTTTCTTTCATTAGACTAACTTTTTGTGATTTGAGGTACGTAGATAGGTCGAAAATTCGATCTTTACTGACTGTTCTGTTTAGACAGATTTTGTGCTTCTCTGTAAATAAAATCGTGATAAATCTCAGAATAGTATTTTGACTTGAAAATTTTTGTGCATAAACCTGAGATTATTATCTTTCTTTCATTAGACTAAAGTTTTTCGATTTGAGCTACTTAACTATCTCGTTGAATGCCATCTTTACGGACTGTTCAGTTTTGACAGATTTCTTTGTTTATTCAATATTGTACTTGGTGTTGTTAGTTTCATTAGTTTTTCGACGGACAACGGAAATCATGAACACCTTAGTATATACAGTGGCTAATGTTGAGTAAAAATTATAAAACTTGTCAATGCTTGAACATGAGTGGATTTTATTTAATGAGTACTAACCCTACTAATGAGTTTTGTGAAGTTTTATGTGGATGTAGCTTATAAGATCTAATCAATATGGTGATATGAGATGAATAAGAAGACGCAAGAGCTCAAGCTTGGGGATGTGTAGGTGCATCCCAAGAACATATTCAAGAAGATACAATCATCTAAGCTTGGGGATGCCCGAGTCATCCCCCTATTCATCAACTAACATGAGGTTGTCTCGTTCATACTCTATATTACCCGTCCACATGATATGTATTGTCTTAACTTGTATTATAATTGTTTTTATATGTCTTTTTTACCTCTTTAGTTTTATTAGACTCTTTATTTGGTTTCTATTGCTTCTTTACTTTCACTTATAAATTCAAAACAACAAAAATATTTTCTTTTGTTTTGCTTCTTTGTTTGGTTCTTTATTTTCATTTTATTTGGGTTTTACTTTTGATTTTTATTTAGAGTTTTCCTTGCTGTAGCTAGCATGTTTAGGTCTTGCTTAGCCTCTGGTTTCTTAGTTTATCAAAAATAAAGTACCAAGTTTTATCCATTTAGCTTAGTTGATACATATGTAAAAAGTGATTTTCTGTTTTCGGTATCTACTGCTTATTGCGCGATTTTTCATATTTTACTGGAAGCTCTAAAAATCACGAAAAAATTACTGATGTTGTAGCACCTAATCCTCTGCATGTACAAAAATTGGCTAAAATTTCGGGCATGTTTAAGTGCACCTAAAAATTGCGTTTTCCAGCTGCTGTTTTTCTGGACAGATTCTGACTTTTGTTGCAAGAGTGGCCTCTTTTCGTTTTCATTTGATTTTTAATGGTTCTTACCTTTCATTTATAAGTTGGCCATTTTAGCAACCTTTCTGTAACTTAAAAACAAAATTTTATTTGGTTTAATAGTAGCACTTGGAAATATTATCTATTGTACTAATGTCTAACCGCAGAAAAGAATGGGAAAGTTTTTGTGTTGAAGTTTTTTCACAGAGAATGAAGGAACACCAAACTATGGAATATTGAAGAACGGCCAAAGTCCTAAGCTTGGGGATGTCCCCGCATCCCTCTTCATCAATAACCCCACGGTTTGCAAACTTTTAAACTTTGTTTTTTGAGCAACATAGAACTTAACTAAACTTGAAGCGGCTGTATTTTATTATCTATTTATCTTAGCATCAAACACCAGTTACATTAATAAGTGGATCGTCACATATTTTATTTATCCTCTGTTTTCAATGTTTATTTGGTTAATGGATTACTTGTTGAAACTTAAAAATGATGTGTGAATAATACTGTTTAGTAGTTTATGTTTTCTTATGGTTAGTCTCAACTAGCTAATAGTGCATATTATGTTATTTTGATATCAACATGCATTGTCCTGTCATAAGATGGTATGGTATTGTGGTATCCTCCTCTGAATAATTCATTCGAATTGACTTGGCACATGCTCACGCATGCTATGACTGAAAAACAAAAGTCAATTAAGCCTTGATGATTTATTTTGACTCAGAGTTCTTGTATCACTTTTATGTCTCAATTAATTTCATTTTGTCGCAAGCATGATTATGACGGTTATTGCTCTCTTGATTGTCGCTTCCCAGTCTATTGCTAGCCTTCACTTGTACTGAGCGGGAATGCTGCTCGTGCTTCCAAATCCATGAAAACCAAGTTATTCCAAAGTGTCCACCATAAATACCTATGCATGGCATTTCGAACCATTCAAGTAAATTTTCATGTGCTACCTTTAAAACCTTCAAAGTACTTCTCAATTTGTGTCAATGTTTTATAGCTCATGAGGAAGTATGTGGTGTTTTATCTTTCAATCTTGTCATTTACTTCTGACAGACTTTCACCAATGGACTAGTGGCATATACATCCGCTTATCCAATAATTTGCAAAAAGAGCTGGCAACGGGGTGCCCAGCCCCAATTAATTACAACTTTCATTAATAATTCTCTTCACATGTTTTGCCCTGATTTATCAGTAAGCAACTTAATTTTGCAATAGACACTCCTCCATGGTATGTGAATGTTGGAAGGCACCCGAGGATTCGGTTAGCCATGGCTTGTGCAAGCAAAGGTTGGGGGGAGTGTCACCCATAATGAAACTAAAATACATGTGTAAACAAAAGAGAAGAGGGATGATCTACCTTGCTGGTAGAAATAACGTCCTTCATGGGAGCCGCTCTTGAAAGTCTGGTTGACAAGGGGGTTAGAGTACCCACTACCATTCGTTGACAACAACAAACACTTCCCAAAACAATTTTGCTTCTGTTTTAAAAATAAAAAGCTCTAGCACATGATAATCCTGCTTCCCTCTGCGAAGGGCCAATCTTTTACTTTCATGTTGAGTCACCATCCTTTCTTTGAGCACTTTCTCGAGAGCATAGTTGTCATTCTTAGTGTAATGTGCTTGTCCCAGAATATGGTTAACTGTGATATAACTTTGATGCTTTTATCTTTGATATCTTTGATTCTAGTCTTCCCATGAACTTCAGAGGTGCCTGGGCATTTATGTTTTGCTGTACAAAAACGGGCAAGCGAGATACCATCTTATCATATCCTATTATGAGCATTACAATCTTGTTGATGTTTATAAATTTCATGTTATAAGCTCTTAGTTCGTTGATACTTTTCATTAGGAAACATGATTGCTAAGTTTTATTATCCATACATCATGCAATTGTTAAAGACCTGATCATAGCATTTACAATCAAAAATTATTTTGTTATCATTTACCTACTCGAGGACGAGCAGGAATTAAGCTTGGGGATGTTGATACGTCCAAAACGTATCTATAATTTTTGATTGTTTCATGCCATTTTTATGCTTTTAGCACTTGTTTTTATATTAAGTTTATTATTTATTTGGACTAACCTACTAATAGTTGCAAAAGTGCACAATGTTCTTGTTTTACTCTTTAATGTGTAGAAATTATCAAGAATACAAGAGGAAACCTTGTTGGAGTCGAATTGGGACTTTCCTGAAATCTGTCTGAGAACTTTTTACGAAGTTTGCCAGTTTGACCCTCGAAGATGACGTCAATTGGAGGTCTCCCCGAAAACAAAGTTGTCACAATTTTCCATACGAAGATTTTAAGCCCGAGATCAGCCCAATCGGAGTTCGGACGCGGCCTGGAGGCCCGTTTTGGTGGAACCCTAAAAGGGGGTGACGGAAATCCGAGAAGATATATAAAGGGAGGAAACCTAACTCGTGGAGGACTCCTCCACCCACGAATTTCAGCCACCAAAGCCACGTTTTTGCCTCCCCCATGGATCCCATCTCCATGGGGGAGGGCTCCCAAGAAGCCATGAAGGAAGGGGGCTAAGGGGCGGTGCTCCCCCATGGAACCGGCGGCGCAGGAGGAGCCCCCTGCGCCACCGCCGGTGCCGGCGCCGCCCTGCGCCTCTCGCTGCCCTCTCCGCCGTCTTCACCGCCATCTCCATCACCAACTCCTCCTTGTATTCAGTGGTTCATCCTCCCACAAACCTCTGTACCGTCCTATGTAAACATGGTGTTTGATGCTATAATATTTATCCTATGATCTATGTCATGTTTATGTAGTTTATTTGTCTTTCGATTGCTTTGTTGAATGTCTATGGTTCATTAGAGTTGTATGTTGATATGGTACTGTCCTTTGGTGTCCATTATACTTGTGCGCGCATGGATCAACACCATAGGGTTAGTAGTATGTGCAAAGGAAGGGGGTAGTCCTGCCGGAGTGACAGAAACCTGAGGGCTCAAACCGGTTAGTTGCATGTATGGGAGTAAGAGGACCATAAACTTAAGGCTATGGTTGGGGAAACCTTAATGCATTGTTAGTATTTACGGATGTTTGCTAACAATCCAATCATATAGTACTTGTAAATCCCAAGTAGTGGAGTGCATGTATATTTAGCCTCTCCCACATTGAAAACTGCATCAAAGACATGAACTAGATGTCTTCACTAATTAATCTTGGACAAAGCCACCACAATTACCACCACTTTTCCACACTCATGGTACTGTTAGTATATGGTTACTTAGTGTACTTTATTGCTGCAGCACTAACTTTTACTTTCTTGTATTTATTATCCTGCAAAACTATCTCTCATACCCGTATTGCTACCGTAGTTTTATTTCCTAGATAATACAAACGTTTAGTGTGCGTAGAGTTGTATCAGTGGTTGATAGAACTTGAGAGAATACTTATCCTACCTTTAGCTCCTCGTTAGGTTCGACACTCTTACTTATCGAAAAGACTACACGCGATCCCCTATACTTGTGGGTTATCATGAAGCATCAACAGAATAATTTGCTCTAACAATAGAATCAAAAGGTAACTTCATCTTCTTTCTAGGGAAGTGTTCCATACCTTTCTTGAGTGGGAATTGATATTTAATATTCCCCTCTCTCATATCAATAATAGCACCAACAGTTCTAAGAAAAGGTCTTCCCAAAACAATAGGACAAGAAGCATTGCATTCAATATCCAAAAAACCAAAATCAACGGGGACAAGGTTATTGTTAACCATGATAAAAACATCATCTACTCTCCCCAAAGGTTTCTTTATAGAATTATCAGCAAGGTGAACATCCAAATAACAGTGTTCCAAAGGTGCTAAATCAAGCATATCATAGAGTTTCTTAGGCATAACAGAAATACTAGCACCAAGATCACATAAAGCATTGCAATCAAAATCATTCACCTTCATTTTAATGATGGGCTACCAACCATCTTCTAACTTCCTAGGGATAGAAGATTCATGTTTTAATTTCTCTTCCCTAACTTGCATGAGAGCATTAGTAATATGTTTAGTAAAATCCATGTTTATAGCACTAGCATTAGGACTTCTAGCTAGCTTTTGCAAGAACTTAATTACTTCAGAAATATTGCAACCATCAAAATCAAAATCATTATTATCAAAAGTAATGGGACCATTGTCTCCCACATCTCGAAAAATTTCAGCACTTTTAGCAGCAACAGTTTCAGTGTTTTCAGACAATTTTAAACGTTTTGCAACAGAAGTAGACATTGCCAACACCAACTACTTTACCATTGATAGTAGGAGGTTTGTTAACACTTGAGTTTATAGCATTTTCAGTAGTAGTAATAGTATAAACTCTAGCAATACTATTCTTTTTAGCAATTTCATCCTCTCTTGCCCACCTAGCATGTAAATCAGCTAACATCCTCACATTATTATCAATTTTAACTTGTATAGCATTGAGAGTTTTGCTATCTTTAACATCATGAGGCATAGTTTTAATTTTTAACAAATCAACATCAAGAGCAAGACTATCAACTTTAGAGGCAAGAACATCAATTTTCCCAAACTTTTCCTCAACAGATTTATTGAAAGCAGTTTGTGTACTAATAAAATCCTTAAGCATGACTTCAAGATCAGAGGGTACACTCTTATTATTGTTGTAGGAATTGCCATAAGAATTAACATAACCATTGCCACTATTAAAAGGATAGGGCTTATAATTGTTATTACCAAAATTATTCCTATAAGCATTGTTGTTGAAGTTGTTATTTTTAATGAAGTTCACATCAACATGCTCTTCTTGAGCAACCAAAGAAGCTAAAGGAACATTATTTGGATCAACATGCATTTTTCCATTTGTAAGCATAGACATAATAGTGTCAATCTTATCACTCAAGGAAGAGATTTCTTCAACAGAATTTACCTTCTTACCTTGTGGAGCTCTTTCGGTGTGCCATTCAGAATAATTTATCATCATATCATCAAGAAGCTTTGTTGCAGCACCCAAAGTGATGGACATAAAGGTACCTCCATAGGCCGAATCCAATAGGTTTCTTGAAGAAAAATTTAGTCCTGCATAAAAGGTTTGGATGATCATCCAATCAGTCAGTACATTGGGACAATTCTTTACCAATGATTTCATTCTCTCCCAAGCTTGAGCAACATGCTCATTATCAAATTGTTTGAAATTCATAATGCTACTTCTCAAAGATATGATCTTAGCAGGAGGATAATATTTTCCTATGAAAGCATCTTTGCATTTAGTCCATGAATTAATACTATTTCTAGTCAAAGATAGCAACCATTCTTTAGCACGTCATCTCAAAGAGAAAGGAAAAAGTTTCAGTTTAATAATATCACCATCTACATCCTTATACTTTTGCATCTCACAAAGTTCAACAAAATTATTAAGGTGAGCAGCAGCATCATCAGTACTAACACCAGAGAATTGCTCTTTCATAACAAGGTTTAAAAGTGCAGGTTTAATTTCATAGAATTCTGCGTTAGAAGCAGGTGGAGCAATAGGTGTACTAATGAAATCATTGTTGTTTATGCTAGTGAAGTCACACAACTTAGTATTCTCAGGGGTACTCATTTTAGCAAAATTAAAACAAAACAGAAAGATAACAACTTGAAAATAAAATTAACTAATTTTTTTGTGTTTTTGATAAATAAAGCAAACAAGACTAAATAAAAATAAACTAAGCAAGACAATAACAAAGTAAAGAGATTGGAAGCGTGAAACTCCCCTTGCAGAAATCGTCTTGCTCCCCGGCAACGGCGCTAGAAAAAGAGCTTGATTGCGTGGATCACACGTTCGTTGGGAGACCCCAAGAGGAGGTATGAAGCAATGTAGTAGTAGTTTCTCTCAGTATGAAACCAAGGTTTAATCGAACCAGTAGGAGCAAGAAATCACTTCTGAAGGTTGTTGGTGGCGGAATATGGCACGGCGCAACACCAGAGAATCCGGCGACCAACGTGGAACCTGCACACAACACAATCAAACTACTTTGCCCCAACGAAACAGTGAGGTTGTCAATCTCACCGGCTTGCTGAAAACAAAGAATTAAACGTATGGTGTGGAAAACAGTAGTAAATTGCAGAGAATGAAAAGGAACAATGTTTGCAGTTGGTTGTATTATCAGTGTAAAAGAATGGACCGGGGTCCACAGTTCACTAGTGGTGTCTCTCGATAGAAGATAACTAACATGTTGGGTGAACAAATTAAAACTGGGCAATTGACAAAATATTGAGCGCATGACAATGCATATATATGACATGATGATTACTATGATATTCATGTGGGCATTACGACAAAATACATAGACCGTTATCCAACAGCGTCTATGACTAATAATCCACCGCCAGGTTGTCATCCGAGTTCCCTGTTGGTATTAAGTTGCAAGCAACGGATAATTGTATTAAGTAATGTGCGTAATGTAAACAAATACATTAGACCTAACGGCGCACCCTTAAGTTAAGCATCAGTTATTTTATCCCTAGTGGCAACAACACATCCACAATCTTAGAAGTTGCTGTCACTCTCCCAGATTACCGGAGGCATGAACCCACTATCTAGCATAAATACTCACTCTTAAAGTTACAAGCATCTGCTTGGCCAAAGCATCTACTAGTAACGGAAAGCATGCAAGATCATAAATAACATATAAGATAGATTGATAATCAACTTGACATAGTATTCAATATTCATCGGATCCCAGCAAACACAACATGTAGCATTACAATAAGATGATCTTGATCATGATAGGCAGCTCACAAGATCTAAACATGATAGCATAAAGTGGAGAGACAACCATCTAGCTACTGCCATGGACCCGTAGTCCAAGGATGAACTACTCACGCATCACTTCGGAGGCAGGCATGGTGATGTAGAGCCCTCCGGTGATGATTCCCCTCTCCGGCAGGGTGCCGGGAAGAGATTCTGAACCCTCCCGAGCTAGGGTTGACGGCAACGGCATCTCTGGAACTTTTCGTTTATAATGGTTCGGGTGTTTAGGGTTTTCGCGTCGGGAGGAATAAATAGGCGACAGGGCGGCGGCTGGAGAGGCTCGTGGGGCCCACACCACCCCACGGCGCGGCAGGGGTGCCCGCGCGGCCGCATGGTGTGGGTGCCACGTGGCTCCCCTCCGTCTCTCCTCTGGACTCCGTGTTCGTGTTGGAAAAATAGGAAGTTATGTCCAAGTTTCGTCCAATTCCGAGAATATTTCCAGACTAGCTTTTCTGGAATACAAAAACAGCAGAAAACAGGAAGTGGCACTGTGGCACCTTGTTAATAGGTTTGTCCCAGAAAATGCATAAAAATGCTATGAAGTGTATATAAAACATGTAACAATTGGTATAATATCAACATGGAATATCAGAAATTATAGATACGTTTGAGACGTATCACTCCGCAACTCGCGGCCGTTTCCAGTCCCTTTCTCCTCAAGGTACGAGCGGGTCTCACCTCCACGAGCTAGATCCACCTGAAAGCGGCGAGCTCCGACAGGCGCCACTGGTGCTCTGGTGGCAGGGGTGGTTGATCGGAGAAGGAGGTGGTGTCGTCATCTGAGCACCTCCGGCGAGGGGGCGGACGCGCAACTGTAGGTCTACTGGCGCCCCCTCCCTCTCATGTCCAATCCGCTTTCGATTCTCCTGTTCTCTCTATGCAGATTGTGATGCCCATTCTTGATGGAGATCGCCCTGGAATGCTTGTTGGAATAGTCCTGGCTAGCAATTTACATTACTGCTCTGCTCTGACAGGAACCAGGCTCGTTGCAACAGATCGCAACAGGAATATTTGCAAATTCTCCCTTCAAAGAAAGAAAACCAAATGGGTTTCTCAGTTTAAGAAGGTGCTTGCTTCATAGCTTTTCATAACCTAAATATTCCGTTTTCATTGTATGGAGCTGCTAACATGATTAACAACCGCTCCGGGATGCTTCCTTTTGTTTTTGATAACTCAATACGTGGATGTGCTAATGGTCACCCATGGAGTAGCTTTTGTGTGCCTCTGCCTTGCCTGCATATTGGTTTTGTTTGTTCACTCTTGTAGTTGTTTTGTATATCTACACCGCCTCATTTACAGTATATAGAGTAGTAGACATTGGTGTATGATTATGGTTACTGTATCGATTAGTAACTTTCACGTCGTCAGCAAAACTCTGAATCTGCTTTTTATCTGATTGGTCCTCTACATGTAGGATTGTTGTATGATGAGGAATCACTACAAAGCATTATGACTGCCGATTGGCCAAGGAAGAAAGAGAGATGTTAAGACGGAAGGTATCCTAAGACATTTCTGTGTTTTTGTCCTTAGTAGTGATCAGAAATCGTTGTCGCTTGGAAATAATTTGTTTTTTCTTGCAATCCCAGCAAATGACAGAATTCATGTCCCTCCTCCCCCTTTTAGGAACCATTTGTAAAACAAGCATTTGTTTTAGCATATAAAAGAGGAATAAGTCATTACTTTTCTTTTCTTTTCGTACTGAATAATGTATCAAAATAAATACATCTTGTGTAACGGTTGAAGGACAGTGCCTCGCCGCTGCATCTTCAAGTTCTTACTCATCTATATTCTCTACGCAAGTATGTTCTACTACAATTCATTGCTCTAAGTTTTCTCTTCCGTCCTGCTATAATGTTTCATTATGATGTTGTTGTCATGGTGTACTGCTCTTTTTAGTGGATATTTTTTTCTTTGTTCCAAGTGAGAATTGCTACTCGTAGGTATTCATTTTCGAAAAGCGTCAGAGACAAGTATGGAGATAATCACATGGGAGCCGTCTGTTTATATATGTTTGAGGTGAATGATATATATTTTACACATGTTTCATGCATTTTCCTGCACTGATCACTGTTTCTTTATTTAATTAGCTGCAGCCTGTAGTATATTCAGAAACGTCAAAATGCCAACTGAGGATAATATTTGGTTTAAGTAATTATAATGACGAGAAATTAAAGCAATGTTTTGGGGAATGGTCTTCAATTGACAATTCTTACTTTATCTATTCGTGCATACAAGGTAAACCTTATCTGCAATATATCTTATTTTCTTCCAATATTTGGAATTCCAGTGAATCTAATTCGGTGTAGCAAATTTATTTCTATTACTTACTGGCTGAAGTACATCTCTTTAGAGCAAGCCAAACTTTGCCCTAAGCAACAATGAAACACACAACTAGAATGCCAACAAATACACAACTAGAATTTCTTCGAAAGAAAATGTGAGGTAATGAGGATAGGTTTCTCTTCACTACCGAGGAGAGTTAGCTGCTTCATATTTTATTCTCAAGCCCGACCCTTTTCTTTTTTGCCTAAGCCCGACCCTTTTCTTCTATGGCCGAGAAGTTCCTTCTCAGTTTTTGCAAGCACTTCTATATATAATGAGTTGAGATAGACACCATGTTTGAGTCAGTTTAGTTGCTCATTTTTCTCATCTAAGCGCTGCTATATATACCATTTATCCCATTATACTTCATGTACAAGACACGAAGGGTGTAGGAGACCGCCATATAATCCCGTAGCAGAATCATGAGTCAGTCTGTCATATGTACTTGTTGCATTTCTCATGATTTGTATTGGAAACGTTGTAGTAGGAGCCTGCATTTTTGTTTCTCATCGTCTATGGATATGAGGTTACGAGTGCTGAAGATGTATGTATGTTGTGCAGGTCGGGATCTCGTCAGGTGCAGCAGCTGATGACGCTACCATAAAGGTCGCCAAGAGACCAGAAACCGCCGGGAAGCTGATAGTGGTAATTAAGCGTACAACATCATTGTATACTTCGGGCTAGAATTCTTGCTTCGAAACATCGAATGATGGTCGATACAACGACATTGTAGGTGATAATCATGTGATTTGGAGAGAGATACATGTCGTCAGTGTTGTTCCGGTCTATCCAAGAAGATGCAGGTTGCGACATTAACTTATGGATTTATTAGGTTCTTTGCTGAAATAAATAAGGAGGAAGCAAGGAGAAGCTTGCTTGCTGGACTTGCACACACTTTTTGTTGATATTGATATTGAATGAAAGGAAAAGAATTTTTCAGAAACTTGGCAGCTTAACAAAATGGCTTTGTTGATGTTTTGAAATTGTTAGTTTTGACATGGTTCTGTTGTTTTCATGGTATATAGTATAAATTAAGAAAGAAATAATAAGGCAGCCATGGGGCGTGATCGGGTGTACATTGATAACAAGTAGCGATTGGCGGTCTAATAAGAGATTATTCTTGTATAGCTTTCTTTCCCGTTGCGATATGAAAAGCTTCCTTGCAGAACCTCTTATTTGTGTGTGTCATGGCATATCATTTGCAATGTTAGTATCTTAACTTTGTAGTATAAATAAATAAATTATTTCCCGTTGGAATAAAATTTTGTAAGTGACGACTGACGAGGGACAAACTTGGTAGTCTTGATTTCCAAGATAATTCATAATAATTGCTTGTTCAGTACTAAATATCACTCCTTGAAACTGACATCTTGAGTAGCTTGACGAATTCACCTTACACTGCCTCTAATATTTGGTTTCCAAGTAGCCGATAGCTCTCTCAATTTTATTGTTGTTCCATAGCAACGAACATGCAATATGCATATGTTCTCGAATTACATGAATAGTTATATTTTACAATACTATGTTGCTATATTTTCTGTACTTGAATAGTTATGCGCATTTTACCTCTTTATATTCGACGGTGAAAAAAAATACATAACGGACCGTAGCAACGCACGGGCATTCAACTAGTTTTGATAAAGAGGCAGGCGGTATAACCTCCATTTCGAAAAAAAATATCTCTCTCCCATCATGTGTTGGGATCTTCACCATACTTGTTCCAGTAGTTACTTAGTACTGGACGATGAAGTTCTACTGAATTGATCTAGGAGATGTGTACGCGTGTGAAGTCTCAGAGGGGTCATACTTTTGATCCTATTCGAGTTGAACGCTTACCTCGGAGTTCAAGACAGCGAGACGCTGACGACTGGTGCGGGGAATCGGCAACATCCTCACAGCTAGGTGTGGGTGTGAATCTATATCTCAAACCAGATCTAGATCTAGACCTGTTACTTTCTCTTGTATCTTCATAGATAGATCTTGATTGTTATGTGTAAGGCGAAATTTTTGTTTTCCATGTGCGTAACCCAATAGGGGTACCCATACCACAGGAGAAACGAGTCCCACGGGTGCTCGATGGCTGAATTCCTGGTTGGACGTCGACCCCCACTCGGCAGATGTCGCTGGGGGGGGGGGGGGGTGGTGGTGGTGGGGGGATGGGGTTCTGGATCTTCACCTCGTACAAATCTAGAAGTCTCGGCTGAAGAGATCCAAACAACTCTTATGAGGTCTACTAAAATGCAAAAGCGATTAAATAAGCATGTTTCCGGGAAATTGATTTAAAATGAGCATAAGGTTTTCTATGACATTGGAAAACAATCGAAAGAGAAATTAATATTTCTCAAAACAACGTATACAAATTAGCAACATATGTAACGTGGGATTGTTATGAGCTCACTTATTTAGCGAGAGCCGTCATAATGCAGGGTGATACTTCAGGAATTACGAGTGACATGGCAGGCCGGTGCTCCTCAACTTGCTTTAGCGGCAACTGGTGACGATTGAGGTGTAACCTCAGGAGCCAAGTGCCCGTTCATGACATGGTTACCATCTTCTGCCCAGAAGCTTGCTGTTTGAATGTCATCTTTCGTCATCAACTTAGAATAATCCTCGTGGTTGTACACCACATTGTTCTTCCCTCCAAAATCTACCGGAAGGACTTCTGGATCTATGTGCTTGTACAATGTCTTCATGCTCTCCTCGTTATCCTTGTACACAAAATTGAGTTTCTGGATTGTTTTCTGGTCAAGGAATACTTTGCAAACCTGAAAGCAATTGAAACGTTTAAGTTGGAAATTAAAACAAGTAATACAGAACTTGTTATTAACACAAATTAATACGGTTAATGAAAGGTTAATGTTTAAAGCCTACACCTTAAAAGTAGCCTCAAATAGTTTGGGTGCATTAAACAGAAATGCAATTGAAAGCCTCTCTGGGTAATGGTTTTGCACGACACTCATGCATTCTCTTGCGGTCTTCATGGGGCTTCTATGGGCAAGTGTCCATCCGGTGAAGTCCATCAGCCACACCATTTTTCCTTGTCCTTCAGGCAGACTGAGGACTGCATTCTCCATGGTATATACAAGATGCTTCACCTGTCCTTCGTGAGACGTTGTATTCTGAAATTGTATCATCATAACTTGGATGTGACTTCAAGGCTAAGGAAGCTAGAAAATTTTGAACATGTCGAGTTCTTACCTGTTTTGTAGGTCGCATTACAACAACGGTCTTGCCCTCTCTATCGGGGAAACTAGCCCTGTACATTTTACCTGTTTCTGCTTCAACAGAAACATCGGGCTGGAATAATTTTTTAAAACAATTAATGAAACGTTAGTCACTTGACCAAGTTAATAAAAAACCATCACTTGAGAAAGGCTTGCAAAGAAAAATAGAAGAAAACAATTACCCAGCGAATATCCTCCGGCCTGCTAGCTGCTCTCCACTTGAGACTTTCTACCAACATTTTTCTGGACTTGTCAACATTCCAGTTGCGGGCTTCTAGATATCGTATCAGGCATGATTCACTGCAGTACTTCTCCCCACGGGTAGACAAAGGGCCAAGTGCAGCTCTCAGTTCACTGATCTGCTCACAGGAAGAATTGACAAGAAGATAGTTTACTTGTTTGAATAAAAAATAGAAAGACCTTCAATTTTTAGTTGTTTGCGACAAGCACCAGTAAGTATTGATTGCTCACGAGCTTCCAGTCAAGTGTAAACCCAAAAAGGACTAATAAGAGAGATCCTTATGTTAAGTATGAGACATTTTGCCAAATGATCATTATCGTCAGATACTCAGATGGCAAATACTTGACCATTCATTGCGAGGAAGTATATGAAGTAGATTATATAGCTGAATTGCATATTTATATCAAAGAAGTTAGGACAAGCACTGACAATAAACTGATTGGCTTGTAATAAATATAATTTATATCTACACCTGGTAGTAGGATAGATTATCATATATATATAAGAGACTCCCTATGTTATTGATTTATTACTATGACATAACCGCTCGGGGTACTACTTTGTTGTACATAGATTTACAATTTGTCCATTTTTCATTTGCTAAAAACATAAGTTAACACCTTTTTAGTTTTTTCTTTTCATTAGGAGGGAAAATCAAGATTCTAATTAGTTACTAGTGCCTAGAGGCCACGTAATTTGCATGCTAATATTTCCATGAAGTAACAAGGACATGAAAAAAATTCATAATACCTTTGCTTGTCTATGTTCGGCATCATCCAAACTGAAATGTGTGGCGTGCTTTCTCCGAAACATGATTTCTTCAATTGTCAATGAATCTCAACCCTTAAGGAGATAAAATAAATTGGAGTAAAATTAGGTAACCATGGCAAACCCTTGTATAAACCTATTCAAATGTTCAACCTAGTGGAAAAGCAATAAAAAACGAGAGCGGACAAATGGACCTGGGGATCCATGTAGCCCTTAAACTGATTTTTTTTTTAAACAACATTTTAAAGTTCCAAGCAAATCTGGTAAAAAAAATCCTAGATGTAGACAATGTTGTATTCTACAAACGTGTAAAATATGAACTTGAAACATTTTGTATTTTTGGCTGCATAAAAATGTAAATATCTTACATTTGAAGTAGTGAACAGTGCAAAATTACAAGCCTCCAAAACCTGTCAGATTTTGCCATTTTGTGTAGTCTAGAATAAGACCGAATTTGAGTTGAGATTTTATATGTTTGAAGAATATATTATTGTCCTCATGCAGAATTTTTCATAATTTTTTGGACTTCAAAGTATCGCTTTCAGATTTTGAAAAATAACAGGCAACATGTAGCTCAAGCGCTGTTTGCTTTCCATTGAAAACGCGGTACAAATCAGAGTAAATGTAGAATAGAAGAACATAGTGGAAACAAGGTAAAAACTGTAGAGAGAAAACTCGTCAAAAAAATCAATCAGCTGGATCTTGTTTAAAGATCTTGTCGGATCAATGAACAATGCTGAAAACAGATTTCGACTTGTTAACTGTTACTGCAAAAAAAATTAACTGTTACTGCAACATTTTTTTTAAGAATACTCCAAGTTTGACTTTATATAACGGAGAAAAGTTGTGGAGGATGAAGGCTTCAACATGTTGATACTTTTATCATCTTCTAGATGGCTGATATTGGCAGAAATCGTGTGGCGGCATGATCTTGGGATATCTGAAAGTCTACGGTCCATTTTTGGTACTCCCTCCGTTTACTTTTACATTGCCTTCTAGCTTTTATAATCAGATCTTGACCGCCATTGGTCAGGACGGCAACAATCAGATCGTGCCACTTGCATTTGCTTTTGTGGAGAGCGAGAACACTGAAAGTTGGACTTGGTTCTTCAGACAGCTTAAAATAGCAGTAGTGAAAGATAAGCCGAACGTGTGCATCCTTCATGACCGCCATGCTGGTATACTGAACGCCGTGAAGGCACTCACAAACCCTGTGGCTGCGGAAGAAACGCCATGGCTAGACCTGCAGAGTCGTTGGTGCATGCGCCATTTGGGGGCCAATTTTTTCTCACAGTTCCGAGATAAGGCTTTGATGAATCTATTCAAAAAACTATGCAAGCAGAACCAATTCTGGAAATACACTTTCATACTGATGAGTTTACTAACCGGCATGTTAGGCAGAGGAGAGCTGCACGAAATGTTGCAGTAGCAGCACATGTGCAACTTGTGGCGCAACAGCTAGCAACCGGACCTCCACCCGCTGAGGATGTACCTGTTGGGTTTTGTGACTTGCCAGGATTTGATCCGTCTGGTGTTAGGAGAAAGACTGGGAGGTTGATTAAAACTTTCAGCAGTAGATAGAGCACGAGCCTCTTGAGAGGTGGTCTTTGTTGCACGACACTTATGGAGCCAGGTATGGTGTTATGACTACCAACCTGGCTGAAACTTACAACTTTGTTCTCAGAGGAAATAGGGCCTTGCCACTTACAGCCATTGTGGAGGGTATTTTTGAGGGCACAGTCAAGTATTTCAGAGAAAGACGCCAGAAAGCTCACTTGCATATCGTAAACAACCCGAACACACCTTACTGTGAGAAGATTATGGAGTACATGGATAGGAAGATGGCAAAAGCTCGGAATCACACTGTGCATGCCATAGGAAATCAAGAAAGGAGGTTCGAGGTACGCTTACCTTATGACAAGTTTGGTTGCGGAAATCAGCTCAAAACGCATGAGGTGAGAATTGGAAATGAAGCCCGGCCAACATGTGAGTGCACATGCAATAAACCAAAATTGCTTCATCTGCCCTGCTCCCATGTATTGGCTGCTTGTGGGCAACTCGGGCTTTCAGCCATCTCGTTCGTTTCACCATATTTTTTGAACGAGTCTGTTCTTAATACCTAGACCGGTGAAATGGTAGGATTTCGAGCTGTGGGTAATTTCAACACGGTTGACCCTAATGAAAGGCACTACATCCCTGACCCAAGGCTACTGAGTCCTGGTAGAGGTAGATGATCGTGCAAGCGTATCCGAAATGGTATGGATGAATCTGAAGCCGGAGGCCCAACAATGCAATGTTTTCTGTGCAATGATTTTGGTCACAGAGACACTGGTTGTACAAAATTCCCACCTACGGATGCTGCTACGGCATCTAGAGCAGCTGCTCCACGTGGGCGAGGCAGCCGAGGACCAAGAGGAAGAGGAAGAAACTAGGACATGTTTTAAATCTAGACTATGCTTTTATCTGTAATAAGTGTGGATCAGTGTTTTAAATCTAGACTATGCTTTTATCTGTAATAATTGTGGATCAGTGTTTTAACTTTAGACTATGCTTTTATCTGTAATCAGTCTGGATCAATGTTTTAAATTTGGACTTTGGTTTTATCTGTAATAAGTCTGGATCAATGTTTTAAATTTGGACTTTGGTTTTATCTGTAATAAGTCTCGATCAATGTTTTAAATTTATACTTTGGTTTTATCTGTAATTAGTCTCGATCAATGTTTTAAATTTATACTTTGGTTTTATCTGAAATTTAGACTTTTCTTTTATCTGCGCTAAGTTCATAATTTATATTGCAGAAATGGAACAAGTATACTTGATCAGTCCGGATGTGGATCATAACCATCGCGCCAAGACATTACAGGAGCGTAGCCTCGAGCCTCTAGTGACTCGCGGACCGAGGGAAAATTGGATGATACACCCTGCTTGGCAGGAGAGGTACGTGTTTAATGTACTTGTCCGTGTCATATATTATCTGTATTAATTTACTTGTCCGCTTTATGTTTATATTTGTTTTCTGAACATGCAGGTTGAAGTGGGCTGGGCTTTTACCTTTCGCGCGTCTAGTTGAGGCCACTCGTGACTCTCCACGCATGCTGCTAGACCACTGTCTTCTCACATGCTTAGTGGACAGATGGAGGCCCGAGACCCACACGTTTCACTTTCGATGGGGTGAGATGGCTCCTACTCTCCAGGATGTATCTTTCTTGCTCGGACAGCCGTTGGCGGGTCAGCCCATAGGGCCGTTTCAGGCCCCAGAAAATTGGGAGCACAAGATGTCACTTCGTTTTCAGGGTGTAAACCCCCATGCTGGAGTGTTTATGTCAGAGCATCACGGACCAAAGCTTGAATGGTTGATGGATTTTCAGGTTTGTTCTATTTTCGCACATGTTTTATTTACAGAATTGTTTCCAGCTTATCGTCTAATACAATTTCTTTTTTAATGTACAGATACAGAAGTTTCTTGGATTTCCTGACATGCCGCTGAATGCTACACAAATCACTAGAAGCCTGGAAGCATATATCTTGTGGCTACTCGGAAAGGTGATGTTTACCGAGACCCATGTCACCACTATTAGCGCGAGGTACATCCCTATTGCTTTCGAGATTGCGAGTGCTACAGAGCAGGCCCATATCACACAGAGGAGTTGGGGATCTGCTGTATTAGCGACTACTTACCGAGCTATGTGCAATGGGTGCCAGCTACTGTCGAGTTCAGCATCCATACTTGGATGTCCTTTGTTGTTGCAGCTTTGGTCATGGGAGAGGTTTCCAGTTGGACGACCAGACGTGCGTGCTGGTGAGGCTTACCCAGTGGGTGCGTTTTTTGATGCTGATCACATAGACATGCCTACTTTTGGTTTTCTCTGGACACGTCGTCAGGTATTTGTAATCTACATATTTATCACAACTGTTACATTTTTATTCGACTTGGGCTAACTTTTGTTTCGTGCAGAGACACTTTGCTCATTCTAACGTGAAGAACTGCTACTCGGCATTCACCGAGCAGTTCGACTTTCTGAGAGAGGATGCGGTCATATGGGAGCCGTACACGAATGAACAAAAGGAGGCTAAATACCCGGGTGGTATCTCTGACCTCTGCACGAGAGATCGCGCATACTGGATGACAAAATCAAAGATTATCTTTGATATCTGCGTGGAGGAGATGGCCCAGCAGCGGGTTATGAGGCAATTTGGTCTACGACAGCTGGCACTTCCTCTGTCGACAGAGGAACACGTCCCACCCATCATCCACAGGTGTGTTTAACTACGCAATGTTTATTTATCGAAAACTCAATACATGTATGAATTACTAAATTGTCTAACACTGAGTACAACTGTAGCCTCACAAGAAAGGGAACTAATAGAAGCGCGCTATCGTGGATGCGGAGGGTTGGCGCCTACGTTGCAGAGTGGGAGACTGCGACGACACGAGTCTGGCAGGAGAATCTCGGGTTTGATATTGAACTATTCAATTCCTATTTGCAAATTTACATGAGCTCGACCCGGTTACGCATTACATATCACGAGCACCCGAGCTTACATAGACTCCCACTACGTGGGATATGTATCCGAGCCGGTCTACTGCAGGCTCCAGACAGTACGCGGTAAGAGAGTAGTTCATTCTTACAAATATCTCTAAAATTATGTACAACTTACTGATAACCATGCAAATTACAGGCTGAATTGACATACCAGCTGTAGACAAGTATAGGGGATCGTGTGTAGCCTTTTCGATAAGTAAGAGTGTCGAACCCAACGAGGAGCTAAAGGTAGGATAAGTATTCTCTCAAGTTCTATCAACCACTGATACAACTCTACGCGCACTAAACGTTTGCATTATCTAGGAAATAAAACTACGGTAGCAATACGGGTATAAGAGATAGCTTTGCAAGATAATAAATACATGAAAGTAAATGTTAGTGCTGCAGCAATAAAGTACACTAAGTAACCATATACTAACAGTACCATGAGTGTGGAAAAGTGGTGGTAATTGTGGTGGCTTTGTCCAAGATTAATTAGTGAAGACATTTAGTTCATTGTCTTTGATGCAGTTTTCAATGTGGGAGAGGCTAAATATACATGCACTCCACTACTTGGGATTTACAAGTACTATATGATTGGATTGTTAGCAAACATCCGTAAATACTAACAATGCATTAAGGTTTCCCCAACCATAGCCTTAAGTTTATGGTCCTCTTACTCCCATACATGCAACTAACCGGTTTGAGCCCTCAGGTTTCTGTCACTCCGGCAGGACTACCCCCTTCCTTTGCACATACTACTAACCCTATGGTGTTGATCCATGCGCGCACAAGTATAATGGACACCAAAGGACAGTACCATATCAACATACAACTCTAATGAACCATAGACATTCAACAAAGCAATCAAAAGACAAATAAACTACATAAACATGACATAGATCATAGGATAAATATTATAGCATCAAACACCATGTTTACATAGGACGGTACAGAGGTTTGTGGGAGGATGAACCACTGAATACAAGGAGGAGTTGGTGATGGAGATGGCGGTGAAGACGGCGGAGAGGGCAGCGAGAGGCGCAGGGCGGCGCCGGCACCGGCGGTGGCGCAGGGGGCTCCTCCTGCGCCGCCGGTTCCATGGGGGAGCACCGCCCCTTAGCCCCCTTCCTTCATGGCTTCAAGGGAGCCCTCCCCCATGGAGATGGGATCCATGGGGGAGGCAAAAACGTGGCTTTGGTGGCTGGAAATTCGTGGGTGGAGGAGTCCTCCACGAGTTAGGTTTCCTCCCTTTATATATCTTCTCGGATTTCCGTCACCCCCTTTTAGGGTTCCACCAAAACGGGCCTCCAGGCCGCGTCCGAACTCCGATTGGGCTGATCTCGGGCTTAAAATCTTCGTATGGAAAATTGTGACAACTTTGTTTTCGGGGAGACCTCCAATTGACGTCATCTTCGAGGGTCAAACTGGCAAACTTCGTAAAAAGTTCTCAGACAGATTTCAGGAAAGTCCCAATTCGACTCCAACAAGGTTTCCTCTTGTATTCTTGATAATTTCTACACATAAAGAGTAAAACAAGAACATTGTGCACTTTTGCAACTATTAGTAGGTTAGTCCAAATAAATAATAAACTTAATATAAAAACAAGTGCTAAAAGCATAAAAATGGCATGAAACAATCAAAAATTATAGATACGTTTTGGACGTATCAACATCCCCAAGCTTAATTCCTGCTCGTCCTCGAGTAGGTAAATGATAACAAAATAATTTTTGATTGTAAATGCTATGATCAGGTCTTTAACAATTGCATGATGTATGGATAATAAAACTTAGCAATCATGTTTCCTAATGAAAAGTATCAACGAACTAAGAGCTTATAACATGAAATTTATAAACATCAACAAGATTGTAATGACCATAATAAAGCATGGTAGATGGTATCTCGCTTGCCCGTTGTACAGCAAAACATAAATGCCCAGGCACCTCTGAAGTTCAGGAAGACTAGAATAAAGATATCAAAGATAAAAGCATCAAAGTTATATCACAGTTAACCACATTCTGGGACAAGCACATTACACTAAGAATGACAACTATGCTCTCGAGAAAGTGCTCAAAGAAAGGATGGTGACTCAACATGAAAGTAAAAGATTGGCCCTTCGCAGAGGGAAGCAGGATTATCATGTGCTAGAGCTTTTCATTTTTAAAACAGAAGCAAAATTGTTTTGGGAAGTGTTTGTTGTTGTCAACGAATGGTAGTGGGTACTCTAACCCCCTTGTCAACCAGACTTTCAAGAGCGGCTCCCATGAAGGACGTTATTTCTACCAGCAAGGTAGATCATCCCTCTTCTCTTTTGTTTACACATGTATTTTAGTTTCATTATGGGTGACACTCCCCCAACCTTTGCTTGCACAAGCCATGGCTAACCGAATCCTCGGGTGCCTTCCAACATTCACATACCATGGAGGAGTGTCTATTGCAAATTAAGTTGCTTACTGATAAATCAGGGCAAAACATGTGAAGAGAATTATTAATGAAAGTTGTAATTAATTGGGGCTGGGCACCCCGTTGCCAGCTCTTTTTGCAAATTATTGGATAAGCGGATGTATATGCCACTAGTCCATTGGTGAAAGTCTGTCAGAAGTAAATGACAAGATTGAAAGATAAAACACCACATACTTCCTCATGAGCTATAAAACATTGACACAAATTGAGAAGTACTTTGAAGGTTTTAAAGGTAGCACATGAAAATTTACTTGAATGGTTCGAAATGCCATGCATAGGTATTTATGGTGGACACTTTGGAATAACTTGGTTTTCATGGTTTTGGAAGCACGAGCAGCATTCCCGCTCAGTACAAGTGAAGGCTAGCAATAGACTGGGAAGCGACAATCAAGAGAGCAATAACCGTCATAATCATGCTTGCGACAAAACGAAATTAATTGAGACATAAAAGTGATACAAGAACTCTGAGTCAAAATAAATCATCAAGGCTTAATTGACTTTTGTTTTTCAGTCATACGCATGCATGAGCATGTGCCAAGTCAATTCGAATGAATTATTCAGAGGAGGATACCACAATACCATACCATCTTATGACAGGACAATGCATGTTGATATCAAAATAACATAATATGCACTATTAGCTAGTTGAGACTAACCATAAGAAAACATAAACTACTAAACAGTATTATTCACACATCATTTTTAAGTTTCAACAAGTAATCCATTAACCAAATAAACATTGAAAACAGAGGATAAATAAAATATGTGACGATCCACTTATTAATGTAACTGGTGTTTGATGCTAAGATAAATAGATAATAAAATACAGCCGCTTCAAGTTTAGTTAAGTTCCTATGTTGCTCAAAAAACAAAGTTTAAAGGTTTGCAAACCGTGGGGTTATTGATGAAGAGGGATGCGGGGACATCCCCAAGCTTATGACTTTGGCCGTTCTTCAATATTCCATAGTTTGGTGTTCCTTCATTCTCTGTGAAAAAACTTCAACACAAAAACTTTCCCATTCTTTTCTGCGGTTAGACATTAGTACAATAGATAATATTTCCCAAGTGCTACTATTAAACCAAATAAAATTTTGTTTTTAAGTTACAGAAAGGTTGCTTAAATGGCCAACTTATAAATGAAAGGTAAGAACCATTAAAAATCAAATGAAAACGAAAAGAGGCCACTCTTGCAACAAAAGTCAGAATCTGTCCAGAAAAACAGCAGCTGGAAAACGCAATTTTTAGGTGCACTTAAACATGCCCGAAATTTTAGCCAATTTTTGTACATGCAGAGGATTAGGTGCTACAACATCAGTAATTTTTTCGTGATTTTTAGAGCTTCCAGTAAAATATGAAAAATCGCGCAATAAGCAGTAGATACCGAAAACAGAAAATCACTTTTTACATATGTATCAACTAAGCTAAATGGATAAAACTTGGTACTTTATTTTTGATAAACTAAAAACCAGAGGCTAAGCAAGACCTAAACATGCTAGCTACAGCAAGGAAAACTCTAAATAAAAATCAAAAGTAAAACCCAAATAAAATTAAAATAAAGAACCAAACAAAGAAGCAAAACAAAAGAAAATATTTTTGTTATTTTGAATTTATAAGTGAAAGTAAAGAAGCAATCGAAACCAAATAAGGAGCCTAATAAAACTAAAGAAGGTAAAACCAAGACATATAAAAGCAATTATAATACAAGTTAAGACAATACATATCATGTGGACGGGTAATATAGAGTATGAACGAGACAACCTCATGTTAGTTGATGAATAGGGGGATGACTCGGGCATCCCCAAGCTTAGATGATTGTATCTTCTTGAATATGTTCTTGGGATGCACCTACACATCCCCAAGCTTGAGCTCTTGCGTCTTCTTATTCATCTCATATCACCATATTGATTAGATCTTATAAGCTACATCCACATAAAACTTCACAAAACTCATTAGTAGGGTTAGTACTCATTAAATAAAATCCACTCATGTTCAAGCATTGACAAGTTTTATAAATTTTTCAACATTAGCCACTGTATATACTAAGGTGTTCATGATTTCCGTTGTCCGTCGAAAAACTAATGAAACTAACACCAAGTACAATATTGAATAAACAAAGAAATCTGTCAAAACTGAACAGTCCGTAAAGATGGCATTCAACGAGATAGTTAAGTAGCTCAAATCGAAAAACTTTAGTCTAATGAAAGAAAGATAATAATCTCAGGTTTATGCACAAAAATTTTCAAGTCAAAATACTATTCTGAGATTTATCACGATTTTATTTACAGAGAAGCACAAAATCTGTCTAAACAGAACAGTCAGTAAAGATCGAATTTTTCGACCTATCTACGTACCTTAAATCAGAAAAAGTTAGTCTAATGAAAGAAAGCTAATAAGCATCACTTTGCACTCAAGAAATTTCAGATCAAGATCACGTTCTGGTGATTTTAAACATTTAATACGGTGGAGCACAGAAAATCTGTTTCTGGACAGCAAAGTAAAACTATCAACTTTCAATTAACTAAAGACTATAATTAGCATTTTATTTTTATGTACAGAGGTATATACACAATATTTACAATATTTACATGTTTTTAATGAAAAGCTTCCATGGAAAGATTTGTTTTGGTTTCATAGGCATGAACACAAGTGTTCAAGGTCGACCCCCATTTAACCATTACTCATCTTTCCAATCACTTTTCTTTTTGAAAACGTTTTTAGATAAAAACTACACCTAATTTTTTTTGTAATTCGCATTCCTATCCATACTAAGATAAAGAACAACTTAGAACTGAAATAAAAACTACTTAGAGATAAAGCAAACAAGTGCACACAAGAACATTAACCTACGCTATGGCTCCCCGGCAACGGCGCCAGAAAAGGTCTTGATCCCACAAGTATAGGGGATCGTGTAGCCTTTTCGATAAGTAAGAGTGTCGAACCCAACGAGGAGCTAAAGGTAGGATAAGTATTCTCTCAAGTTCTATCAACCACTGATACAACTCTACGCGCACTAAACGTTTGCATTATCTAGGAAATAAAACTACGGTAGCAATACGGGTATGAGAGATAGCTTTGCAAGATAATAAATACAAGAAAGTAAATGTTAGTGCTGCAGCAATAAAGTACACTAAGTAACCATATACTAACAGTACCATGAGTGTGGAAAAGTGGTGGTAATTGTGGTGGCTTTGTCCAAGATTAATTAGTGAAGACATTAGTTCATTGTCTTTGATGCAGTTTTCAATGTGGGAGAGGCTAAATATACATGCACTCCACTACTTGGGATTTACAAGTACTATATGATTGGATTGTTAGCAAACATCCGTAAATACTAACAATGCATTAAGGTTTCCCCAACCATAGCCTTAAGTTTATGGTCCTCTTACTCCCATACATGCAACTAACCGGTTTGAGCCCTCAGGTTTCTGTCACTCCGGCAGGACTACCCCCTTCCTTTGCACATACTACTAACCCTATGGTGTTGATCCATGCGCGCACAAGTATAATGGACACCAAAGGACAGTACCATATCAACATACAACTCTAATGAACCATAGACATTCAACAAAGCAATCGAAAGACAAATAAACTACATAAACATGACATAGATCATAGGATAAATATTATAGCATCAAACACCATGTTTACATAGGACGGTACAGAGGTTTGTGGGAGGATGAACCACTGAATACAAGGAGGAGTTGGTGATGGAGATGGCGGTGAAGACGGCGGAGAGGGCAGCGAGAGGCGCAGGGCGGCGCCGGCACCGGCGGTGGCGCAGGGGGCTCCTCCTGCGCCGCCGGTTCCATGGGGGAGCACCGCCCCTTAGCCCCCTTCCTTCATGGCTTCAAGGGAGCCCTCCCCCATGGAGATGGGATCCATGGGGGAGGCAAAAACGTGGCTTTGGTGGCTGGAAATTCGTGGGTGGAGGAGTCCTCCACGAGTTAGGTTTCCTCCCTTTATATATCTTCTCGGATTTCCGTCACCCCCTTTTAGGGTTCCACCAAAACGGGCCTCCAGGCCGCGTCCGAACTCCGATTGGGCTGATCTCGGGCTTAAAATCTTCGTATGGAAAATTGTGACAACTTTGTTTTCGGGAGACCTCCAATTGACGTCATCTTCGAGGGTCAAACTGGCAAACTTCGTAAAAAGTTCTCAGACAGATTTCAGGAAAGTCCCAATTCGACTCCAACAAGGTTTCCTCTTGTATTCTTGATAATTTCTACACATTAAAGAGTAAAACAAGAACATTGTGCACTTTTGCAACTATTAGTAGGTTAGTCCAAATAAATAATAAACTTAATATAAAAACAAGTGCTAAAAGCATAAAAATGGCATGAAACAATCAAAAATTATAGATACGTTTTGGACGTATCATCCGCTTACAGCCGTTCCCTATCGTCCGGCCCTCTATTGGACCGCCCGCATCATCAGTCCTGGGTGCAGCGCTTAGAGGAGAGATTGCGACGTATCTACCAGGCTATCACGTGCACACGTACGTCGGACGTCGATCACCGCCAAGCACCACAACGCCCACCGCGTCATCCCCCGCAACAGGAGCAGCCACAGCCGCAGGTCACGTCCCAGGATCGACACAGCCCGCGACCTCGTATGACGTCGCACCCGTCGCCCAGGGCACCCTCTCCTGACCAGGCTGGAGGCTCGTCTTGGCATCAGCAGTTCAGTCCCACGACGGGCTACCAGCTTGGACCACCTCCCCAGCCAGAGGGTAAGTACCTTGTAAATTTTTATTCACCACGCTTAATGCTACGTACTTGTTTCTTACAGTTTTATTGCATCCAGAAGCCTACGGATATCGTCCATCTATGTCCGCTCAACAGTCGTCTGGATCTGCATGGAGAGTGAGCAGGAAAGTGGGAGCATCCCTCAAACTCACACACAGCTGGACTATTGGATGGGTATGTACAACACTCCTCCACCACAGCCCACACAGGAGACACAACAGGACCACGACGAGTCCCTGGTTCCTGGACGTGACGTTCGGCCACCGCACAGGTTTGGATGGACGACGCCTAACACACCACCTCCGCGTCGAGACGTCGTGGCTGACACTTCACTGTATTCGTTGAGACTTATTTATGTCTATGTATCAGACTTATTTATATCTATGTACCAGACTTATTTATATCTATGTTGGGACTATCTATGTACTAGACTTATTTATATCTATGTACCAGACTTATTTATATCTATGTTAGGACTATCTATGTACTAGACTTATTTCTTAGTTGCTACTACTCTATTTCGATTAGTGGTGATGATGGCTGACTATTTTTCGCATTGATATTAAACAAACCTTGCAAATTACATCGGTACTACCAACACTACACAAAGTCATCTCCCGTCGTCAGCCGGTGCAGCACCCTTTTCCTCCTGCCCTTTTTTCTCCCGCCATTTTTTCCGCCCTTTTCCTCCCGCTCTTTTTTCCCGCCATTTTGTTCCCGCCCTTTTTTCCCGCCATTTTGTTCCCGCCCTTTTCCTCCCGCCCTTTTTTCCCGCCATTTTGTTCCCGCCCTTTTTTCCTGCGCTAGCCTATCTCCCGCCAAATCTTCTCATCACGGCTATAAAACCACTGCGCACTAAGGTTGGTAAGCATTGTAGTCCACTCACTCGAACATGTCGAGATTTCCTTCAGATGGTAGTTTCCCGGCAGGAATGTCGGCACTCCTTTTGAAGTTTACGGCCGAGTTCAAGGTAGACAATAAGGAGATCCCATTCGAGGATATTGTTAGTCATCCACCTCATCTCCGTGAGCTATCAGCGAAGCTAGCTAGGCATGGGTGGCCATGGAGGAATTACAAGGAAATAGAAAAAGAACTCGTGAGGCTGCATGCTAGGTGGCAGAAGAAGAAGCTAACATATCCCACTGAAGCATATATGTTGGATGCTCTTCGTACACCGATGTTATGGGTCGAGGAGAGCGAGGACGAAGATGATATCTTCATGCCCACTGAAGCGAGCAAGAGAGCTGCAGCAGCGGCGGCGGCGGCGTCGAAGGGCAAGGGTGCAGCGTCGTCGAAACTGTAACACCCCGGCCACCCCCGGGCCGGGCCTGTCACCCCTGGCAGCTCTCTAGAATCTCTAGACTGGCCCCACAGATCAACACTAGTCTTTTCTGTGCACTTTGTCCTCACTCGTGCGCACCTGGGAACCAGTTCCCGGTCGGTCACCCATCCTTGGAGTGCTCCGGACCAAGCACGCTTAACCTCGGAGTTCCTTCCAGCTGAGCTTCCGGAAAAGAAGTTGCAACTTATTGATATGAGTATTCTATCAATCCTGTTAAGCCCTGAGCCAGGATCTCACAGAAACGCAAGGCTAAAGTATCGTCGAAGGGGAAGAGTGTTGCGTCGTCGAAGGATATGGGTGTTGCGTCATCGGAACGCAAGCGTGATGCGGGAGGCTGCGTTGATGGTACATGACTTTTCTTTCTCAATTTATGTTGTGTTGTCGCTACTCCCACTTTTCTTGTTGTATGTGTACGTTGCATTGTTTGTTTAGTGAATGAAAAAATATATTAGATCAAAAAAATTAGCGGGAACAAATTTGGCGGGAGAAACAGGCGGAAATAAATTTGGCGGAGAAATGGGAGGGAGAGAAGAAAGCGGAAAAAATAAGGCGGGAACGGGTGTCGCCGGGAAGGGTTGGCGCGAAAAATGGAGGGAAATACACGTTCATGCAGCAGTCGGCTGGGCCAAGGCCGACAGGACCTAGTCGGCCCAGCCGTGGCCGACAGGAACTAATCGGCTTAGCCCTGGCCGATATGGTCCTCTGACACGCGCAGGCATCGGCCGACAACCTATTCGGCCCAGGCCAGGCCGACAGGGCCCTTTCGGTTTAGCCCAGGCCGAGGCCGTATTATTTTTGCCATTCCATGGATTTGCGTAATATTTTCAAATTTGATTAAAAAAATGTATTATGTAAAAAAAATTAGCCGGATCCACGCCTCTAGCAACAGTGGCAATGGCCCGGGGTGCATAATCTTTTTCTGCCTACATATTTGTGAATATTTTTATTTGGCCTAGCAATTATCCTAAGTACAACACAAAATGCAAATTTTTGGCCCGTGGTTTGGTTCCATCCTGGATCCGCCCCTGGCCGTTGCCCTATGTGGTTTCATGTTCCATGGCGGCACGTACGGGCGCTTGTAACGGTTTTTTGCTAGTTGTTCATTCATTAATTGATCAATATTCTTCTTATGTAATTGGGCAAAGTTATTGCTTCCGTTTCAAACCCAAAAAATGGCGGTCATATAAGACTACTCATAGTGGGAAGTATCATACACTTGTATCATGCATATGATACTAGTCTATGTTACTACCTCTATAGTGGGTAGTAACATATGTGTGGTATCATATAGTCATGCATTTATTAGCCTATAGACCCATCTTGCCTCGAAATCCGTTATGTTACGGTATCTACATATGATACCACCACCATCTCTCTTATTTAATTGCATGTCACATCATCATTTGTACTTATGTGACACTTATGTTACTAACTATGTTACTCCCACTATGGATAGTCTAATGTCGCGCTTGGATTGTCGTAAAATACCCAATTAATATAGCTAGAATATTTCACGGAGCTACAGCTCCTGCTAAAAAATCCTGCATTGCGTCGGAAATTCTGTCAGCTCCGTAAACTGAAACTTGAATCCAAGCGGGGCCTAACCAATCAAGTACGTCGGCGATCACAATCAGTCTATAAATGTATCGATCGTGTGTACTGCTGGACTTCCATGCCCATCCTGAAGTAACATCTGTTCAATAAACGCACTTTGTACACCAAAATGGGGAACGTGGGCATTCCATAAAAACGCAAACGTAGCTTTCCTGACGGTTATGCATTATTTTCAACCAGTTGTGACGTGCAATGCAGCCTAATCTACTTAAGATCTACAGAGCTTCTAGGTGAGTGCTGCGCTGGTCAGATCATGCTCGGGCTGAGGCCCAACCATACACAATGTAGTACGTACCCCTATGTTTTTTTTTTTGACCTTAAGGTGGTCGATATCCACCGCTCGAATAGATATAAGGGAATTGACCCAGTTTATAAGTAAAATCGGGTCCAAAACTCATACAAACTATACACTATACAACGCCCTGTTTATGAGGAAAACTGGGCCGAAAACCGCACAAGCGAGGGGGCCGTCGCCCACACAACGCAAGCCCACCAAACGACACAAAAACACACCACCATCTCCAGGGCCGTCGCCTCGACTTACACCACTCGGCACCAAAAGCGCACATGAGTCATAACGCCGCACGACTGTATTATAAGCCGTTTTGCCAAATTAAATTAGTTTGCGAAAACGGCTTATAATACGGAATAAAGCGAGTAGCTAGCATCGTGGATCTTTCTCATTCGTTAGCTGAGGCTGCACTTAATTTCGCATGCGTGGGTCTTTGAAAGTTTCTCTGAAAATTTTCAGGTTCAGACTGCTACCGATTAACAACATAAGAGTTACATGAGTATTTGTTTTTACAGTGAGTTTGATATAGTGACAAGAGTGAACATCAAGCTTTTTGCCTGCGAAAATCAGTTTTCATAGAAGGAGCATACGATTCCACTACCTAAAAATCGTATTTCAAAATATTATTATATTCCACACAAAAATTGCGGGTGTACACTGGGACATTTTATATTCACACACAACGTTTCGCAGAAAAATGACATTTTTTATGAGCTGTGTAAAAAAATCACGGTGCTCTAAAATGACTTTGTACAAGACATTTTTTTTTCTTTTTTCACAGCCCACAAAATATATATCTTTTGTCGCGAAACTTTTTTGTGTGAACATAAATTGTCTGGATGTACACCAGAATTTTTTGTTTGATCTTTTTCTAGAATTTAAATGTATTTAGATAAATATAACGGATGCATCTAGACCCACGAGACAAAACACCGTGTCTGTTCTTATACTCTCGTTTATTTTCTTGATCTCTTATTTGAGAAGCACAAGTGCACAACATGTACACAAGAGCACAAGTGAACAAACGTGTGACCACGAATTCCTGAAACAAACCATGCACGCGTATGTCGTGAGCACAAGTTCCTGGACCTAATCCCACACGCATCTCTCGTCGGCCCATCCAAACAAAAAGCCCAGCAAAGCCGCCATTTCCCAACTCCCGTGCATCCCAACCAGCCCAAAGCCGAGGCGACCAAGCAAACACGATGCGGGCCAAAACCAGTACAGCGCCTCGCTCGCGCCCAGACGCGGCGCCCCTGCGCCTCGTGTTCGTGCCTTTCCTCGCGCGCAGCCACTTCGCTCCACTGGCGGCCGCCGCGGCTGCGGCATCCTGCGGCGGCGATGTCACTACTAGCGCGATTGTCGGGGATGTGACCCCGGGTACCTCAAAGTGGTTGTGTAAACCAAGGTAACAAAAGAGAGAAACAGGAAATAGAAATGGTAAAAGATAAAGAAACAGGAAGAAAAAGCAGTCTGGGCCGGATCTGGCCTTAACTGAGTTTCCAGCACACTCGGGCAGGCCGGCCTACCCGGAATTTCTCTCCGAGTCACAATATCCGAGTCACATGGCCAGGCCAGCATCGTAGCATCGGTTCCGAATCAACTTCACTCCAGCGATGCCTCGCACGGCCTGCTGGGCCGAGGTCGCTGCTCTCTGGTTCAAACCGAAACACTAACCCCGGCTGGACCAGGCCACATCGCTTCCTCACCTCGGGATGGGCTCATTTCTGCTAACTCGGTTGGACCAAGGTCCCGAGATCCGGCTGGCCCGGCCCATGTCTGCTAACCCGGAATGGTCCACAACATTTCCACAGCCCCGGGCAGGCAGAGATCCCCAGCAGGCCGAATTTGGCTCTACTCGGATGGGCTGAGACCACTATCCCGGATGGGCCTCTGCCCCGGACGGACCTCTTCGCTTGGCTGGTTTTAATTCGGCTTGCCAACCCCTTCAGCACATATCACGGCTGGGCTGGGCCGAGTTCTACGTATCTCGGGCAGGCCGGATCTGCTTAGCTCGGCAGGCCGAGCGATCGTCTGGCCGAGTCATCTGTTAAACTCGGATTGAGCAGAGATTCGGTCATCCCCATCGCCTGGGCCTCCTCTCCAGCGACACGCAAGACCAAGGTTTCCTTCGTCAACCCGGATCACCACTTTGACCGGATTGTACCAAGTTGCCCCAGACCGGATCATCTTCAGCCGGGTCATCTCCAACCGAGACATCTCCGCCGATGCCGGGACATCCTTATCCGAATCATCATAAATATCTTCGGGAGAGGATAAGAAGAGGACGTGGAGATTCTGAGGACAACAGCTAAAAGACAAAGCAAGGACGGCATCTCCCGGAGATGCCGGAGACAAGTGCTAGAAGACAAAGAAGTCAACTCATCAACAGTGCATGGTGCCTCCTCATCCACTCATTGTCCCCTGGGTTCCCCTTTATAAGGATCACCAGGGGGAGAGGCGCAGGGGAGACGCGCGACCACGTACAGCCCCTGGGCTCTCTCTTCTTCCTCTTGCTCACTAGAGCTTTCTTCTTCCTTGAGTTCCTCTCCATGGCTAGATCTTCACAGCTCGAGGAGCACATGTACAAATCATATACAAAGAGGAGAATACACCGAGTAGGCTAGTGCTGCAGTAGGGGTTTTACCTCCTCACGAGGGCCCCGAAGCAGGGTACATCGTGTGTGCTTTGTGTTCTTGCGGTTCTTGTTCTTGTTCTTGCTTGTTCTTCGTGTTCTTCGTGTGTTATTCGTGTGCGACTCCATCGCGCAATCCCTCCCCGAAACCACAAGCATCTGTTCGGCCCCAGATTAAGCCTACCCCTAGGCATCTGCGTGTTCCCACCACGACAGCGATCATCATCACCACGCCCCAATTCGAGGCCCTCGCGCCAGCCTCCGTCCGTGTCCGCGTGGTGCCGTTCTGCTTCACGGGCGGACACGCCGACTTCTCCCTCCTCCCGGACGAAGCCTCCGCGCCGGCGTTCTTCGCAGCCGCGGAAGATGCCCTGGCGCCGGTGCTCGCAGACACCATACTAGCGGACACATCAGGCGCCGTCGCCGTCGTATCAGACGCCGTGCTCCACTGGGCGCCACGCGTCGCCCGCGAGTGCGGCGTCCCGCACGTGACGTTCCACACCATCGGCGCCTTCGCTGCGGCGTCTATGGTCGCAGTCCACAATCACCGCCCAGAGGTCTTACCGGATACCTTCGTTGTCCCTGGCGGCTTCCCGATCCCCGTGGAACTCCGAAGGGTCCATGTCAACGAGGAGGCTCTGGCGCACCTTCCCCTGTTCCGCGCGGCGGAGGCCGAGAGCTACGCCGTCGCCTTCAACAGCTTCTCGGCGCTCGAGGCCGACTTCGCCGAGTACTACCGAAGCGTCGATGGCTCTCCCAAGAAAGTGTTCCTCCTCGGTCCCAGACGCGCCAGCGCCGCACGCCGCGATGCCGCCGTCACTGGCGGCGCAGAGCGAGACCCCATCCTGCAGTGGCTCGACGGCCAGGCCGCCGGGTCGGTGGTGTACGCCTGCTTCGGCAGCACGTGCGGTCTCAGCGCGAACCAGCTCAAGGAGCTGGGCGCCGGGCTGCGCGCGTCCGGCACGCCGTTCCTGTGGGTGATCCCGACGCCGACGGAGGGTATTGAGGAGCGCGCGTCCAGTCACGGCATGGTGGTGGCCGGTCGATGGGCGCCGCAGGCGAGGATCCTGGCGCACCGCGCGGTGGGCGGCTTCGTGAGCCACTGCGGCTGGAACTCGGTGCTAGACGCCGTGTGCGCCGGCGTGCCGCTCGCGACGTGGCCGCTCCGCGCCGAGCAGTTCCTGAACGAGGCGTTCCTCGTGGACGTGCTCCGCGTCGGCGTGCGGGTGCGTGAGGTGGCCAGCAAGGCGGACGTGGAGGCCGTGGTGCCGGCCGAGGCGCTGGCGAGCGCGGTGGGCCGGCTGATGGGCGACGGCGAGGACGAGGCGACGGCTAGAAGGGCGAGGGTGAGGGAGCTCGGCGTCGCGGCGCGCGCTGCCGTGGCTGAAGGTGGGTCATCGTGCGGTGACTGGGCACGGCTTGTTGGTGAGCTCAAGGCGTTACACGGCCACGAGTGACAATGGTGCACCGACTGGTATGTGGTGGCCCATGTTAGTGCCATGGAAGCTATAGATAAACGAAGATTCTGCCAAATATGAATGTAGATCGAATCGGAGATTGAATGTTTATGGTCGATATGTCAACATGGATCGATGTTCCCTTCCCATCGCGTCCACAGACAGGGAGCTGCCGTTGCGCACACGCTGTTCATGTACCGACGCCGACTCGCCGCGTAAATCCCAATTACGGAATAACTAGAGTAATGTCCCTACTAATTACTATACCTTCGAAGGCTGTGCGGCTGGTCCAAAAGCAGGATTAGCTAAACGAGGCGTCTCGGGAACCCGTGACCGCCATGTGCTGGCAGTTGAGATCCAGGATAGTTCTCTGTTGTATAATTTGATAGTACTGAATTCATAGGATCTAGTACCAAAAAAAAAGTGATTATTTTTGTATTTTTGGCTCCCGAGCTCATATACTCCTGGTATATTAAACGAAATTAAAAAAATAGTAAAATGTTTCCAAAAATTCTGAATTTATTTGGTGACGAACATATAAATGTTTTGAAAATACGTGCGAAGTTTCGTGATGAAATGCCATGTGTGGTGCTCTGAGCAAAAAATAACAAAACCAGTGCTAAAAAAAGTATGTTCCTGAGCGTCTCTTGCCATGGGCCAAAGCCAGCCCTGAGCTAGATTGTCGGCAAGGACGAGACGACGGCTAGAAGGGTGAGGGTGAGGGAGCTCGGCGTCGCAGCGCACATCGCCGTGGCTGAAGGTGGGTAATCGTGCAATGACTGGGCACGGATAATGGATGACCTCAAGGCATTACACGGCCACAAGCGATGATGATGCACAACTCAATGTAATGGCCGGTTAGTGCCGCCCAAAGCATGATGCGTATGGACATGTAAGTTATAGATAAAGAAATATTCTGCCAAATACGAAAGCAGAATAATCACTCTGTTCAAAATTAATCTGCATACTAGGTTTATTGAAAATCAAACTATGTAAAAAAGGCCGACTACGTATATAAAAAATTATCGATATGTAAAATGCAAAATAAATATTATTAGAATCATAAAAAACATATTTCTATGCTTGGTGAAACTTTAATTTTTTTAACCTTGAGCAAACCGAATACTCAGTATAATTTCGAACAGAACAAGTACTACAGTAGATCTGATCGATCGGAGATTGTATATTTATGGTAACCAAAGTCCAAAGGATATGTTAACATGGAGCAATGTTCCCACTTGCCACTCGTATAGTCCCGATGGCGTTCACACACAGTGAGCTGCCGTTCCGTTGCGCACACCCCGTCAATCTACCGACGCCGACTCGCCGCGTAAATCACGATTACGGTATAACTAGAGTAATGTCACTGTTAATTAGCTTTGAAGTCTGTGCGGCTGGTCCAAAAGCAGGATTAGCTAAACGAAGCGTCTCGGGAAACCGTGAACGCCATGTGAAACCAGTTCGGGATCCAGGATAGTTTACTTTTTTTTTGCGAAACACAGTACAACGCAGACGTTCATATACATGCGCATACACTCATCTCTATGAACGCACACACGCACACCCTACCCCTATGAGCACCTCCGAGAGACTGAGCCGGCGGATCAGGTCTTGAGATTGACGAAGTCACCACGGACGCCTCGCTGTCGACGGGAACGTCGCCTCCCACTGAAGAATATTCCGCCTAAATGAGAAACACCAGCGTCAAACTTGGGGTTTGAACTCTGGTGGGCTGGGGTACAACCACCCTCCTAACCATCTTGCCACAGGCAAGTTCTCCCCCGTTCCAAAATACTTGACACAATTTTATCCACATACAGATGTATTTAGACATATTTAGTGGGTAGATCCATCAACATGTAGACAAATTGAATTTAAGTATTTTGAAACGGAGGGAGTAGTACTGAATTCATAGGATCTACCACGTCCAAAAGTGGATTTAAAAAATAGAATGACTAGATGATGAGTGTGTTATTCTTTTACTATTCAAAGACTGTCGCTTTGGACCTAAGTAAACGTGAACTTTCAAAAAAAAAAAGGTTACCAAATATAGTTTTGTGGAGTTTTGAGAACATTTTACAACAAATTTAATGTTAAAGCCAAAGAATTTATTTAATCATGTTTTCTTCTGTTTACTTGTATAATTAGCTAGTAAATAATTCACCTTGTGTTGTGTTGTGTTGGCTCGGTGTACCTTTCAACATTTTAGATATTTTTTACGTAGTAATTTCTCGAAAACATCAGGTCAAATTACATTTTAGAAACGGTGTTGATAAAATGACAACTACTAGGAAGGATAATCTGCAATGGTTTTCAGGCTTTTTTCCTATGAATGAAGTATGTACATACTCCTTCTGTTCGGAACTACCCCTAGTTTGGCCGGATCCCAAGCCATCGGCTCTCCTACCCTGGGCCAAAGCCGGCACTGAGCTCGACGTAGTTGCTGCCGATCGTACACGTTATTTCTGAATCCTGGATCGTTTCTGTCTAAAAGTTCATTTAGCACCGCATTGTCGCATCTTTTACGAAAGATCTGGACCCACAAGTCGGTGACCGTGGGCATAAACCAGGCCGGTGTAAAATGTTTCACAATGAGAAGATATCGAAGATTTGTCCCTGTTTTGAAACCTTAATAACTTGAGTTTTACAAATTCAAATTTGACAAATAAAATATGTTTTAGCATCATAAAAATCCAATATAACCAAATATGCAACTTGTTTACTGTTTTGATCAACTAAATTGTGCCAAACACTAAATTCTTTTGTTAACCACTTAAATTTACAAAAATCGTTACTTTAATTCTACCAACCCACATGCAATTGATATACCAAATTGAAGCTAAAATGTAATATTTTTTGTTTTCAACATGCACATACGTAAATAAGAAACTTAACCTCCTGGTTGTGTAGAAAACCATTAAAACAACATATTATGCGTATGGGTCAAACCAAATAGCTTTATATATGGCATAAGACCTCATTTAACTTGTTTCTATCTTCTTTAGAACTCTTTAAAAATTGACATCTCATCATCCCATGTTTGTTGCATATATGCCATGTATTGATTATTCTCCCCTGCCATGTGTGTTTTCTTCTTATCGTTAGTAGACGACGTTGCGACTAACGTAGCATAGTGACAGGCCACCGAGTTTCCTGGCAATGATTGCCTCACCCCGCTTCTCATGCTTATATCACATATACCCTCTTACCTTTTAGCACTAGGTTATGATTCTTGTTGTATCTCGATTCCCCATTTTGTGCATTCGTATCTTTTATAGCCACATATTGCTTGTATCTCTACCTATGTACCCTAGTATGTTTGTGGCCTTTGCTCAGTGTCGCTGAATGCATGCTTAGATTCTTTTGGCGAGTCTCCTTATCTTGGTCTTATGATGCTTAGATATGATAGCTTGACTCTACTTAATTAGTATGATGATACCGTTGTGCGGGAATGAATTTTTTATGATATAAGACACCGGTTGGAGGCCATGTGAGCCCTTTTGTTCCGCTAGGGTCGCCAAGGACCGTAGTTCTTGTCTTCCAATCCAAGACAGTGAGCGCTGACCATTCGTGGGAGGTGGGAATTAAAACAAAAAATAATTTTATATTAAACTCTTATACCTTGTACTTAGTTTTCACGGTATGATCTCAGCAAGCATGGCTTTATGTTAGTTGATTTACATAGTCAATCACATAGCGTTTATAAATATTATTTAAAACGTCGTTTTTTGTACAATTGTAATGCATGTCTATGAAAACTACACCTGCATTGTACATATTTATGGTGGAGATCTCTAAATCATGTGGTCCTATAAATATCTTCATAACTGTTTTAGAATATGAGTAGGTAAGCATTTTTACATGAAGCTTGTTGAGTACAAATTGAAACTTGCATATTATAAGTAGAATTGTCGGTTAGATTTTATTGATTTTATCTAATGTATATATTGAGTTATAATAGGTTCAATATAAGTTGACAAAACAAGTGTATGCTTTCTAATTGGTATTTACATAGCATCGCTAATAATAAATATTTTCTTGTAAAAACTTGTAATGCAAAAAAGTCCTGATGGTAGTTTCGGAAAAACAAATCCTTCATGAAATTAATCATGGAAATCTAGTTAACACAAGATTTAGTACAACTTGTAGGACTTGTATTCGACTAAGACTAACATCCTACTTGTCGATGTCGATTAGATTGTTTTATTCAAACACTATAAATCTACGCGGACATCATCCTAAAACTTAATTATATTCTAACAATATCTTGAACGCAATGGATACGATGACGATTATTTGTACACGGTTCTTTCGGGCCAAGAGGAGGGGGTTGTTTGCCTATCCTATGAGACCTAGCCAACGTCGAGGTTCTAGACCTCGGACAGTATTTGATCAAGCACTCCTCGTTGTGGTGAGCCCAAATGCCTAGGTTCTGGAATCTGGAGACCACGGCGATGACGTGCTCAGCAATGACGGAGAGGTCCTAGAGATGCTCTGCGATGACATGGTCAATGAAGATGTTGAGGTTCTCGAGATGCTCAGCCATGGCGTGCTACCCAGCCTGTTCTTCCTCTACATTGACGACCCATGGAAAAATCGGTGCCGACATCTTGACGTTCTGGCCGTCTGTCCCTGGGTGGCCAAATGAAGTCGTCTGAAGATACCTGCCGTTGCATCGCAGATGTAGAATTGTTGCTCAGAAGCGCCTTGATCGTTACTAACACAGACAAGAAAGGACTAAGTTGGCTCGCCAACAGCTATGTAGAGTCGATGATCGACACCCATAGCCAGAACACCTCTTTATGTGTAAGGCAGCAGGGGCGTCAGCTATGAGTAAGCTTCGTCTTTTTGAGGTAGGTTGCACACCTCTCCATGTGTGGTATTTTTTATATTCCTGGTTCATTTCCCAAAAAAAATTAGTTCCATCCTATTCGGGCTTCAGTTGTAAAAGTTATAGTGTTTTTAGTTTTGCTTTTCTGTGGCTGGAAAGTTGTGCGGAGACTCCGGTGTGTCCTCAGTGGAGACTCTAGGGTAAGCAACTTGAGACTCCGATCTGAATTTTCAGACTTAGTTCCCCAGAGTTATGCCATGTGGTGGGAATCTTAGTACCCAGTCCGGAGTTAGACTAATGTTTTGGCATGAGGCTTTGGAAGTCACCAGCCAGTCCGGAGTTTCCGGTCCCCCAGGAGGGCAGGACTAGAGTTTCTGGACCAGGCCGGGGACTCTATTGTCTCTAAGCCGTATAAACCGGATTAAGTTTTTCTGCAACCGCTAGTTTTTGTGTGGGCCTATAAAAGGCACCTTGTTTCCCAAAGGGATCAGATTTGTTGAGCACAGTTTTGACCTCCATTGTTGATCTCAAAAGATTTGCTTTATCTCTATGCATTCATGATTTTTGCATCTGCTTGAAGGGAAAAGAGAGAGGAGATCTAAATCTGCTGTTTGACTTATCAATCTCTCCTCATAGTGAGGGGAGGCTTTTGATCCAAATCTTGGGGATTCATTTGTTGAGTTCTTCCTTTTTCCTGCCCTTTTGCCCCTCTATATTATTAGTTTCTTTGGTGGGATTTGGGAGAGAAGAATTTGACCACTTGGTGTATTCTTGGCTTTGAATTTGTTGCATCTGCTTAATTGAGTTCTCCACGAAGATTTGTTAAAGTAAAATTTGAGAAGCTTACTACCCTTGGGTGCATTGTGCGCTCATGAGTTTGTTCCTCTTGGGTGTATTGTGTAACCTAATCGGTTGGTGTTGTCACGGAGCTCGAATTGGTGAGAAGCTTCAGGAGCCTCTAATTAAGTTGTGGAGATCGCCCCAGACAATTTTTACGGGTTTGGTGAATGCCCTCAAACTTGCACCTTGCGTTGTGCAAGGACACAAGAAGAATAAGGTGAGCCATTGTGACTATTGGAGAGAATTGTTCCTGCACACCTTTCAAACAAAGACTAGCTTCTATTGGAAAGCAATTTTCGCAATAAACCATCCTCTCCGCGTGTCTCGATTATTTCTATATCGAAACTCTTTACTTTTGCATTTACTTTGTGATACAATCGTGCTTGAAGTTATATATCATGGTAACTCAGCTCATAGTTGTTTATCATGTTTAGTATAAGTTATTGGTGCACATAGTTGAGCCTAGTTGATTTAGGTTTTGCGCTTGATAAATTAAACGCTAGTTTTATTCTGATATTTTCAAGTCCTATTCACCCTCTAGGCAATTTGTATCCTTTCACCTGCTCTCTCTCTGACTGTTTCCTGTTGCTTATCGGCCACTCCGGTTTCCCTTGCCATTGTTCTCCACCATGCCAGCATGCGTTGTGTTGCCGCGTCTTCGACTCGCCCGTCCTTCACCTCCATGGAAGCCACACTTGAGCATAGCCATGGCCATGATCATGGTGGAGCTCCAAAACCGGAGGACTCCAAATGTGTCGAGCTTTGGGAGCGATGGGAATGGGCCTGGGTTTTCCGTATCTAGCACCGACAGGGCTCCAGCAAGACATATTCGCGGCCGGCGTGGACAGTGGCACGAGGTTAGATTTTCACAATTTTTTTATGTTGCATACTTTTGATGTTTTTTGGGTCAAACTTGTATGTGTTTTGTTGCGAACACGCACGTGAGATGTTGTGACAATTCTAGGGTATCCTATAAGTTTTTGCCAAAAGAAAATTGACTTTGTGTAGCGTTGAAAATGTTGCAAACACATGTTTATTTTGTTGCAAATGCAAATGCAATGTTGCAACGATTTTGGGCGTTATTGCAAAACTTCGCTCAAATGTTGCAAAGGTGAGGTGCTGCAAACATTCATCTCCCATGATGCAAATAGTTTATTTTTTGGACTTTCCGTGAAATTTCCTACAGCCGATTTTCGCTGCGAGCAGTGAAAAATTGTTACACAATTACTTTTTTTTGTTATGTTACTGGTTTTTTTTTCGATGTGCTATGAATTTCTGTCACCGTCGACGTGGGCTCGGTATTTTGTGGCAAAAGTCGGATGGTCCAATACTCCAATCTGCCCTAGATGGCGATCGGGCGGCTGGGTGCCTGGGCAGGTCATCGCGAAACCATTGGCCGGGGCGGGGACCCCATCCTCGACCCCGAGTGGCACGTAACCCAGGCAAGCGAGTGCGCGCGATGACCTCCACGACGTCCTCGAGCAACTCTTGTCAAACTTTCCTACCTGCGTATTGAAAATTCCGTTATCGGCTGGCGCCCGCTAGCTGATCTCCTTCATCCCCGGGCACTTGGCAGACACTCCCGTTTCCCGTAGCCCCTAGGCCTCCTCGCCCTGCACAAACTTTATAATCCCGACGCGAGATCGAGAGAGAGAGAGGGGAAGTGCTCGTGCATGGTTTGTGGCGCCAAGCTGCAAAGATCCGGTGTTAAATATGGACATCCTGGATCACTCTGAAGACCAGGAGGAGCGGAGCTACTACGGCAGCGGCGGAAGGTTCGGCGCGCGGTGGCAGAAGCCGAGGTCCAAGAGCCACCACCAGCTGCTGCTCATGGACAGCGTCGGCAACGGCAACGGCAACGGCGTCGACGGGGACGGCGCGTCGGAGGATCAGGAGATCGTGCCGCTGCCGGAGTACGAGCGGCTGTCGGCGCGCCTCCCGGAGGACCCCGACCCCAAGAACCCGCTGCTGCCGGAGTACCGGGTCGCGTCTCCGCCACCGCCGCCGCCGCTGCCGATGCTGCCGGCGCGGCAGCAGAAGAAGCCGGCGGCGTGGAGGCTGATCGAGTACGTGCGGTCCCGGCACAGGTCTGGCGTGCCCGGCGGGTGCGGCTCGTCGGACGGCGACTCCAAGAGCTCCGACGGCGAGAGGGAGGCGGACGACGGCGAGGAGGGGAAGAAGGAGGAGAAGAATAAGAAGCGGTCGTCGTGGCTGCCGGACCGCGAGCGCCGGTGGCCGGTGCAGGGGTTCTACTAGCTAGGGTGCCGTCTCCGTCCGCCCTTGTCGTGGACTTGTCGTCGTGTCTGTTCTTTTCGTTCTTTTTTTATCCGTTCTTGTACGCCAAAGCTGATAAACCTCATGGCGTGTCCCCGACTCAGGTCTACGTCTGGAATTTCGATTTCCTTTTTCTTCGCCTCATCACGTTCTCGCGATGTCGATGGCCTGGGAGGAGAAGACGATCTAACACGTTGGTTTTGCCTTTGACTCGTGTTTCGGCCGAGAGCCCGAGATGCACCTTGCTTGCTCGTGTACCTTTCTGCATTTGTCTCCTAGAAGGTTTTAATTTCACGTTGTCCGTTCGTCGGAGATCGCCGATAGACAATGTACGGGTTTTGTATAAGCGCGTCCAAGTCATATTTTCCTCTGTTTCCCCTTGATATGGATGTTCCGCGCAGAGATGGTATGTGTGGTCCAGGCACGAGTCGTCCGCCGCCTCAAACTCCCGAGCTACGACGATTGTAAGGAGAGAAACGATAAGAAGAAGAAGAAGAAGAAGAAGAAGAAGAAGAAGAAACGCTCGACGTGCAAGCATTTGGTTAGCGGAATGATAAATAATCTGGGGGTGTGGGCATCAAGATTTTTGGTAACCGCGATTAAATTACCGGTTGGTTACCGGACGAGATTCTCATACAAAATTTGAAATTCAAACTTGAAAGTACATAAAAAAGAACAAAAATAATTTTGCGAGAAAGAATTTGGCGCAAATTCAAATCGTCTGGAAATTTTCGGCCGGTAAACTCACTGGGCGAGACCAGAAATTACATCTACCGACCGTTAATTTCGACCAATAACAAAAATCCGTGTCGTCTTGGCGGCCGGCAGCGACCACCGGTGGCTAGTGTAGGGGTTCTGCTAGGGTCTTCGCGGCGTGTCGAGGACTTGTGTCGCGTACGTTTCCTTCCTTACTATCCCCTAGTCAGGTCTTCGTCGAGCTTGTTCCCAATTCTTTCCTTCTCCTTTCCTCGTGGTTTCGATCCTTGTAATGCCGATGAGGAGGAAAACGACAGAGCGAGGATTGGCTATCTTTTTTGACACTTGTGATTTCCCGTGGATTTCGGTTTGACATTCCGAAGCATAGGTGTGCGTGTCCAATTAAAGCTGCGTGTGCGTGTTTTGTCTACGCATGCTGTAGAGCCAATTGCAAGCATATTCCTTTCCTACGTATTCACATTCCGTCTGCGAAGATTCAGAAGAAGGATCGAAGAACGTGTTGAAGCGATTTTCTGTTTGACACCAGATTGCAGTCTCCGGTCTTGTAAGAACAGGTTTTTCGCGGAAAAAAAAAGAACAGGCGAGTGGCATGATGCTGAAAGTGACGATGTTGCGGACGTTATCCGTACTGTACTACCTTGATGGGCTCCCACCAAATAATCTTGCACCAATAAAAGGTGAATATGGCAACCGAGAGAATAGGTCGCGCGGGCAAGCGACGCAGCGCAAAGAACTAAACGGTGATGACCTCTAGTCCTACTCAGACAAGAGACCTACACGCACACGCACATGACATTGTGCCGTGTCCATCAGGATTAGTATTCCTAACATCGTATTGTCATGCCTCTGTAGTCCTACTCGGACAAGAGATCTACGCATGCATCTTCACAGGAAAGTTTGCAAAATCTACTTTAATAACCGGTGCTATTGTGTTGAGTAAGCTGTAGATGTTCCGTACATAAAAATTTAATTTTAGAACATGCTGAATAGTAAATTATGTCCTGCCTTTATTTTCTTGCGGACATCACATTTGTTTTTAGCCAGATGCTATAATGTATGCATTGAGAAAGCAATCTACATAGCAGCTCTTCTCATATAGATGTCCGAAAAAATTGATTTAATAATTCCCTAAAAACAATTGATTTAATAACCATAACCTATATATAAAAGAGGGACATGACCTCCCCCTGTCCACGCGCCACGTCGCCTGTTTTTCCCTGGCCGTCCGATCGACGGAACGGACGGCCAGGATGAAGCCACGTCCTCCCCAACTCGCCCTACTGTTCCTAGGAACAGTAACGTCCCCTCCGCACCAATCCGCGATCGCCACGTCGCCCGGTCACCTCCGGTGGAACCGGTGAGCAGCCGGTGACCCTTCCGCACGAAAATTGGCGCAACATTTTTACAGAAAAAACCCCAAAAAGGACTAAAATCTAATTTCGAAAAAACACAGGGACTTTCGTGTAAAAATGCATCACAACTGCCCCTTCCTCCTTCTTCTCCCGCGACGGGCCGAGCCCACCGCCGCCGCCGACGCGCGCTACGGCCGCTACGCCTCTCCCCGTTCAAATCGAAGAACGCGGAGCGCTTCGCCGTCGTCCGCTCCACCTCTTCGCCGCAGATCAGCTGCCGGGGTGCCGCGCCGTCGCCGGAATCTCCGCTGCCGTGCCGCTGCCCTTCCGCCGCGTCCGCACGCTGCCACCGCCGCTCCGGTGACCAAGAAGCGGCGGCGCCGCCACCTACAGGCAGCCTGCGTCGAGGCGCGTCCAACGCCCCCACCCGCGCGTCCTAGCTCGCGGTGGCGCTGCTCCGGCGACCTCGACGCCGCCGCGGCAGAGCACGGGCGGTGGTGACGGCAGCGTGACGTCCCAGCTCCTTGATGGGCTGGGCTGGCCGCTGTGCGGCTGGCTCAGCCTTTTTTTTTCCCTGTTTTTTCCAATTCTTTTTTTTCTGTTCTTTTTATTCTACTTCCTTTTTTAAAAAAACTTATATGTCTTTTCAAATACAACTCCAGTAATTTCTAGACCTGCACAATTTCAAAATGTAGACATTTTTGAAATTCCAATTTTACCCAAAAAAATATGCAAATTTAAATATTCAAAATTTCAGATACTCCACACGATCGCGTCGTATGCCGTTTAAAATACAAATTTCAATACTTTACAATTTTAATAAACTTTCACATCAAATAATTCAAAATTTAATAACGTCCCAATTTAATTTTTTTTTTGTAAACTACACATTTCTAAAAAAAATTTAAAAAAATATTAATAACAATTTTTTTGAAAAAATTCACAGGTTTTCTAGAAAATGAAAACTAAATGCACTTCGCTTATTTACTATCAAATTAAAATGCACCTTACTTTAACATTTCAAATTGCTTACAAAAAATGAAGATACTCTAAAACATATGAAGATAACCTGAATATATTTCCTCTAATTACATTGAGATATATTTTGTAAAATCAATAGTTTTGAATACAAATTTTTTTGAATTTTTTTAAGAAAGTGCTAAACTCCTGACATGTGGGACCAGACAAAAAAAAAAGACAAATGTTTTAAAAACAATAACTACAAATACAAAATTATTAGGATATTTACAATTTGCTAAACATTTTTAAATATAGTAAAATACATCAAAATACTCAAGGAAAACAAAACAAAAAAAAACAACAATTTTGAAATTTTCAAACTACTAAAAAAAAGATTAAAAAAATTTAATTTGATAAAAAAAATTGGAACTACGCTAAAATATGTCAAAATGTTCGCAAAAAGAAATGCAACTTACTTGAACATTTCAAATTGCTTAAGAAAAATAGAGATACTCTAAAACATATGAAGACAACCTAAATGTATTTCCTCTAATTACATTGAGATATATTTTGTAAAATCAATAGTTTTGAATACACATTCGTTTGATCATTTTAATTTGCTGAATATTTAGAAATACGAAAAAATACAACGAACTGCTCAGAATAAAAAAATAAACTTTTCAAATTGCTAAAGGATTTTTTTTTGGAAAGATCTTAAAAATATCAACATACTCACATTTCAATTTGCTAAAAAAAATAGAAATACTCTAAAATATATCAAGACAATCTAAATATATTTTCCCAAATTATATTGAATCAAGTTTGATAAATACTCACATATTGCATTCTCCCTAATTATGAAGCTAAAATAAATATTTGCGAGGAAAAAAATACAAACATATCTGAACATTCCAACTTGCAAAATATCTAAAGATACTCAAAATGACAAATTGTTTATTTTCTCTTACAAATTGTAAAAATCAGTATAGACATTTTAAATACTTTTGGACCTTTTCAATATTTTTTCAAAATCTTTATGATTTTAAATAATACATAAAGACCCATTTGTTAAAATATAAATTTAATAATTTCTTTTCAAACTCAACTAAAGTCCAGAAAAACAATATCAGTGATATCACTTAAAATGATTAACAAAATAGCATAATTTAAACACTTCATAGATATTGTTTTAGGGTGTTTAAACAAATTTCCAAAGACTACTAAATAATGTCTATTTCAAATTTACAAATACCTTCCAAATTTAAGCATTTTGCAAACGTAGAAAGAATTCATATATAACTAACTTCTTAATTTTACTATTTTTTTGAAATCTGAACAGTCAACGAATGTATTTTTTAAATTCCAATAGTTTTAGAGACTGAACAATTTTTAAATGTGGATATTTCTAAAATATATAACCGGGTTTTAGGGCACAGGCGCGGCGTGTCGACGCGCCATTTTGCCTAGTTGTTTTAATAACCCAATGTTTAGCTATGTCTACCAAATATGTAATATTACTGCAGCTATTGTCCCGTACAGAATTTCGGTCACATTATGCACCAGGGACAAAAAGGTCTTTTCATACCTCTTTGATGAACAAAATGCACTAGAGTGTCATATAGGGAAAGAAATTTTAGAGAGAGGCCATACAGGGAAGAATTTTTTTACCGGTGTCAAATAAGGAACATGATTTTAGGGGAGTGTCATATAAGGAATTTTCTCAATCCTATATCGCGCCGCGCCCCCGCACGGCCTGAAGAAATGCGCCAAATGGGCCGGCCCAATTGTCAGATATTTCAATTTTATTTTTTATTTTTAGCCTCTTTTTTGTTTTCTTTTCTGTTTTCGTTTTCATTTTTAGTTTTATGTTTTTCACTTTTTCATGATTTTGAAGATTGTTCAAATCTAAAAATTGTTCAGATTTGAAAATTGTTCAAATTTCAAATTTAGAATACAAAATTGTTCATGTTTTGTAAAATGTTTTCAATTTTTTATTTTCATATTTTCAAATTAACAGAAGAAACTGGTAGGGGCGACTTACTAGCCCGACCCATGACTTCAGGCGTCGCCTCCCATCCTGGTCACACGCGGGCGCGATATAGGAGCTCTCGAGGAGCAACCAGGGTCGGAAAACATGAAATGATGGATTGGGTTTGGGGTAGCTCGGGGTCTCGGGGACCAGAGGTTTCGGTCTATAGGGGAAGTCACACAGTTTTATTGGACTGATGGGTCTGGGTGTGGACGAGGGAGATGCCGGACCAGGCTTGCACACACGGTAGTTTCGGTTTGTTCGGTCCGTTCAGGTACCGGAAAGTGAAACCCGAATTGAAAGTAACATTTTGGTCTTTCAACATCTGCTACCTCTTTTCTAAGCGGTATTTTCGGTTTCGGTCTCACTCTTTGCAGTTTCGGTTACAATTATTTCTGCCCACCCGTACACACACGTAAGAGAAATAGAACATATCTTCCTCAATTCTTTTTTTTTGCAGTTTTAGGAAATCTGAATAAGCACAAGGCTTTAAAACCTCTAAAATGTTTTTAGAGGGTCATCTTAATCTTAACAATTATAGACGCTCCCTTTTTAGGTAATCTGCTAGAGTTGCTCATTGTAGGCCTCATTTTTTTCTTCTGCTGCATCATTTAATCCTCCGTCCCTGCAGCCTTGAGAACGAGCACATGGAATTTCCAGGCTCTACATCCAACTTCTGTGTTTCTCCGCATCTTCCCGACCAGTCAGTCAGCTAGAACTTCCGCGTCATAACAACGAAAATGCTAATTTTGCATACTCCGGCGAATCATGAATGCACGATAAATATCGGAAAAAAGGAAACAAGATGACCAGAGGAAGTTCGATTAAAGCAAAAACAAAGTTTTACAGAAGTCTCTAGCTACTTCACACAGAACCCCTATCCCCAATCTTCTCACGGGTCACATTTATTCTCGTGGCATGTCGTGAGATATGGGAATATTTCGCCTACGAGCATAACCCTACCACTCTAGGCAAGGTCTAATCCTTCTTAAATCAAAGCCATCTCGCGCGCCAACGTGTTCTCGTAGCACGAACAAGTCCGATGAAACGGAACTGGTCGTCGGTGGCAATGAGAGGTGCAACTGACAAAGGAGTAACACAACTAGAAAGGAGGCGCGCTTCCTCCGAACGACAGTCAAGATCTTCGTTCACTAAACAAGCCTAGACTACAATGTTCTAGTATACCGTTTGACCAATAACATGATTTTGAGTGGCGACTCCATTCGAACACTTGCACACCAAGTAGTTTTTTCCCAATGCCTACAATTTCCGTAAAATTCGTTGACATTTCAATCGTACATCTGATCCACACATCGTTTGGGTTGAAAGAAACACACCCACACCAGTGTGGATGTGTATATAGTATACTGATATACAATATGGGCGTGTCCGGTATATATTGAGAGAACGATATGAGTACATCTCGCTCTAAACGCTAGTGATGGTGTTAGGTGTGGTAGCCTAGTGGGTGATGTTTATATCAAATGTTAAAGACAATCCACAATGAGGGTATCATAAATGGTATCATGATTCTCATTGTCAGTTTTCATCAGCTGCGGCCACGAGATATTGGATTTCTCAATGTTTTTGGCGGGCAGGCAATCCTTTGACTTAGATTTTTCATGCGTTTAGGTTTTGAAACAAGCCACAATATTTTCCATTTTCATTGGTTACGAAAAAGAGAGGTGGCCAGTTAATTAGCGAAAAACAGGCCTACAAACACACCTATGTCAGCATGGAACACGATCTTATTGGGCACCACCACAGGGCAATGTGGCCACCTATACTGAGCACCCACGCGTCATCGAGATGAATTGCACCGCCGAGGTTGCCACCAAGCGACATCGTCATCACTCATCCTCAAGCAAGAAATTGTGACTTCACTTTCGTTGACCAACGACAGGGGCCTTGTTGCAAATGCCATCGATACCCATGTTGACTCATGCCAGCAGTCGGCCACACGCTCGCAAGAGAAATATGCTGGGCTAGCGACGACCGGGTCATCCGCAAAGGATGTCGGTTGCTCGTCATCGTCGCTGCATGGACGCACACCGCCCCAGGTCAGACTCCACAACAACACAACGAATCACGAGAGAACACATCGGACACATCAGAAAACCGACTAACGAAGCCCGAGCCACGATCAAAAAGCTCTTCTCGATGCATCATTGTTGCCAAACTGCTCTCGGCGCCCCCAATATAAGCGTCTCAGCAACCACGCGGACAAGCCGCCACCCACATGTTCTCAAGTCATAGCTGACTCCAAAACGATGCCCCTAGGGAGGGAAAAGACGCAACAGCGCCTCCATCATCCGATGCCTAGGATCTGAGGTTTTTCCTCAAAAGCCAAGACCATGGGACGAATTCCGTCAGATGAATGTTAAAAATTTATAGAAGACACTACTACACAAAACCCCATCAGAGAAGTATGTTAAATATCCCGCCAGACGAATTGCCCTGGATGCACTACTCTGTGGAGCTTGGCATGGTATATAGTATTGCATATACTTAGCAACGAAAATGATAGGGAGGTGAAATGAGCCAAGAGAATTGGACCAAGTACCCTTTATCTTCTTTACGCGATCATCTCTGAACTGAGTCGCTGTCCCGCTTTGCATTGATCCCATCTCTCTCCTAGTAGAGTTACTTTTTTTGCAGGGAAAATAGAATTTATAAACAGGGCAAGGTGGGCACAATCAAGGTTTATCGCCTCAGCAATTTCTGATGGGAAATTACGCAGCCACCCAGCATTCCTTCCGTCTACTCTACATATCTGAGCTAGGAGATGACTTGCTGCACTCCGACACGACGCAACTGCCCGTCGGGGGCAACGAGAGTTGATATGCCAGAAAGTAGCAACATGATTGGAAAGGAGAAGGTGAGCCGCATCATCAGGCACGCTTCCTATGAACGACTGCCAAGATCGTCGTTCACGAAAGAAGCCTAAACTAGAATGTTCGAGTATACGGCTTGACAGCAAGTCCATTCCGACACTTGCACATCAACTAGTTTTTCCCCAAGGCCTACAATTCCTATAAAATTCGTTGACATTCCATCCTAGACCTGATCCACACATTCATCTCGGTATACACCTTCTAACAGCACTTGTTCCCTCTGTATATATTCTACCAATTTTTCATCAAAACTTATCATTTAAATAAGCACACCGTCAAGTGTGGATGTTATTTTTGGAAATGGGGATCAAACCCCAGCCTCTGCATCAAGTCTGGATGGGCACATGGTGTATACTAATAGTGTCCGGTATATATGGAGGGATCAATACGAGGACAAGTCGCTCTAAACGATAGTGATGATGTTAGGTGTGGTAGCCTGGCTGGTGGGTGATGTTTGAATCAAATATCTTAAGAATTTTTTTGCAGGGAAATATCTTTAAAATTTTCAAAGTACAGATTCTACTAACATGGAATATATGCTATGTATACGATTTCAGTGGCATTGCACACCAACCTAGCTACATGAACAAAGCACCACGTGATCGTCATAAAGAAGCAATAGGGAATCCTTAATCCAAGCCCAGCAGGATTAATTTACATCTCGGTTATCTCTGGTTTTTTTCCTACAAGAGGTAAAAACCCAGGCCAGGGGCAGGGCGGGCGGGGTGGCCCATGAAAATCAGCCATATTTCTACTACTAGCCTACAGGGTCTTGCACGAAAACACAAACACATGCAGAAGTAGATCAACACAAAGTTCACTATACCTGTCAAATTTTTAACACCTATTGGGAAGGAATTCCTAAGATCAAGTCCGTCCCTCGTGTGACGGTTCATTCCTTGTCTCATGTTTCAGTGGATGATATACACCTATTGGATGTCATCCTGAGTGCAAGAAAGGAGATGACCGAAGAAAGAAAAATCATGAAGATAAAAGAAATGGAGGATAGGACGCCGACTGAGAAGAGGAGGGTTATGGCCAGCCGAGGAGTAATAGGAAGCGTCCGAGCAAAGGAAGGTGACGGTTGAGAAGAGGAAGGTGGCCGGCCATGGAAGAAAGTATCAAAGCAATAGAAGTTGAGGGAAACTTAATGTGTCCATGGACACAAGTGGTCTCGATGCGAAGCAAAAGGTAGATGTTGCGCTTTGTCGCGACCAAGTGTTGACGAAGAAGTTGATGAGCATGGGAGGATACATGGGAGGCGGCATGGGTGGATAAATGTGTTCCATGAGAGGAGGAATGAGTGGCGGCATGAGTGTTGGCGTGAGTGGCTGCATGGGAGGCTACATGGGTGCCATGGGAAGTGGGATGGGAGGATATATGGATGCCATTGGAGGAGCCATGGATGGCGGCATGCGAGGCTACATAGGCGTCATGGGAGGTGGCATGGCAGGAGGCTACGTGCTATGGAAGGAGACTTCGATGCCAATGGTGCCAACAATGTCAATGCTGCAAGAGGGAGGAAAAAGATGGAGATGCAAGTCATAACAACGGAGACATAGAAATTTGAGTGGCTATCCATTGGTTTTAATTATGATGTGAATGTATGCACTTTATTTTTATTTGTGTTTTCGTTGCACTATGCTATGATTTCAATTTTAATTTCTTTTGTGGATTTAAGGACAATTTGATATGTGGATTTGATGCACTATTTGATATATTGTTTAACAAGTATGTGGTTATACTGCAAAGTTTTGTTTCAATATGTATTCAGTTGTGTAGAAAAAATACATGTGTTGGGAGCCCTAGTTTAGGGCATCTGCTACGGCAGAAATTTTCGGGGGCCATATTTTAGGGCATCTGATACAGCGGAATATTTTTAGTTGTCCTATATCACCCAAAAACAATTTTTTGGTGACGTAAATCCACTTTTTGGTGCCCTATTATAGGGCATCAGTTGGAGATGCTCTTAGAGAGAAAACTACCCAATTATTTTTAGAAAAAAGTCTGTGAGAAGTATGTCCAAAATTCCATTGGATGACCAGACATTCCATTGGATTAAAGCAACATGATTGTTCGTAGAAGATACTAGTACTACACATAACCCTGTGAGAAGTATGTCCAAAATTCCATTGGATGACCAGACATTCCATTGGATGACTAGACATTCGATCAAAGAAAAATAGTTGTTAACACTTATTCCGTAAAGATAGGCGGGTACGTTGATGTTGGAATAGCTGCTCTGTTGTGAGCAAGGGCAAAGCTTATAGTTCTGGTTACAATTGAGTATTTCCATCAACATTGATTGATGATGTTCCTGACTTGAAGGTGGTCGTTGGATGTTGAGAAAGTTTGTAGGCTAGTTGTTCTGGGCTACTGTTGTAATAATCACTGAATGTGATGTTTGTCAGATGTAGTTCTTTTTGTGAAGGGAAGATTATGGTTGTTTCGGTAGTTGCAGTATCTCTAGAATATCTTGTGGGGCTGCGAAAGGAGGGTTGTCCCTGTTTTGGGAGGAAACTTCATGTAGGACAACTGATTCTCGTTCCGAATATTTGTTGCCTTATCAGTTTCATTGTGAAATGAAAATGGGAACAAGGCTCCTTTAATCGATTCTTTTGTCCTGGATGCACTACCCTGTGGAGCTTGGCATGGTACATACATACACTTAGCAATGAAGAATGCAGGGGAGGTGAAATGAGCCAAGCGACATGCGAGTAGAGGCAAGTACCGTTCTTCTTTTCGTGATCATCCCTGAATCGGGTCGCTGTGTTACTCTGCACTTACGAGTAGTAGAGTTACTTGATGGCAGCACAAACGAGTCCAACGCGAGTACGCGACGGCACTAGCCGCCGGCGACAACGAGAGGTGCCACTCGCCGGCGAAAGACAGCCCAACTAGAAATCTGATGGTCAGCCGCTTTCCTAGGTCGAGGCGCTTCCTCCGAGCGTCTGCCAAGATATTCGTTCACTAAAGAGGCCAAGACTACAATGTTCTAGTAGATGGTTTAACCAATAACCTGACCGCACAAAGCCACTCCATCCGCACACCTGCACACCAACTAGATTTTTCCAATGCCTACAATTCCCCAAAAAATCGTTAAGATCCTATCCTAAATCTGATCCACACATTCATCTCGGTATACGCCGTCTAACAGTACTTGTTCTCTCTGTACATACTCTACCGATTTTTCAACAAGACACATAGTTTGTGTTAAAAACACATATGTGTATATAATGTATACTAACAGACAATATGAACTGTGTCCGTTATATATGGAGAGATCGATACGAGGACATGTAGCTCTAACGCTAGTGATGGTGCTAGGTGTGGTAGCCTGGTGGGTGATGTTTGAATCAAATCTCTTATGGTTTTTCAAAGTACAGATTCTTATAAGATGTAATAGATACTATGTATACAGTAAAGTGGCCTTGTACACCAACCTAGCTACTTCAACCAAGCACCACAACTTGCTGGTGATAAAGATGCAATAGGTCTACATAGTACACTAGAAGCCACAATTTTACTCATATTTCTCCTAATTTGATGTATATTGATTTATATGAGATGTCCTTTTTTCGATGGTTGATTCATGTTTCAACCTTATGTGACACATGATTTGTAAACGTTGAGATACTTTTGAACTATGCAATAAAAAGTTGTGTGCATCAATGATGCAGAGGCTGGCGCTTCACCCCATTTCGAAAAGAAAAAAAAATGTGAAGTTTACATAGATAGACAAGATTTTGCAAAAGTAATTGCTGTATATTAATTTGTACACCCGTGTATTGATCTGGCTCCGCCCATGACTCTGGTCGCCCCTATGGTGGTGCTACCCCAATCCGATCTGTTTATAGAACACACAATGGTTGAGCTTGAAAGCAAATGGCACTATAGGAAACAGGCCGTTTACTGTAGTCTTCCCAATTTGCCGTGAGCATTTTATCGGTGCCTATGGCAAACCAGCGATTACGGCTGTTGCCTAAATGGTTAATTTACCACGCGTAGTATAAAAGCGCACAGCTAATACTGCTGAAGTTTGCCGCAGGCTTTACAAAAGCTCACGGCAAATATTGCTGATGGTTGCCGTAGGCTTTATTAAGACTCACGGCAAATACTGCTGATGTTTGCTGTTGGCACTATTAAAACTCACGGCAAAAATCTGACACACATACCCACATGTCAGAACCACCGTCTCCACGTTCTGTTTGCCGTAAGGTAAAGTTTAGCTCTCGGCAAACGTTTGCCGTAGGCCCCAACGATATGATCTCGGCAAATCTCTCTTTTACCATGATGTAATTTGCCGGCACGGTTTTGCCCTGAATATTGTTGACTTTGCCGTAGGCCCAGTCTATTTCCCGCAGTGTGAATGAGGGTTCAAGATTGGTTCCTAGCTATAAGAAACTAGCCGTCAACCCGTGCATCTGCACGGGCTAGCTGTTTGGGTTTTGCAACCTGCATAAAATTATAAATGTATTACACAATAGCGTTTAAATTATGTTCAAATTTGTAACAAATATTACACGAACACTTGAGCATTTACTTGTCAAAACTAAAAAGAATTGAAAAGTCTTTCGTATATTTATCTTTCTTTAAATATAAGTCTGCCTGAGATATCAACGACAATGACATCCATTATGTGCGAAAAAAAATGTCTATACTCATTTGGTAGTTTCATCACCCTACCAAACATTAAACATCGGCAAAACAAAATAATTTGAAGAGGCAAAACGAAGCCATTATACAAACAAAGTCACATTTTTCTTGCATATGTGGTTTCGCCTACAAAGTCTTATATAATGTGTAGCACGGCACACAAAATTACCAAGAAGGTCACATGGAGATAGCACAGATGCTCTTTTTTTACAGCTAACAGACAACGAACAAAATGTCCCGCCCATTTTCAATTATTGTGTTCTTGTTATTCTCAAAAGAAACAATGAGCTAGAAATGTACTTCGACGAAGTCCTGGCATTTTCAAAAGTTTTGGGGCTTTCACTTTTAAGGAGTCGTACATATAGAGAAGGAAATACCCTTTGGCTTTTAATACAACAAACACCAGAAAAAAACTTATGTTACAAACGAATAGAAAATGCTCAGCTCGGCACAACATAGGTTGTCTATGGTCAGTCCGTGACCCCTGGATGCTGTTCGGTTCAAGACACATTCAGAATCAGACTGTGAATATATCATAAAAACAGAATTAGACTATTCGACCCAAGTAATTTCAAACTTCTGGTAATTTGGCAGATATGAAAAGAGGAACTTTCCTTATAGGTCGAAGTAAGGCACCATCAATTTTTCCTTTTATTATACCAACCGGCTGAAAATGGCTGACGTGAAGGTGCAATCCAAAGTGGCACAAATATTCAAGGACACATTACGTTTAGGTTGCAGCAAAGTTCATCTTCTAACATCATGATAGCCATGGCACCTAAAACAGTTCAGATGTTCTGAGTTACGATAAAAAAATAATATCCCATTTGTTTAAAAAAATGATAATATGATGCTAATAAACTGTTTTGATATTGAGAATGAGCTGCATACGTTACTGCAGGTAGTGTCATGGAGTTTTTCTTTCTATCTAGCATCTATGTGCCTTCCTTGCATTTGCCCCCTGAAAATTTGGAACTTCTTCCTTTAGGTAGCATCACACGGTTCCAAAGAAACTACTAATCCAAGAGCACATCATCAACCATGGAGTTTTTCTGTTTGAAGTTGGGTGTCATGTTAAAATTCAGAGCGGCATTATTGTAGCTCGCTATTATGTAGTGAATTCACAACCTTCAGTTTATATATGAGCTCACATGTTCCGTACAGGAAAAGGCTAACCTTATATATTTGACTCAAATTAATAAATTGGAGATAATTACTTTTATTTATAAGCATCGCCTGCAGCCAGAACTGTGACCACGAACCAACTACATTGCTGTCCCAGCACAGCATTTCTTACTCAAGCGTCATGGAAACCTTTGGGCCTTCAGAACCTGCAAATTTGTCAAGCTATACAACATGGCTTTGTTAGAAGTCAAGCTATACTCAAGCGTCATGGATCGTCCTGTCCGCTCCCGCGAGCGGCAGGGCGACAACCCTAGCGACCCCCGAGCTCGACCCTCCCCTTCCCTGCCTCCCCCTCGCCGCCGCCGGAGGGCGCCGCCGGGAAAAGACCGGTTGGCGTCGGCGGCGGCGGGGTCTCTCTCTCCCTCCGCTTGGTGCTCGTCGGCGCGGGAAGGCGGCGTCAAGTGGGGGCGGCGCGTTGGCGTTGGGCGCGGCGGCGTGGTGTCGGGTGCTGGCAGCGGAGGTCGTCGACGTCCCGTCGGCGCGGAGGGCTTCGCGGTGGTGCTGGTGGCGGTGTGGGGCAGCGACGGTTTGGTTCGGGCTCGGCCCAGATCTGGCCGTTGTTGGCTGCCTCTCTCCAGGGCCTCCGGCGGCGGTTGGTGGCGGCGGCGGGTGGTTGCTGCTGGGCGGGGTCGCTGGTGGTGGGGTGGCCGTGCGCCGCTCCCCACGGTTGCCCCTGCCCCGGCCTGCTGTGGAGGCGCCATGGCAGGGCCGGCGCGTGCTGCGGGCCGGATCTGGGCCAGGCGGGCCCAGATCTGCCGGCGGCCGTGCGGATGTTTCCACTCCTGCGTCTGAGACCGCCCCTACCCGCGTGCTGCTGCTCCTTGACGGGGAGCTCAGCGGCAGTGCTGTTCGGCCTTTTGGCGGCGCTCTGAGCCAGTCCTCGGAGTTTCCTTGGTTGGGTCAGGTCGGTCGGGGTGTGGTGGCGCCTCCCTTGGCGGCAGGGCCGTGGCTGTTGTGGTGCTGGTCCGACGCGCCGCCCCCGGCCCAGATCTGGGCCCTTTGGGCCCCATCTAGGTTTTAGGCGGGTCGGTCCGAATCTGCGGCGGTTTGGCCTTCTGTACACTGATGTTGAAGAGCAGCTCGGATTGGGGGCGGCGGCGTCAATGTTGTGCCTTCTGCAGCGCGGCGGCGGGAGCTTCACGGGCCTCTCGAGGCCGAGAGGCTCGGCCTGGCTTGTGGGCCCACAGGCCGGGTGTGCTCCTGCTGCTGTGTCCGGTCGGTTACTGTCCTTGACGGTGGAGGTCGGTCCCTCCCGCACGTCGGCGGTGCTGCGGCTCCTAGTCCCGGCTCTTTTTCTTCGGTGTATAGGCTTCTCTGCTCTGTGCCGTGGTGAGACTTGGTGAGCGGCTTCTCGATCGGGTGGCTTTGGGCGGTGGGCGGTATGGTGGAGTGCTCCGGAGCGCCTAGGGGATAGGGGGTCGGGAGAAATCCTAGTCGTCTTGCCTGACTCCGGCGCGGTGGCGTTTGTGGATGCCGCCAGTCCTTCCTGAAGGGCGTCGGGTGTTCCCCCTCCTCTCCCTGTCGCGTACCGGGGGAAACCGTTGGCAGCAGCGTCGTCGTCGTCGCATCCCTTCTTGAAGGTGTTGCTTGGTACCGGCGCTTCGGAGCACTAGGAGCGTGGTGGGAAGCTTACGGTGGGCGCAACGGTCTTGGAGCTTGTTCACTTTTGTCTTTCCGCCGCTACGGCGTTTTTTCTTTTGCTTTTCTCTGTTCTTTTCTTTTGGGCGTGCTTGTGCTGTTTCCGCCCCAGCACCTGTCGTTGGTTGTTTCGGTGGTTGCTTTATTTATAAAGCGGGGCGAAAGCCTGTTTCGAGGAGAATTTAATCCCATCAGATTCAATCCTATATACTGGAGTTGCGACTGAAAATCATATATACTATTACAGAAATACTACAGAATGAACATGGATTTCTTGGTTAGAATTGCAAGGACATCTTATATGAATGTGCTATATTGAAAAATATTCTGGCTTTCAGCCTTTTGCCACAGTACAAAGCAAGTACATCGAATCCTTATAACATTCATACTACAGGAAGCTAGTTTAATTTTTATATATAGAACAGTTTCGAACTCTGGCTAGGGATTTTCAAAGAAAAGATTATAAAATCTATTAGACATGATATTGAGAAGTCTGGAAGGTTGTATAACTTAATGTAAAAAGTATAGGATAAATAGTTGAAATCTAGGCACTATACCTCTGTTTTACGCTGGAAGACTCAAAGATTAGAAACACCTTGCAGATAATAAGAGATCTAGTTTATATTCGCTAGAAGCAGTAGAAAACATCTAACTTCATATATCCATACAAAATATCAGATAACTCTGTTGGCTAACATGGGGTACGTAACATAGAAAAACATCTGAAAGCCACCTGTAAACAACAAACCAAATTGTCCAGGTCTTTTGTTTTCTTTGAAGGTCCGGTGCTTCATTGTCTTCATGTAGCAGCCCTGGAGTACACCGCTGTCGCTCTAGGATGCATAGGTAACCTTCTTGCCGTCTTCCATCACTTTAGTGCATAGACAGATAGGCATCAATGAATACCAACTTCAATTTTTCTTTTCATAACTCGGTGAGCAGTCTGATACTTTGAGGATTATGTGATTAATTCAAGGAACTGTAGAATAGAGCATGGGTGCAATCTGATCATGGGTTACTTGCCTGTGTCATGAGGTACTATAAGAATGATGAGCGACGATTCCAACGATGTTGGGGAGGTGAACGGCATCCCCATCGTAATTTGCAGCCTCAGCAGTCACCACAATGTCAGACGCCCGATCTGATTCGAGTTGCTGTCGATGTGCCTCATTCTCTGCTCCAAATAGCTGATGCAATCGAATATAGATATGTGTTTGCAGTATCGGCGTATAGATTGATCAGCTCGACCGTGTCTACACTGCAGTACGTTGAGGACAGTGGGCATATGGGTATGCATATTTACCTGACGTTGCCGCGGTGTGGATCGGACCGAGGCTTGTAGCCATTAACATACGTAATCTGCTGACCTGCTAGAGGTGATTGACGTGCATGGTGCAGATACGTGATTTCATAGACATGCTAATTGAAGGGAGATCCAGCTAGGTGTCCAGGGGACTTACGTTTCGAAGGATTGATGAATCCGACCGGGAACCTTGCTCTCCTCCTGCAGCCGGCCAACCATAGGAATTAGGGAACGCTGCTCTGCTACCGCCGGCAACCGTAAATCTTGCAGTCTCCCGTCATGTTCTGATCATAGTTCTTGATGGCCACAGGATTGATTCACGTAGAGTAGAGACACATCACGCCGGCCGGACGCCAACTGGGTACATGTACCGGTGTGTCGGGGATGTAACCCCGGTTACCCCAAAGTTAATGGTTTTACGGAGTTAATAAAAGAGAGAAACCGGAAGTATATGAGTAAAAGATAAAGGAAATGCTAAAGAGACCAGCCTGGGCCGAGATTGGCTGTGCCCAGGCCGGAATATCGTATGCTAAGCCGAAATAGGCCTTTACCGACATATCCATGTCCTGTTTGACACTGTTCATCTGAGATACCCCGGCACTGTTCATCCGAGATACCCGGCACTGTTCATCCGAGATACCCCGGCGCTATTCATCCGAGATACCCCCCGGTACTGTTTTATCCGAGACCCCCGGCACTGTTCATCCGAGATACCCGGCACTGTTCATCCGAGATACCCGACACATCCGAGATACCCCGGCACTGTTCATCCGAGGTACCCCGGCACTGTTCATCCGACATACCCCCCGACACTGTTCATCCGACATACCTCCAGACGGCATATTGTCACGGCCGACATACACGTCCTGGCCGACACTATTCATCCCGGGTGACACTGTTCATCCCTGACACTATTCATCCGACCTACCCGGCTGCTACCTCTACCTCGACCAGGCTACCCCGGCGTTGTGCCTCAACTTCTTCCCCGACATCAACTACCTCGACAAGTACTAGATGCCTTCTGCCATCCCCAGGAGACAAGCGCAAGTGGACAAGATGATGACACAGGCAGCATGGCTACAGTGCCAGTGACATGACAAGAGTACAAGTGATGACATATGCAGCAGTGCGGACAAGACCCCAGTAGTCATCTCAGCTGCAGTGTGTGCATAGTGCCCGCGGTCATTCCTTGTCCCCTGGGCTCCCTCTTTATAAGGAGCACCAGGGGGAACGCACCAGGCAGCCACGGACGGGCTCCTCAGCCCCTTGGGCTCTCTTTTCTCCCCCGCTTCCATGGAGCTCGTGCTAGCTAAGACCTCTTAGAGGCAATCTTTGTCCAGCTCAAGGAGCATCTGTACAGATCATATCAGAGGGAGGAATACACCAAATAAGCTAGATGCTGCAGTAGGGGTTTTATCTCTCACGAGAGCCCCGAAGCAGGGTAAATCCTTGTGTTCATCTGTTTGTTCGTGTGCGCTCTTCAGCGCGCTATCCCTCCCCGAATCCTCTAGCGTCCATCGGCCCCCAACTTAAGCCTACCCCTAGGCATCTGTTGTTCAATACGACGACAGTTGGCGCCCACCGTGGGGCTGACAGTGGCGCTTGCTGGATCAATTTGGACGGGACCTTCGTCATCAACGCGGGGACTCGACATCGCCATTGTCCCCCGCGCTCTAGCTTGCCGCAGTGAGCAGAGGCTAGCGCTGCCTCCACCAACGGACATCATCGGCAGATCCCCAGCATCGGATGAGAAAAGTGACTCGGGGACTCAACTTCGGCATCGTCCCCGTGTGTTAACTCATTTTCGAGTTGACTACAGTTCGAATCCGAGATATGCTGGTATGCTGGTAAATCCGAGGTATGCTGGAAATCCGAGATATGCTGGTATGCTGGTAAATCCGAGGTATGCTGAAATCCGAGATATGCTGGTATGCTGGTAAATCCGAGGTATGCTGGAAATCCGAGATATGCTGATATGCTGGTAAATCCGAGGTATGCTGGAAATCCGAGATATGCTGGTATGCTGGAAATCCGAGGTATGTTGGAAATCCGATATATGCTGGTGTGCTGGAAAAATCCGAGATACCCTGGAAAAATCCGAGATACCCTGGAGAAATCCGAGATACCCTGGAAAATCCGAGTTAAGGCTTGGAAATCCGAGTTAAGGCTTGGAAATCCGAGATAAGCTTGGTAAATCCGAGTTAAGGCTTGGAAATCCGAGTTAAGGTTGGTAAATCTAAGTTGAGCTTGGGAAATCCGACATACATTGGTCAAATCCGACATAAAGGTGGTCCGGGCCGAGATGTTGGTGGCCCAGGCCGACATATTGATATCCATGCCGGCATCAGCGTCTTCCTCGACTTCTCCAACAACATTGCCTCGTAAGTATCATTTATATGTCTGCATCACGCTTTTAGATAGTCTCAAACAGTGCTCGGGGACTGCCCCCTCTTTTCTGTCTTGATTAGTTGTTTTTCCCCGGGAGTGAGATGTCTTGACCCGGGGACTGGACAGTCAGTCCAGTTTGGTTTTATCTCCTAGACAAGAAAAATGACTCGGGGACTCGGTCGTGACCGAGTCTGCATCCTTGTGCATAGTCTTGCTGCTAGATTCAGTTTACCGACATATGCTATAGCTAGGTTTACCTTGGTTTGTTAAATAAAGTTGTTGTCCCGTTTAATATTCAGTATACATATATGCATGTACTAACGTTGAAAGGTGGCATCGGTTTTACCGAGACAATATTCATCTTCAAGATCATGGTTATATTGGTTATCTCGAATCACCCAGGATATCATGGTATTGTCGGTATTCTCCAGGTCGCCGTTTTATTCGGTTTGCCAACATATCATGACATTATTCATATCCCCGATCGTCGTTTATTTCGGTTTGCCAACATATCATGGCATCATTCATATCCCCGATCGTCGTTTATTTCGGTTTGCCAACATATCATGGCATCATTCATATCCTATATCGCCGTTTGTTCGGTTTGCCGACATATCACAGCATCATTCCATATCTCACATCACCCTTTATGTTGGTTTGCCAAAGAGACATATGAGATATGTCCGTGCAGACATATGCTCCGAGACATATGAGATATGTCCGTGCAGACATATGCTCCGAGACATATGAGATTTGTCCGTGCAGACATACGCCTTCGGTAATGCCCAGAGTGGCTGAAAACCGACATATAAGAGACATATGAGATATGTCCGTGCAGACATATGCTCGGAGACATATGAGATATGTCCGTACAGACATACGCCTTCGGTAATGCCCAGAGTGGCTGAAAACCGACATATAAGAGACATATGAGATATGTCCTTGCAGACATATGCTCCGAGACATATGAGATATGTCCGTGCAGACATACGCCTTCGGTAATGCCCAGAGTGGCTGAACACCGACATATAAGAGACATATGAGATATGTCCGTGCAGACACATGCTCCGAGACATATGAGATATGTCCATGCAGACATATGCTCCGAGACATATGAGATATGTCCGTGCAGACATACGCCTTCGGTAATGCCCAGAGTGGCTGAAAACCGACATATAAGAGACATATGAGATATGTCCGTGCAGACATAAGCTCCGAGACATATGAGATATGTCCGTGCAGACATACGCCTTCGGTAATGCCCAGAGTGGCTGAAAACCGACGTATAAGAGATATATGAGATTTGTCCGTGCAGACATACGCCTTCGGTAATGCCCAGAGTGGCTGAAAACCGACATATAAGAGACATATGAGATATGTCCGTGCAGACATATGCTCCGAGACATATGAGATATGTCCGTGCAGACATACGCCTTCGGTAATGCCCAGAGTGGCTGAAAACCGACGTATAAGAGATATATGAGATATGTCCGTGCAGACATATGCCTTCGCTAATGCCCATAGTGGCTGAAAACCGACATATAAGAGACACATGAGATATGCTGGTGACATGCGCCTTCGGTAATGCCCATGATGGCTAAGAACCGACATATAATGATGCCCATGCTGGCAAGATATTTCTTATATGGAGATTTTAATATTGCTATTTGATTTTGAAAGTCTGTGCGCGACTCTGCGAGTCCCCCACAGCCTCGGGGACTAGTGTCGGGGATGTAACCCGGGTACCCCAAAGTTAATGGTTTTACGGAGTTAATAAAAGAGAGAAACTGGAAGTATATGAGTAAAAGATAAAGGAAAAGCAAAAGAGACCAGCCTGGACCGAGATTGGCTGTGCCCAGGCCGGAATATCGTATGCTAAGCCGAAATAGGCCTTTACCGACATATCCATGTCTTGGTGACACTGTTCATCCGAGATACCCGGCACTGTTCATCCGAGATACCACCGGCACTGTTCATCCGAGATACCCCCGGTACTGTTCATCCGAGAGACCCCTGCACTGTTCATCCGAGACCCCCCCCCCCGGCACTGTTCATCCGAGATACCCCGGCACTGTTCATCCGACATACCCCCTGACACTGTTCATCCGACATACCTCCGGACGGCATATTTGTCACGGCCGACATACACGTCCTGGGCCGACACTATTCATCCCGGTGACACTGTTCATCCCTGACACTATTCATCCGACCTACCCGGCTGCTACCTCTACCTCGACCAGGCTACCCGGCGTTGTGCCACAACCTCTTCCCCGACATCAACTACCTCGACAAGTACTAGATGCCTTCTGCCATCCCCAGGAGACAAGCGCAAGTGGACAAGATGATGACACAGGCAGCATGGCTACAGTGCCAGTGACATGACAAGAGTACAAGTGATGACATATGCAGCAGTGCGGACAAGACCCCAGTAGTCATATCAGCTGCAGTGTGTGCATAGTGCCCGCGGTCATTCCTTGTCCCCTGGGCTCCCTCTTTATAAGGAGCACCAGGGGGAACGCACCAGGCAGCCACGGACGGGCTCCTCAGCCCCTTGGGCTCTCTTTTCTCCCCCCGCTCCCATGGAGCTCGTGCTAGCTAAGACCTCTTAGAGGCAATCTTTGTCCAGCTCAAGGAGCATCTGTACAGATCATATACAGAGGGAGAAATACACCAAATAGGCTAGATGCTGCAGTAGGGGTTTTATCTCTCACGAGAGCCCCGAAGCAGGAAATCCTTGTGTTCATCTGTTTGTCCGTGTGCGCTCTTCAGCGCGCTATCCCTCCCCGAATCCTCTAGCGTCCATCGGCCCCCAACTTAAGCCTACCCCTAGGCATCTGTTGTTCAATACGACAACACGGTGCGTGAGAAGATCGTCGGCCGTGGATTGCATCAGCCTTCATGGGCAGGAGAGGAATAGGGCTGGGAGAGGTTGCCAGGTTCGTTTGGATTGATGCACTAGAATATCACGACGTCGCGATCGGCGATGCAAGGGATATTTCTTTCGGCAATCTCGCGTAATGGTTCGTTGAAGAGATATGGTGCGTGCGCGTGGGACAATGGGCTTGGACTCTGTGAGAGACACTTGATCCGACGGTTGATAATAATTAATTAGATGATCGGATGGCTTAGTTTTCTAGGATTAAGGTGGTGGCTCCATTAGTGCCTCCAATTAGTAAATATAAAATGTTGAAAATTAAACTTCAGAAGCTTAAGGATTCTTGTTAGTCTTTTGAATGGCCACATGATGAAATGACCACATCCTACTATATATAAAAGTAGGACAGAATCGCTCTCAGTTCTGCCATCCACGTCGCCCCCTAACCACAGCCGTTCGATCAGTGCGTCGAACAGTCAGGATCGCGCCAAAAATCGTGCAACTACAGTGTTACTGTAGCTGAGGGATTTCTTCCAATCGCGAGCCTCCACGTTGCCCCGCACGGTTATTGGCGCAGTCACTTTTACAGAAAAGAACCCAGAACTTTCGGAACCAAACCCGCGGTCCATTTTTTACCGCAGCGAAGGACCTATTCGCAAATACATGCAAACCCACGGACTTTTCCGTAAAAACATCCTCAGACTGCCCCCTTTTCCTTTCTTCCTCTCGCGCGACGCGAAGGTCGCTGACGACGCCGCTGCGCCCCGCCGCCCCTCCGCTTCTCCCCGTCCAAATCGCGGCCCACCACGGGATCCGCCGTCTCCGCTTCTCCCTCCTCGCTCACTCTCGCTTGCCAGGACGCCGTTATTTCGCTGGAATCGACGCCGCCGTCCTCACGGGCCGCCGCCGCGTCCGCGGCCCGCCGGCGACGCTCCGGCGACCTATACGTGGCGGCGCCGCCACCTTCAGACAGATCGCGACGACGCGCACCCGCCGCAGCCACCCGCGCGTCCCGAAATGTCGCGGAGCGACGCCGGCGCGACGCCTCCGCCGCGGCAGCTCCGGCCGCGGTGACGTAGCGCCGACGCCACAGTGGGCCTGGGCCGGGCGAGACGGGCTCCTAGCTGGGCTAGGCCGCTTCCTGCGCGTCCGGACGGCCTTTCTTTTTTTTTCCCTTCTATTTTAGATTTCAATTTTCCAATATTTGAATAACTTTTCAAATAGAATTCGAAATCAAATGAGACCAATTTCATAAAAAATGTAAAAAACAAAACAGCAATTTGAAAAACTTAGTGATCTTTTTCAGATTATTTCAATTTCCACGCAAAAAAATTCCCAAAGTTATTTCAAATCATAAATTTTACACAAAATCTGAATTCTACATCTTTCTTTAAACTGTAATAAAAACCACAAAAAAAAATGTGACTACTTTTGGCATAATGCAAACATATCTAAAAAACTTAAATTTGGTGAATATGTGAAAAGGAAAACATATTCAATACCTCTATTGATTTCAATTCCCCAATATTTGTACAACTTTTCAAATAAAATTCGAAATCAATTGAGACCAATTTCATAAAAAATGTAAAAATCAAAACAACAATTTGAAAAACTTAGTGATCTTTTTCAGATTATTTCAATTTCCACACAAAAAAAACTCCCCAAAGTTATTTCAAATCATAAATTTTACACAAAATTTGGATTCTACATCTTTCTTTAAACTGTAATAAAAACCACAAAAAAAAATGTGACTACTTTTGGCATAATGCAAACATATCTAAAAACTTAAATTTGGTGAATATGTCGAAAAGAAAAACATATTCAATACCTCTAAAAATAGATTAAATTTAATGAATCTCAGATAATGTGTTCCCTCTGATTACGAAGTTAAATAAAACTTTTAAGGTAACATAAAAACTTGCTACATCATTTCGAAATAAATTAATATTTACAACTAATTTAACTTAGCTTCCTCCAATTATGCAAACATATTTAATAAATGCTAGAAATAATTACCATTTCGAGATAACCACAATATATTTCTTCTAATTATGGTGCTACACAAGAAAATTATAGCAGAATGAAACCGTATTTGAGCATTTCAAATTAGCTACCATGATTGGAAGTAATATAACCTAAATCTCTCTCAATACGTGCTTACAGTTGAAACAATGCTTGATTAGACGAATATTTAGACAAAATGCAAATTCATTTATTCTAATTATGGATTCATTTCAAATTGACTCCAATAAATACTCACACAATATATACCCTCCAGTTATTCAGCTAAATTAAATATTTAGGAAAAAAACACAAACATATCATGCCAATTCGAACAGACTAATATTTTCAGATAATATAACTGAATTCCCTCCAATTATGCAACTCAATTTAACAAATACTCAAATTGAACTTACCTCTCCCTAATTGTATAGTTACATTTAAATAATGCTTCACTACATGCATATTCCAAGAAATCACAAATTCATTTTTGCTCTAAAGATGGATTGCATATAATATATTTCTTCAAACAAATTATTCAACATACATATTTACAACCAAAAAACAACATTATATTTTAGCATACCCATAATATATTTTCCTTACATTATAGTGCTAACTAAGATAATTAACTCAAAATGTAACCACATTTGAACTTACAAAATCCCACCATTCTTTTAAGCACAAACTTTTCCGAACTCAAATAATACTCATACTTCAATAAATTTTACAATTTTTTTCCAAAAATTTATCAAATATTTAGCAAATTTCCCCAATTCAAATAATATTCCATTCCAATAATTTTCTTGCAACAAAAAAAATGAGATTTACGAAATTTGTCAAACTGTGGTAAGTTAAAAAAAAGGTACCTATTTCTGCCAAACAAACAAATTTTTGAATGATTCAATTTAGCCTATATTTAGATAAGTTTACGAAAGGGAAAAAACATTTCAAATTACAACGGACACGATTAATATCTACACAAAATCCAAATTGCCTTCCTCTAATTTTACGCATTTGATTTTATTAAATATCGACTAAATAGATGAACCTCCAAAAATTCCCATCCGGAAAAAACAAAAGATACAACAAAATGCTCCAACAAAACAAATACTAATTATTTACGTCAAAAAACAAATATGTTAAAACAGTTCAGATTGGTAAATATTTGGAAAAAAAAAACTTCCTCCTTAGAACAATTTCTACAACATGAAATTATTTCTATATATACCCTCAGATAAAAAAAGTTGTTTTTTAATTCGATACGATCAAATTTCATATTTCGATATTCCAAAATCTTAAATACCTGCGAAATCTAATCATTTTACAGACATAAAATGATTTGAATCTGCAAAACACCCCAACTTGAACAATATTCAAAATGTAAACAATTTTTAAACGCAAACTTCTTTCGATTTCACTAATTTTAAACCTGAACAATTTTTAACTAAACATATTACCAAATTTAAATTGCACAGCAAAACAAAACCCAGAAAAAATTCTATACATACCCATCGACAAAATAGAAAAAATATATCAAAATGCTGGGGAAAAAAATTGTCAACTGTTTTTCGCACAAACCAAATAAGTTTTAAAAATTCAAATTGAACTACATTCCGACAATTTTATGGGAAAACCACCCTTGTTTGACCATTCCAACTCAAATTTCAAATCCACATATTAAATGATTTCAAATATCTCCGAAATGTAATCATTTCCGCAAACTTTCAAAGAATACAAATTTAAATACATTTCAACGCGACAAATTTTAACAATCTCGAAAAATCTCCTAATCGTAAACTTCTCTTAATTCAAATAATATTCATATGCATACTTTCTAAAAAATATATTCGAAAATTATCAGACGGACGCGCGGCATTGCCGCGCTAACTATCCCTAGTATGATTACAATCGTACTACCATGCTGGGAGCTAATCAACACAAGGAATAAGATAACCTGCCAATCGCGGAAAAGAAATCCATTTCAAAAAGTGTCGAGAAGGCTGTATATCAAACTTCTATGTTTCTCCACATCCTTTCGACCAGTCAGATAGAACTTCCACGTCATAATAACGAAAATGCTAATTTTGCATAGTTAGTCAGTCAGACGAATCACGAATGCACTATTGAATGTCGGAAAAAGGTAACGATATGACTAGAAATTCGATTAAAGCCAACAAAAATTATAGAAGACACTACTACACGCATCAGAGATGTAAAAAATTCCATTGAACGAATTGCCCTGGATGCACTACCCTGTCGAGCTTGGCATGGTAGTTAGTACCACAGGCACTTAATTAGCAACGAAAATTATAGGGAGGTGAAGTGAGCCAAGAGCACTGGACCAAGTACAATTAATCTTCTTTCCGCGATTATCTCTGAATCGAGTCGATGGGACGCTCTGCATTTGACGAATCTCTCTCTTAGTAGAGTTAGTTTTTTTTTGCAGGGAAAATGAGAATTCATTAAGGGGCCGGCTAGATGGACACAATCAAGCTTTACCGCCTCGGTGATTTCCGACGGGAAATTACCACACTGCAGTCTGAAACCAGTGCAAGGCAAGCTCTAGTCTTTCTTACATCGAAGCCACACTCAACTCAACGCGTCCTTCCCGTGCAAACGACTCTGACGCGATGTAACTGGCCATCGGGGGCAAGGAGAGGTGCGACCCACGGTAAAGTAGCAGCATAACCCGCATCATCAGGCGCGCTTCTTCCGAACGAGTGCCAAGATCTTCGTTTACTAAAGAGGCCCAGACTACAATGTGCTAGATTACGGTTTAACCAATAACATGGCTGTGCAAAGGAACTCCATTTGGACACTTGCACACCAACTAGTTTTTTCCCAATGCCTACACTTCCCATAAATTTGTGAAAATGCGTTTCTAGCAGCGCCGCTAGCTCCCGGTGTTCTCCTAACCAATCCTAACCAACCACAAGCTGCCACCTACTCCCTCCGTTGCAATTTAATTGATGCCAGATGTGGTGCATAGCAAGTCAATTAAATTGGAACGGAGAGAGTAGCTACGTACCCTTATACACCTGGTGGTATTAAATTCCTTAGAGGCATTTTAACTCTGTATTCATAGAACTGGGACCCACCCATGTGACGGCTTGGTCTGGTGGTGGTCTGGTACTAGTAGTACTGTTGGCATTAATTGCTTGTCGTTCCAGCAACTTTATCCCAGGTTGGGACAGGGCCGCTACTACACTACAGATTTTAATTTGTGGGATTCGGTTAGTTCCTAAAGATTGCTCTATTTATAATTCGATTTTACTTTTATGCATCTTTAATCTTTATTTCTTAATATGTTTTCTTAATTTTGATTAGAATTTATGTTTCTGTACTGCTTTAAAATTCATCAGAGTTCCTACTTCGTTACTAAAAATCTAGCTCCATTTAAAATTCATCAGATTTCCGATACTGATTAAAGTTCATCAACATAGCTCCATTTGGAATGTTTTTTTTGCACATTTTTTTAATTAAATTTCATATATTACTGAAAGTTGAATTGACCCACACCGTTTGACTTTTGTAAGAAATATGACACATATTTCATATATTACTGAAAATTTGAATTCGCCCGCACCAATTTGAACGTATGTCTTCAAGAATATCTTGGTATCAAAGAAATATGAGACATATTTCATATATTAATGAAATTTGAATTAGCCCACACCGTTTGACATCTTTGGTATCAAAGGGATATGACACATAATTCACATATTACTGAAAATTGAATTGACCCGCACCAATTTGAAAGTATGCTTCAAGAACATTTTGGTATTAAATGAATATGAGACATTTTTCATATATTACTGAAAATTGAATTGGCGCACACCCATTTAACATCTTGGTCTCAAAGGAATATGACACTGATTCCATATATTACTGAAATTAGGTCTTGCCAAATATAGTTCAATTATGTTTCTATTTGATTCTGGATACCAGTAGTATATCAACAAATAATGCCATACAATGTTGAAATATGAGACATCCTTTTTAGTATCCATATATGTCATAGCTAACTTATCTATGCAAGATAATGTATCGTTTTCTAAGCAGAAACAGGTTTTCACAGCTTGTTCACGGTTTTCACAATCAGTCTAGAGATTGTTTCTTGTTGGATTTTGACATTGATTTCTCAGCCTAGGCATTAGAAAAAAGTATCTGGAAAACTGAACTGAAATGGGGAATCGGATGCAGTAGAATTGACACGGAATACCGATTAAAATTCAGATCGAACCAAAAATAGCCACCACCAAAATCATACTCCAGATCAGCATCCTCATCGGACTGAAACAAATCAATCCCATACCGAAATGAATCCCAAACCTACAAATGAAGATGGTGACGGCTGCAGCTTCATCTTCCTCTGGTCGAGGAGGCCAAGGCGTTGCGCTGCGCTGCAGGTCGATAGTATGCCGGACCACAACCGTGGAACGGATGAAGCGACGCAACCACGACGCTATGCGCCGGCGCCAATTACAAGAAGTAGGTGGCGGAGGAGCCAAATCTCGTGAGTGACCTCGGCTCATGCACGGCGCCGCATGTCCGGTCACAGCCTCACCTCGACGGCTGCTAGCTCGTCGTATGTGTGCAGGTCGTGCTCATTTTTGTTTGGATCGCCGCCGCACCGCCGCCGCCGCTTTTCTGGGTCGAGATTGGGAGAGAGGAAAGAGAGAAAAGGAAAGAGAGTCGAGCACCAGCTCGTCGTGCCTCTGCTGCGGCGCCGTCTCGCCGCCCAAGCTCGACACTCCGGCAACCAGTTTGTAGTCACGCCGCCGCAGTGGTGCCGATTTTTCTAGATCGAGATATAGGTAAGTGCAGGTGCGGCGGTGCCTTTGGTTTTAATGAATCGACTGAGCAAGCATTTATTACGTACCTATACTGAATCGGTATCCTACATGCGACAAACAATACCCAATAGAAATTAAAAATACGAGAACCAGCATCCCGAATCGCGAACAAGTAGCGAACGGTTGATGCTTGACCGGTAGCTAACGGCACTGCTAGAAAAATCGGTTTTGATAAATTTGTTGACATTCTATTCTACATCGGATCCACACATTCATCTTGGCACACGCCGTCTAACGGTACTTGTCCTCTGTGGTTGGTTAAAAAAAAGATTTTCCATCAACACACATTGTTTGGGTTGAAAAAGCACATCGTCAAGTGTGGATGTGTATATGGGGTATACTGATAAACAATACGGACATGTCCAGTATATATCGAGGGATCGATACGAGGACGTGTCGCTCTAAACACAAGGGATGGTGTTACGTGTGGTACTCTGGTGGGTGATGTTTGAATCAAATCTCTTTCAAAGTACAAATGCTTATAAGATGGAATAGATACTATGTATACGGTTCAGTGGCCTTGTACTCCAACCTAGCTACTTGAACAAAGAACCACTTGCTCGAGATAAAGAAGCAGCAGAAAATCCCTAATCCAAGCCCAAGAGAATTAATTTGTACCAATGACATCTCTGTTTTTTTACATAAAGAATGAAAAAATCTTGTCATCCGCATTGGTTGAGCAATCTGGCGTGCCAGAAATTCTACTATAGTGGTCTTGCATATTGCTCACTTTTTGTCTTGTTGGTTTGGTCTTTAGAGAACAAGTCGGTCAAAAATGCAGGTCAATGGGGGCAAAGCTTATAGTTCTGGTTACAATTGAGTTTTTCGATCGACATTAAGGTAGGGGACGATGATCTTGTGCACAGAAAACTGATTGCTGATGTCCCTGACTTGAGGGTGGTGGTTGGAAGTTGAGAAAGTTTGTAGGCTGATTTTTCTGGGCTACTGTTGTAATAATCAGTGACTGTGATTTTTGTCAAATGTAGTTTTTTTGTTTTGCGAAAAGGACCCTGGTATTAAAAGAAACACCGAAAAAACACCGAACAGTACAAAAGATTTCAACAAAAACCAAAATTACAACGAAATCCTTGAGATGCCCTTCTTCTTCAACCTCCATACCGTGTCGACGGCGCGCCGTCGCTGCCGCTCCTCCCTGAACCAGCCTGATGTTGTTGGTTACTGACGGGAAGTCGCCGAACGGGTCTAGAAGATCACATCTGTCCCGGAGCCGAAGAAGAAGGAAGAACCATCGATGAAGCTCCTTGACGATCCGAAGAATGCCACTGCCAGAAGAAATCCTCGAGACCACACCACTCTCACATGCTTCTCGACGTTGCTGCCGAGATGGGACTGAAACCGGGGAGACCTTATTGAAACGAGGCGCCATCACTGCCATCTGAGCGTCGCCCCAACAAATCTTGACCCTTTTTGTTAAGGGAAGATTTATGGTTGTTTCGGTAGTCGAGGGTATCTTGCCGGGCTGCGACAGGAGGGTTGTGCGTGTTGTGGGAGGAAACTTCTTTTAGGAGAACCGACTCTCGTTCCGAATATTTGTTGTATTATCAGTCTCATTGTGAAATGAAGAAAAAGGCTCCTTTTATCGATTTTTTTCTTTGCCCTAGATGCACTACCCTGTGAAGCTTGGCCTGGTACATACACTTTGCAACGAAGATGGCAGGGAGGTGCAATGAGCCAAGCGGCATGCGAGTTGAACCAAGTACAGTTAATCTTTTTCCCGTGATCATCTCTGAACCGAGTCACCGCATCGTTGCACTTGACGAACATCTCTCCTAGTAGAGTTTCTTGATGGCATCACAAACAAGTCCGACGCGACTGCACTAATCGCCGGGGGCAAAGAGAGGCGCGACTCACCGGCAAAGGAGCAGCACAACTGGAAATGAGATGGTGAGTCAGTCCTAGGTCGAGGCGCTTCCTCCGAACGACCACCAAGATCTTCGCTCACTAAAGAGGCCGACACTACAATGTTCTAGTAGACGGTTTAATCAATGACGTTCTTGCGTGAAGCAACTCCATTTGGACACTTTCACACCAACTAGTTTTTTCCGAATGCCTACCATTCTCAAAAAATTCCTTGACATTCTATCCTGCCCTGCATCTGATCCACACATTCATCTCGGTATACGCTGTCTACCAGTACTTGTTCTCTCTGTACATATAGTACCGATTTTTCATCAACACAGATCGTTTGTGTTATAAACACACACACACACATACTGTATACTGATAGACAATATGGACATGTCCCGTATATATCGAGGAGTCGATAAGAGGACATGCCGCTCTAAACGCTAGCGCTAGTGATGTTGGTAGGTATGGCAGCCTGGTGGGTGATGTTTGAATCAAATCCCTTAAGGCTTTCAAGTTACATATTCTTATAAGATGGAATATATACTATGTATACGGTTCAGTTGCCTTGTATACCAACCACTTGAGCAAAGCACCACCTGCTCATGATAAAGAAGCATAGGGAATCCTTAATCTAAACCGGGAGAATTAATTTACACCCCTGATATCTCTGTTTTTGTTTCGAAAAAGTAGGAGAGCACAGGACCAATATGTACAAACCAGTAGCGGTTGTCTCACACGGTGCTGGATAGCTTATGTATTGTCAATATTTACAAAAGGTGGGTTAATAAAATCAAGAGTATTCAGAGAGGCCTACAGATAATCACAGGTTCCAATGTACAATTTTTTTTTTTTTTGAAACGAGAGGCAAAAGCTTTGCCCCTTATATTAATTAAGCAGAAGGTGCCCGGTTTATTATGGAAGAAACCGGGCGAAAATCATACAACAACACGACACAACCCACGGGGCGAAGCCCCACAACCACGAGAACCCACGACGCCGCACAACGCGGCCACCCACAGCCCAAACTGCACCAGGTAAGCCGCTCGCAGACCACGACCGCCGAAACCAACATCCGGGGCCGCCGCCCCGGCCTAAAAGACAACCGCTGCTGCTGCTGCCCAAGCAGCCCCGACAGCCTCGCCGCCAGCACCCCCTCCCGGGACCGCCGTCCCGACATAGCACCGCTCGCAACCGAGCCACGACGCCGCACGAACCAGCCACCCGCAGCCCAAGCTGCCCAAGGAGAGCTGCTCGCAGACCACGGACGTCGCACCAACATCCGGGGCCGCCGCAGTTGCTGTCGCCACACCAGCCTCGACTCCCTTGCCGCCACCTCCCGCAACCACAAGTCCCCCTAGCCGGTCACCACTCCAAGAACGATGCCCCCAAGGGGGAGCATGACACAGAGCGCCATCATCGCCCGATCCCGGAAGATCTAGGGTTTCCCCCGGAGTGGTCCGGGTGAAAGGCGAGCACCACGTCTCGACGGCATCTTCAAGAAGAGAAACGGCGCCCGAAGGCGTCGTTGCCGCCTGCCCGACGACAGCCGGAGCAGAGCTTTCGCTCGACGTGCATGCACCCTCTCACCACGAGACCGACTAGCCCATCAGCATCCACACTCCTCCACCACGCTCCTCCGCTGCCGGGCCGCCGCCCCGGCAACCTCCCGCCCGGCTCCGCAGCAGCCGGACCTCCAGAGTTGGAGGCGAAGAACCCTCAATCTTGCAGCCCGAGCTCCGCACCACGCGGAGGCTGTGGGGACCCCGGACTAACTGTCCGAAATACCCTTGTGCCTACATATCAGCGATCCCATGATCAGTGCGTCGCTGAAGCACAATTAAACTTGGTAACCAAAGAACATCCATACATACCGAATTTATTTACTTACTTGATGGAAGTGATCAGCTTCATCCGGTGCTCGCAGCGGAATCACCAAACAACGGGGAGCCCAAGTCATTCGCCTTAACCCTACAGGCAGCTGACTGGGAAGCGCCCTAGTTCGCAAAGACGCCAGTGAACTCCTCTCCTTCGAACTGTTCCTCTTTAAAAATTTGGCTAAGACAATAGCCAGGGACGAAACCAATATGAGTACATTTGATTGTACTCGCAAACTTCCCCAACAGGAACATGCACTAGTTTTTAATTTTCAAAGACTTTAAAAATAAAACATCACTATAACTTTATGTAAAAAGGGGAGAGTAGATTTTTAATCCTGTTGAAGATAAAACATTTTGGAAAGTAGTTTTCTCACTATCTTTGTTGAAAAAGGTAAGAAGTCTTTTTAAACCTTTTTCCCGAAAATATACCTTCGTTTTAAAAAAAAAAAAAAAAAAAAATCCCTTTTAAAACTTTTTCCCCGAAAATCACAATCTGGTCCCTTTCTCCGAAACCTCCTGGTTTCTGATCATACCCCTTCGTGGTTACTTATTTTTCCAGCAACCTCATACCATACCCTCGGTATAGTTGCATAAAACAATCTCCACTCCTTTTTCCTTTCAAACTCAAAACTTTGTAAAACTTGCACATGGTCTTAAGACAGCCTCCCAACTGTCCATATCCGAGGACTCGGCTATTCGAATAGTTTTACCCTCTGCAGAGGTAGTACGTTTTTCCCACACCCATCCGGTCACTCATCGTGTCAGCCACGTCCCGCCATACCAGAGGTATGCGAAGTTGAGTTCCCGGCCATAGTCTGTCCTTTGCTCATGCTAGTATAGGACCCTGCCTTTACGACACTTTCCATCGACACTCAAATCCTCAGAAACTAAGTGTGAGGACTCGTAGTTCTGTCCGGCGGACCCAAGGGAGCCCTTCAATCCTCTTCCTCCGACATGTTCATACCGGCTTCCGGTAGACTTCAATGAAGAGGACCCAGGTCAGGGGGTAGGCCCTCAGACCATCCCCTCATGGAACGAGGTCATCCTCGTTATTGAGGTATCCAGTACTAACACGAGCAAATTATATGACTACGCCCTTGCCCATATGTGGGTAAATGTGGTCGCACAGGTTATCGGCTGGTAGTCATGGTACAAAGACACAATGTGCATTTTTCATAAACATCACCACACTTCACTTCTCCACTTCCATACCGACATCCCGGTATACCATAATTCATCCAAGGATTTTCAAAGGAGTTTTGAATAAACAATGTTTTTCCCATCCTATAGTTTTATATAAACAACTGATATCTCTACATAGAGTGACAAAATAGTTTTTCATAAACTTTTGAAAAGGTTTTCACGATCATTTCCAATTTTCTTAGCAAAATACTTTTAACCAAAACTTGGGTGGTTCGTAATCCCACCAAAAAGATTTTTCATAGAAGGTTTTGGAGTAAACAAATTCCTTTCGAAATCATTGTATACCACTGACACCTCTATATCGGGGGTCTTAATAATATACTTGTAATTTGGAAAAATGGTTTTCAAAATCATAGCTTTCGTGGCAACCACCACATAAATCATTTATGCTAACACAGGTAAATCAAAATAGATGTATATAGGTGCAAGCTCAGTGAAGTAGCTTGCCTGATTTCAGCATGATGTTCCTGGACTTCTCCTCATTGATCAAAGAAATAAACTCTCATCGTTCTCCGATAAATCCTTTCCAAATACCACCCCGGTAGCGTTCATCTCTAGCGTCGCAACATGAAAATAAAACAACACGCAATAAGCAACCCAAACCACAAGTGGTATACCAACAAGTAATCACACCACAAGCATCAAACTAAACATTCAAGCAACAACTAAGACCTACATTTACAAGGGCATTATACTAATCGGGAGTATAACACCATACACATGCCAAAACAAGAGGGCACAAGGACATCCCCAATTAGAGGTACTTTCTCTAATCAGGAAATACTTCAGACAAAAGTTAAACTACCAATTAATCTTGGTAATTCCAAAATATCTCACCAAGTTAAGGTGGAGACATTCACAAGACATTCACGCTAGTACTCAACTCAAAGACCATCAAGTTCATCAAGCAATGCAAACATGCTACTCACACCAACATGTCTAACAAATACCACTAACAGTACTAACATATTATACATGATATACAATGATAACATGCAAGCAACAGAACCACAACAATCATTAACTAGCAAGGTATACATTTAAATCACACACAAAATTCTCACATTAAAATAAATAAGCATAGCAATTCTTAATTACTAGAGGAAAAATTATATAGGGAATAAAAATCTAACAAATACATGATTCACAAATAGTTCTCCTAATATGCTAATAAAAATAGGGAACATGTCACAACAGTGGATTACCACCCTGCACATGCTAGGAAACATTTTTATAACAATAAAGTTATAACACAACAATTAATAAATGTCTAATAAAAATAGGCAGAAAAGGTCTAAACCTTATAATTAGCACCACAGTCAATCAATGACTCCTAAATTCAAACCAATTTAGGGAGATGTTCTCCTACACATATAGAAGACAAGCCAATTGGATTTATTCCAAAATTCATCTCTAAAAATCTACAAAAATCACAAAGAGCTACTGATGTGTTTAAAATTGAATAAAACTTTGTTTTAGTTTCATTTGCATACAAGGCCAATATCTGGAAAGGTATCATTTCAACCTATCCAGAGAATTTTAGTTTGCAATTTTGGAGTTATAAAACTCTAGATATTAAATAGTTAGTGAAAACATACTTTTTAATATTTAATCTAGACACTCAGAATTATTTTTGCAAACAGCCATTCTACCTAGTTAAGAAAACACATGAGAACACTACAAAATTTGCATCACTCAAATATGTATCACAGATTTACCACATTTGAATTAAACCTATACTGCCATTTAAACAGGAAATTAAACAGGAAAAGGATCTATTAAAAAAAAAGGAACACGGGCCAGATCTGCCCGGATCCGTGCCTTGCGGCGCAGACGGCGGCCCAGCAAGCGGCCCACGAGCGGAGCGAAGGGGTACGGGGTCTTCTTCCTCGTCTGGACACGCGCGACGCGCACCGAGAGCGGCCGGAAGCACGGCGAGGATGGCGACGGCGCTCCGGCGATCCTAAAAATAAACGGCGATGTCCCATGGTTAGCTCGCGACGAGTGGATCTCAGAGAAACAAGAATGGCGGGGAATGGGCGTCTGTACAGCTCGCGAGCTTGCTCGAGGTTCGGCGGCCGGGGATGAAGAAGACGAAGATGCTCTGCTCGATTCGAGGCTTCCCGCGTCGATTCCCTGGACGAGGAGGTAGGGGACGACGAGGCGGAGGCGGCTGCACGCTTCGATTTGCCCGGGGAGGTCTCAAGCGCCGGCGATGCGCGACGGCGTTTCGAGCTGGGTTTCGGTTTCGGGGAGAACTGAGAGGGAGGGAGAGAGTGAGGGAAATGAGTGAGCAGGGGGAGGCAGAGGAGTGGCGTGGGGTGGTGCTCTTATCTCCTCCCAGGGGCAAGGAGGGAGGGCCACGGTGGCGTGCTCGCGGCGACCACGGCGTGAGGAGCACGGCGTCCATGCCGTGCGGCATCGCTGCAACAGGGGTGATGGGGGACAAGGGAGAGCAGAGGAGGCAGCGTGCGGTGCTCTCATCGTCTCCTCCAGGGCGAGGCGTGCGGCAGGGGCGAGCGATGGGAGGGGAGCACGGCGACGCGGCGAGCACGGCAGCACGGTGCCGTGTCGGCGACGTGCTACAGGAAGTCAATGATCCTTTCGCAGAAAGCCCCCTGACAAACTTTCTTTAATTGCATCTTAGTCCTTTTCTTCTTTTCTTTTATTCCTTTTAAAACCAGTAGGTTTTTAGTGATTTAATTGAGGCCTTTATACATTTTTAAAAATTCTGAAAATATTTGGGTAGCCTCCCATATACATGTAGAGGCTCCACAAAAATTGGTTTTTGAAAATAAAATGTTTTGTGCAAAATTTGTTCATAGAGTTTAAATAAATCATTTTTGGAAATTAATAATTTGATACTCCTTTAATATTTTAAAACCAGTAATAAAATATGGTTTGAACTTTTGGAACTTCTTTGACAAATAGGATAACTTCAAATAAGTTTTATTTTCATAGAGAAAACATTTGTTTTGAGGAAATAGAGAATTTTGGGAGGGAAATTATTTATGAAGATCATTTTTAACTTATGACCTCCATTTTCTTTTTAATAAATGAAAAGAGGGGTTTGCTTTAAATCGAAAAGTAGGTTTACTTGAGGAGGGAGTGATATGAAGTGGGGATGACTATTAGTTCATCTCACTCCTAAAATCTTGATAAAGAAGATATAATTGTTTTTATAGAATAGAGGAATAGATAGAGAGGAAATTTTAATAGGATCACTTCTTGTAATCAATATTTGATTTGAGGGTTACCTGAGGAATCATCCTCACAAGCAAACAACCCTACCAAGATCAGCATCACAACAACATTAACAACACACAATATCAACAGCACAAATCAAATCATACAAATTAATCATGCCACACTTTTCATGATCAACAACACTACCTTAAAAAGAAATGATCATACTTAATTATGACAAGATGAAGTTTAGGAAATGGCTCAACTCATAACTGAATAGCTTTTCAAAGGTTTGAGAATGGAAATATGTGGGGTAATATATTTCCCACTAAGGTTTCTTTAAAATGGAATGAAACATAGGAGGTTATAAAATAAGAGTTGAAAAAAGTCAAGGTTGAAAAATAGATAGGAGGCAACATATGAATCTCCATATTTTAGAAACATGTAATTTTGGAAATACTTTTATCTTCTCAAGAGTGGGTATTTTATTTGCTGCTAAAACCAAATCATTATTGAAATAGACTTTTGGCCAACATAAGAATGGAAAAGATATATGGAATATATTCTTGTCATAACCTGATCACCAGAGTTTTAATTATACTTTTACTTAGGTTGAGTTCTTAGGTTGACATTTACTAGTCAAACAATCACAACATTCAAGTCACACAAGGTCAAACAGAACAATATAAGGGAAAACACAATCATTAGTGAAGTAATTCAAAAAGTTTTTGTTGGTTCTGAATTTTGGGGTCTTATTAATCCTTATTATAAATTTGGGATGTTACAAATCCTTCCCCCCTTAAAATAAATCTCGTCCTCGAGATTTGTCCGGGGGTATAGGGGAGTACGAGGGCACGGGTTTTGGGGTTGACTACTCTTCCGAGGTCGTTGCTTCTTTCAGTAAGGTCGCTATGTGAGATCTTAACAACTTGATGTTGCGAGGCCTTCTATTGGTTAGTTGTATAAGAATGTGGGTGTCTTTTATGACATCGAATTGCCTTAGTCATACAAGAAGAATTTGTTAACAAGGTAGCTAGTCTTGTCATCAAACTACTTTTCATATTCCAAAGGCTGAGATGTACTGAATTATCTGATGTTCCGTTTATTTGTGTATGACACTCCATTGTTCGAGCATACAAAAGTGAATTGCTAACAAGTTCATGAGGCTTGTTACCAAACTACTTCTATATAACACGAACAGTGGAATATCACATTATTTCTAGAGAGGTTAAGAAAAATAGATTCTGATATAAGAGTTTCCAAATACTCAATGATAGTCTGGTATATTGCTTCTTTGCCAACCTAAGGAATCTCTCTTCAATGTCTTCTTGTCGTAGTTCCTCCTTCTGGCGATCTCTGAGCTTGAATCTTCGTAGAAATTCTTATGCACTCCTTGAATTCCTCTAGTTGCCAATCTGAAATGAGTCTCCTTATGTCCTCGTTTCTTGTCAAGGTTTGCAGTCCTAGATGATTAGTTGGTACTATCAAGGACTTAGGTCAGATGTTAATCTAAAGTTAGGTAAGATAAGTTAGTGTGGTATCCTTGTAATTTCACCAATTAATCTTGCAAGGTGAGGCTCGTATCTTCACGAGGTTGGCATAAAATTGCAGTTTCCTTCGAGATCTTGACGCACTTGCTCCAGATGGTGCATGAATGACTTGCCGGTTAAGTTGTAAAAATCTCAGGCTATTTGGTTAAAGATCGGGGGTCTTTTGTATCTTGCGGAACTGTCAGTTCTGTTTGGGAGATGGTTTAGATGAGAGAGAAAAGTATTTTAGAAAGCTTTTCCTTGGCGGGTTTACATCCGTAACAAGGTGCACTTAGGTGGCAAAAGGGAAACTAAACTTTTTTTTTTTTTGGCGTGATTGTGAAACACACATGAAAAACATCACACAAACAGAGCACACACAAGCAAGGAACTTCACAGACAAGCAACACACAAGGTACATTTAGTACCAATGGACACCTAATACTCGTGGTAGTCGGGTAATTATAACTAAAGTTCCCATCATATGTTTTTCCTAGGGGCCTTGGTTATACATGGTTGATGAAGTCTTCATTTCATCACCTTAGGCTTCAGCTGGAATACTTGAGATTGTCGAGGTTGCAACTGGAGTAGAATGGTTGACGTTGAACGAAAGTCTTCAGAAGTCTCTTGCTTTGTTGATATCGATGAGCTTGGCGTTTGTAGATCAACCACCTTGATGTTGAATGTTGAATATTCAAAATGGGGGCTTCTTCTCGTAGGGGTTAACTAATTAGGTCTCCTTTGGGTTCATCGTCAAGTATTTTGAACAGGTACAAGAGAGTAGAAAAATTCTTGGAAAATCTTAAGATAGAAGGGTAAGACTCGGAAATATTTGAGAAGATGAGAAGAGCGGGAGTCATTTTTGGACTTCCCTAGATAAGGATATATTTTTGGTATTAATATATTTTTAACAAAATATTTTCCTTCCTAACTAACGTCCATGCTAACTAAGGTCTGTTACAGTCAGGATGGCTCTGATACCAAGTCTGTGGGGACCCCGGACTAACTGTCCGAAATACCCTTGTGCCTACATATCAGCGATCCCATGATCAGTGCGTCGCTGAAGCACAATTAAACTTGGTAACCAAAGAACATCCATACATACCGAATTTATTTACTTACTTGATGGAAGTGATCAGCTTCATCCGGTGCTCGCAGCGGAATCACCAAACAACGGGGAGCCCAAGTCATTCGCCTTAACCCTACAGGCAGCTGACTGGGAAGCGCCCTAGTTCGCAAAGACGCCAGTGAACTCCTCTCCTTCGAACTGTTCCTCTTTAAAAATCTGGCTAAGACAATAGCCAGGGACGAAACCAATATGAGTACATTTGATTGTACTCGCAAACTACCCCAACAGGAACATGCACTAGTTTTTAATTTTCAAAGACTTTAAAAATAAAACATCACTATAACTTTATGTAAAAAGGGGAGAGTAGATTTTTAATCCTGTTGAAGATAAAACATTTTGGAAAGTAGTTTTCTCACTATCTTTGTTGAAAAAGGTAAGAAGTCTTTTTAAACCTTTTTCCCGAAAATATACCTTCGTTTTTAAAAAAAAAAAAAATAAGAAATCCCTTTTAAAACTTTTTCCCCGAAAATCACAATCTGGTCCCTTTCTCCGAAACCTCCTGGTTTCTGATCATACCCCTTCGTGGTTACTTATTTTTCCAGCAACCTCATACCATACCCTCGGTATAGTTGCATAAAACAATCTCCACTCCTTTTTCCTTTCAAACTCAAAACTTTGTAAAACTTGCACATGGTCTTAAGACAGCCTCCCAACTGTCCATATCCGAGGACTCGGCTATTCGAATAGTTTTACCCTCTGCAGAGGTAGCACGCTTTTCCCACACCCATCCGGTCACTCATCGTGTCAGCCACGTCCCGCCATACCAGAGGTATGCGAAGTTGAGTTCCCGGCCATAGTCTGTCCTTTGCTCATGCTAGTATAGGACCCTGCCTTTACGACACTTTCCATCGACACTCAAATCCTCAGAAACTAAGTGTGAGGACTCGTAGTTCTGTCCGGCGGACCCAAGGGAGCCCTTCAATCCTCTTCCTCCGACATGTTCATACCGGCTTCCGGTAGACTTCAATGAAGAGGACCCAGGTCAGGGGGTAGGTCCTCAGACCATCCCCTCATGGAACGAGGTCATCCTCGTTATTGAGGTATCCAGTACTAACACGAGCAAATTATATGACTACGCCCTTGCCCATATGTGGGTAAATGTGGTCGCACAGGTTATCGGCTGGTAGTCATGGTACAAAGACACAATGTGCATTTTTCATAAACATCACCACACTTCACTTCTCCACTTCCATACCGACATCCCGGTATACCATAATTCATCCAAGGATTTTCAAAGGAGTTTTGAATAAACAATGTTTTTCCCATCCTATAGTTTTATATAAACAACTGATATCTCTACATAGAGTGACAAAATAGTTTTTCATAAACTTTTGAAAAGGTTTTCACGATCATTTCCAATTTTCTTAGCAAAATACTTTTAACCAAAACTTGGGTGGTTCGTAATCCCACCAAAAGATTTTTCACAGAAGGTTTTGGAGTAAACAAATTCCTTTCGAAATCATTGTATACCACTGACACCTCTATATCGGGGTCTTAATAATATACTTGTAATTTGGAAAAGGGTTTTCAAAATCATAGCTTTCGTGGCAACACCACATAAATCATTTATGCTAACACAGGTAAATCAAAATAGATGTATATAGGTGCAAGCTCAGTGAAGTAGCTTGCCTGATTTCAGCATGATGTTCCTGGACTTCTCCTCATTGATCAAAGAAATAAACTCTCATCGTTCTCCGATAAATCCTTTCCAAATACCACCCCGGTAGCGTTCATCTCTAGCGTCGCAACATGAAATAAAACAACACGCAATAAGCAACCCAAACCACAAGTGGTATACCAACAAGTAATCACACCACAAGCATCAAACTAAACATTCAAGCAACAACTAAGACCTACATTTACAAGGGCATTATACTAATCGGGAGTATAACACCATACACATGCCAAAACAAGAGGGCACAAGGACATCCCCAATTAGAGGTACTTTCTCTAATCAGGAAATACTTCAGACAAAAGTTAAACTACCAATTAATCTTGGTAATTCCAAAATATCTCACCAAGTTAAGGTGGAGACATTCACAAGACATTCACGCTAGTACTCAACTCAAAGACCATCAAGTTCATCAAGCAATGCAAACATGCTACTCACACCAACATGTCTAACAAATACCACTAACAGTACTAACATATTATACATGATATACAATGATAACATGCAAGCAACAGAACCACAACAATCATTAACTAGCAAGGTATACATTTAAATCACACACAAAATTCTCACATTAAAATAAATAAGCATAGCAATTCTTAATTACTAGAGGAAAAATTATATAGGGAATAAAAATCTAACAAATACATGATTCACAAATAGTTCTCCTAATATGCTAATAAAAATAGGGGAACATGTCACAACAGTGGATTACCACCCTGCACATGCTAGGAAACATTTTTATAACAATAAAGTTATAACACAACAATTAATAAATGTCTAATAAAAATAGGCAGAAAAGACCTAAACCTTATAATTAGCACCACAGTCAATCAATGACTCCTAAATTCAAACCAATTTAGGGAGATGTTCTCCTACACATATAGAAGACAGAACAATTGGATTTATTCCAAAATTCAACTTCTAAAAATCTACAAAAATCACCAAAGAGCTACTGGTGTGTTTTTAAGAATGAATAAAACTTCTGTTTTAGGTTTCATCTGCATGCAAGGCCAACATATCTGGAAAGGTAGCATTTCAACCTATCCAGAGAATTTTAGTTTGCAAATTTTGGAGTTATAAAACTCTAGATATTAAATAATTAGTGCAAAACATACTTCTTATAAGATTAAATCTAGATGGCACTCAGAATCCTATTTTTGCACACAGCCAGTTCTACCTAGTTAAGAAAACACATAGGAACTCTACAAAATTTGCCTCACTCAAATATGTATCACAGATTTACCACATTTGAATTAAACCTATACTGCCATTTAAACAGGAAATTAAACAGGAAAAGGATCTATTAAAAAAAAAAAGGAACACGGGCCAGATCTGCCCGGATCCGTGCCTTGCGGCGCAGACGGCGGCCCAGCAAGCGGCCCACGAGCGGAGCGAAGGGGTACGGGGTCTTCTTCCTCGTCTGGACACGCGCGACGCGCACCGAGAGCGGCCGGAAGCACGGCGAGGATGGCGACGGCGCTCCGGCGATCCTAAAAATAAACGGCGATGTCCCAGGGTTAGCTCGCGACGAGTGGATCTCAGAGAAACAAGAATGGCGGGGAACGGGCGTCTGTACAGCTCGCGAGCTTGCTCGAGGTTCGGCGGCCGGGGATGAAGAAGACGAAGATGCTCTGCTCGATTCGAGGCTTCCCGCGTCGATTCCCTGGACGAGGAGGTAGGGGACGACGAGGCGGAGGCGGCTGCACGCTTCGATTTGCCCGGGGAGGTCTCAAGCGCCGGCGATGCGCGACGGCGTTTCGAGCTGGGTTTCGGTTTCGGGGAGAACTGAGAGGGAGGGAGAGAGTGAGGGAAATGAGTGAGCAGGGGGAGGCAGAGGAGTGGCGTGGGGTGGTGCTCTTATCTCCTCCCAGGGGCAAGGAGGGAGGGCCACGGTGGCGTGCTCGCGGCGACCACGGCGTGAGGAGCACGGCGTCCATGCCGTGCGGCATCGCTGCAACAGGGGTGATGGGGGACAAGGGAGAGCAGAGGAGGCAGCGTGCGGTGCTCTCATCGTCTCCTCCAGGGCGAGGCGTGCGGCAGGGGCGAGCGATGGGAGGGGAGCACGGCGACGCGGCGAGCACGGCAGCACGGTGCCGTGTCGGCGACGTGCTACAGGAAGTCAATGATCCTTTCGCAGAAAGCCCCCTGACAAACTTTCTTTAATTGCATCTTAGTCCTTTTCTTCTTTTCTTTTATTCCTTTTAAAACCAGTAGGTTTTTAGTGATTTAATTGAGGCCTTTATACATTTTTAAAAATTCTGAAAATATTTGGGTAGCCTCCCATATACATGTAGAGGCTCCACAAAAATTGGTTTTTGAAAATAAAATGTTTTGTGCAAAATTTGTTCATAGAGTTTAAATAAATCATTTTTGGAAATTAATAATTTGATACTCCTTTAATATTTTAAAACCAGTAATAAAATATGGTTTGAACTTTTGGAACTTCTTTGACAAATAGGATAACTTCAAATAAGTTTTATTTTCATAGAGAAAACATTTGTTTTGAGGAAATAGAGAATTTTGGGAGGGAAATTATTTATGAAGATCATTTTTAACTTATGACCTCCATTTTCTTTTTAATAAATGAAAAGAGGGGTTTGCTTTAAATCGAAAAGTAGGTTTACTTGAGGAGGGAGTGATATGAAGTGGGGATGACTATTAGTTCATCTCACTCCTAAAATCTTGATAAAGAAGATATAATTGTTTTTATAGAATAGAGGAATAGATAGAGAGGAAATTTTAATAGGATCACTTCTTGTAATCAATATTTGATTTGAGGGTTACCTGAGGAATCATCCTCACAAGCAAACAACCCTACCAAGATCAGCATCACAACAACATTAACAACACACAATATCAACAGCACAAATCAAATCATACAAATTAATCATGCCACACTTTTCATGATCAACAACACTACCTTAAAAAGAAATGATCATACTTAATTATGACAAGATGAAGTTTAGGAAATGGCTCAACTCATAACTGAATAGCTTTTCAAAGGTTTGAGAATGGAAATATGTGGGGTAATATATTTCCCACTAAGGTTTCTTTAAAATGGAATGAAACATAGGAGGTTATAAAATAAGAGTTGAAAAAAGTCAAGGTTGAAAAATAGATAGGAGGCAACATATGAATCTCCATATTTTAGAAACATGTAATTTTGGAAATACTTTTATCTTCTCAAGAGTGGGTATTTTATTTGCTGCTAAAACCAAATCATTATTGAAATAGACTTTTGGCCAACATAAGAATGGAAAAGATATATGGAATATATTCTTGTCATAACCTGATCACCAGAGTTTTAATTATACTTTTACTTAGGTTGAGTTCTTAGGTTGACATTTACTAGTCAAACAATCACAACATTCAAGTCACACAAGGTCAAACAGAACAATATAAGGGAAAACACAATCATTAGTGAAGTAATTCAAAAAGTTTTTGTTGGTTCTGAATTTTGGGGTCTTATTAATCCTTATTATAAATTTGGGATGTTACAGAGGCACAGAGAAGAAGATGGACGACACCTCCGAGCACCACGCTGGAAGGAGAACCGACGCCTCCAACTCCGACCGCCGCACCGCCCCATAGCAGCCGCGACGACCGCCGCACACCCGCAGCCCCGGGGCCGCGGCCCCGGCATCCTCCGCTCCGGCCACGCCCCTGCCCTGCCCGGGCAGGAGCACCCCGCACCAAGCACGCAACACCATCTCTGCCCCGCAGCCATCCTCCACACGCAGCACCCCTGCCCCCGCTGCACCCCCGGCAGCCCGGCACCCCTGCCACCAACGCACGGCCAAAGCGGGCCGCCGTCCCGGCCACCTCCTCTGCTCCCTGCCTCCGGCCTCCTCCACTGCTCCCTGCCTCCGCACACCCGCACGAGCACCAGGTGCACGGCGACGCCATCCCGCCTGAGTCCATCGGCGCGCAGCCGACCGCCACGGCAGGCGACGACGCCTCCGCCGCCCGCACCGCCGCCGGCAGCCCCTGCGCCGACCTAGACCACCTCCCGGACCCGCCGGCCCGGCTTCCTCCGCCCCAGACCGCCGCCGCCCCCCACAGGCCGGTCCCCACCATCGCCGAGACGAAAGACCACCCCCCGGCCACCCTTTTGGCAGCTAGGGTGCCGCCACCGCCGCGGCCGCAGCCGGCGACGGCAGCGGCAGGAGTGCGCCGGGCGGAGAAGAGCTGGGCGGCGCGCTTTTTTCCCCTGGCGCCGCCGGGGGAGCGACGCGAGGGGCGACTTCAAAACACTTTTTCACTCCACACGCCTGGTTTGGTTCGTTCCAATGTACAATGAAGTTACGATGTTTGGAAACTTCTACAGCAGTTCCAGCTCTCAGTCTTCCCCGCCTTGTGGACCTTGCGTAGGCCTGGCAGCACGCCTGAACTAGTCCAACGCGATGCAACGAGAGGTGCGACTCGCCGGCAAGGAGCAGCACGACCGGAAAGGAGAACCTGAGCCACATCATCAGGCGCGCTTCCTCCGAACGACTGCCATCAGACCGTAAAATGTTGAAAACGAAACTTCATAAACTCTAGAAGCTTAAGGATTCTTGCAAGTCTTTCGAATGGCCAAATGATGAAATGACCACAGATGATTACGAACGTACTTCCATGGTGGGAGCTATTCAACACAAGGAATAAGATAACCTGCCAATCGCTGAACATAAATCCGTCTGGAAAGTGTTCAGAAGGCTCTATATCAAACTTCTATGTTTCTGCACATCCTCTTGATCGACCAGTCAGCTAGAATCCGCATCATAATAACGAAAATGCTAATTTTGCATACTTGGACGATTCATGGATGCATGACTAGCTGTCGCAAAAAGGTAATGATATGACCAGAAATTCGATTAAAGCAAAAAAAAAGTATTATAGAAGACAATACTACGCCCATCAGAGATGTAAAAAATTCCATCGGACGAACTGCCCTGGATTCACTACTCTGTGGAGCTTGGGATGGTACATAGTAGTACTTCTTTTTGTTTATAATAGGTTGCTCACCACATATGCCATGTTGTGGTACATAGTAGTACTACATACACTTAGCAACGAAAACAATAGGGAGGTGATATGAGCCAAGCGAATTAGACCAAGTACCGTTACTCTTCTTTCGCGATCATCTCTGAATCGAATCGCTGGGACACTCTGCATCTGACGAATCTCTCTCTTAATTAGTAGATTTACTTTTTTTTGCAGCGAAAAAGGAGAATTTATTAAGGGGGTGGCTAGATGGACACAGTCAAGCTTTATCGCCTCAGCGATTTCCGACGAGAAATTACCGCACTATAGTCTGAAACCGGTGCAAGTCAAGATCTCAGCCTTCTTACATCGAAGCCATCCAAGCCTACAATGCATCCTTACCGTGCACCGTCGGGGCAAGGAGAGGTGTGAGGTAAGTAGCAGCACGACCGGGAAGTAGGAGATGGGCCACATCATCAGGCGCGGTTCTTCCAAACGACTGCCAAGATCTTCGTTCACTAAAGAGGCCTAGACTACAATGTTCTAGATGACGGTTTAACCAGTAACGTGGCTGTGCAAAGGAATTCCATTTGGACACTTACACACCAACTAGTTTTTTCCCAATGCCTACAGTTCCCATAAAATTCGTTACAAGTATAGATACATCAACATTTGGATAAATGAAAGTCATCTAATTTAGAATGGAGGGAGTACATCTGATCCACACATTCATCTTGGCACACGCCGTCTAACAGGTATTGTTCTCTCTTTAATGTTTCTACCGATTTTTCATCAACACGCACCGTTTGTGTTAAAAACACAAACCCTCAAGTGTGGATGTGTATATAGTGATACTACTAGACAATATGGACGGGTCCAGTATATATGGAGGGATTGGCACGAGGACATGTGCTCTAAACGCTACTGTGACGGTGTTAGGTGTGGTAGCCTCGCTATTTATTTTTAATAATTTAGAAATAATACACATTTTTAGGAAGTTGCAGAAATAATATACCCTCTCGATGTGAGCCAAGCCGACCTGTACCAGTTCTATGCAGTCGCCTTAACTTAATGTTTTACTTCTTAATTGTTGAATTAAAATAATTGTTGGATTAAAATGAAAGTACCTCAACCGTGTCATGATTAAAGATAAAATATATGAATATATGCGCGTCGACGAGTAGTTTCATTCCCTTGATCGGTTTCGAGTTTCATCGACTCTAACTTTATAATTTTGGGTTGAAATTTGCACAATTTTTAGAATTTTATCAAATTCATCGCACTCAGTCGACCATTTGAAATTCCTTTCACGAGTAGACGGATCTCTCCGTTCCCCACAGCTTTTATGTTGTTACTTTTTTGTTTCGAAGGTATACATATTTTCTATATCATCTAGAGAAAAACACGCATACTAGAGAGATCATAGGGGGCCAAGGCCCCCTAGACATTGTCATTGATGTTTAAATACTACTACTATGTATTACTTTGTATGAGAGAGATCATAGGAGGGGTTGGCCAAATTGTGATCTTTGCCCACTTTGCAAGCAAACGAGAGAGACGGCCGCTCACCTTTTGTTCCAATGCCGGTTCGCTAGGCGCATTTGGTGCATGGTGAAGGATTGGCTACGCTTGTCATGGTTGGACGTCAACTCTTGGGACAACTTCAATTGTGTCCAAGATTGGTGACTCACATGACCATGAATGACTCCGCTAGGCGAAAGGCGATTGCATCCTCACAATGCTTATCTCTTGGGAATTATGGACCGAGCGCAACGCTAGAGTTTTTCGACACAAGTCCACCCTCCCTTCGATCATTTTGGGGAGGATCAAAGATGAGGCACAAACTTGGGCCAAAGCGGGTGCCAAGCATTTGGAGTTTATTTTACCGGGAGATTAATCCCCTTTCTAGTTTTGGTCGGGCCTTTTTGGTCGGTGATGTAAACAATGTTAAAACCCCTAACTCCTTTCTTAATTAATATATAGGGGCAAATCTTTTGCCTCATAAATTCATTTTTTTTTAACTTTGTATGAGTGGTTTAACACACATACTAGAGAGATCATAGGGGGGCCAAGGCCCCCTAGACACCTTGTCATTGATGTTTAAATACTACTACTATGTATTACTTTGTATGAGTGGTTTAATACTAATCGTTCATTCCTCTTGTCATTTTGGCAAATGACCTTCACGATTCTTTGGCTAACATTTGGAGGATGGTGCTCGGCCCATGTGTCACCGACGAGTCGGTGCGCGAAGCGGTCGCTGGGATCCTCCGGCCTTTTATTGTATATTTTTATGTAAATTGTTTATTTTAGGAGGTTATATCATATTAATTTTCTCTATCAAACTATTATCCTTGGTATATCAAAATAAGAATTTCAGCCAAACACAAACAAGTAAACAACAGCGTTTCGTTGTTATTATTACTAGCAAACTGCCCGTGCGTTGCTACGGGGTATTACATTAGTGTGAAATATTGATTCACAGATATTTTATTTTGTGAAGATGTGCGTTATTTTGGATATGAACATATTATCCATTTAAAGCTATGTGCATACACAGTTTTATTACCGTACGTGAGCACCTCAGAAATTAGATACATAGATTTCAGTTTCCTAACCATCAGGATATTCACGTGAGTACAGAAAGTTCTTATATAACTGTGTAGGGATGTGCTACCAGTCTACCAGACCACTTCATTCCGCTCAGTTCAACACCGTAAACAATGGGTTGAATATCAAATTGGACGGATGTCAACGTATGGCGTCATATTGCGTACCTTGCTTGGTGTTGTATCTATCATCTAGGCATTTTTCTGTGAACTTTGATACCAAAAAATATTATTATTAAAACAATTATTCATTTCTCTGATACGTGGGCTATAAGACAAATACATCATGTGTGTAAGCAGGCACGTACAAACATTCAGCTCGGTACTATTCAAGGCAAGAATGGACAGTTTTATCGTGACAGCTCAACAACGTTTCAACGCGCAGCTGTACAAACTCGTCTAAAGAATTAAGGCCCAATAGTGTTTAGCCAGCGGCCCATGAAAAGATAGCTTAGCCACAACGCACACAGCGCTGGCGAAGAACTCCACAATTTAGTACCACCTCGACCAACAACCAGGGACGGATTCAAGGGGGGACGAGCAGGGGCTACGCCCCCCCTATGATCGTTGTTTCCTTTGGAAATATTAGCATTACACTTACTTGTTTACCTATGTTAGCTAGCTGAGCCACCCCATACAAATGACACACAGTAATTGCCCCCCCAACCTTACTTTCTGGCTCCGTCCCTGCCAACAACGGAGACTGGGGTGCGGGTTAAGGCAACGGCTTTGACGTACGAAATAATTAGACGATGGAACCACGCACGACGTACCAAACAAACGGACGAAATTTTGGAGCAAGAAACGTTACTCGTATTATATAGTAGAGATAAATTAAGGAAACCTAATTCTTCAAGAGAAATGTTCAGTCCGGTCAAGAAAAATAATACATACAGTTGAAAAAAAATGGTAGCATACACTCAAATTTTCTTCGAGAGTAGAATTTGTTTTTGAACTGACAAAGAGTAGGATTAGTGACGCACTAATGACGTGTGATTGTCTAGATAGATCCTCATGTCATCCCAATCCATTCCCCTGCCTCCTGCAAAAAAAGAGCAACCGACGCACACTCCACCAAGCGGAACAAACGGAAGAAATTCCCCAGTTCCCAATCACCGGACGGCGATGTCCCTCCGCAAGCGCCAGCGCTCGGCGAGCAGCTCCCGCCTCGCCACCCTCTCCACGCCGCTGTCGCCTCCCCGCGCCGCTTCCTCCTCCGCATCCTCCCCTACGCTCTCCTTCCCCAACGCCGACCTCCTCCTCCGCCTCCACCTCGACCCCCCCGCGGACGACGGCGACTACCACCCCGTCATCGACGCCTTCCTAGACCTCAACGTCTCCTCGGCGTCCCTCAACCGCTCCCGCTACTTCGCCGCCCTCCTCTCCGATCGCTGGTGCCCCCCCCATCCTCCCCCGCCGGCCGCCTCTCCCTCTCGGTGCCCGTTTCGGCCTCCTGCTCCCGGCCCTTCCACGCCCACGTCGAGGTCATCCGGCTCCTCCACACGCTCGATTTCGCCGGCACCATCCGCTCCCCTGCCGATGCCCTCGACATCCTCCCCGTCGCGCTGCAGCTCCTCTTCGACGCCTGCGTCGAGGCCTGCATCCGCTTCCTCGAGGCCGTGCCTTGGTCCGAGGAGGAAGAGGCCCGCGTCCTCGACCTCGCGCCGCTCCTCCCCGGCGACGAGGCCGCCGACCTCCTCGCCAGGGTCTCCCTTCCTCCCACCGCAGCCGCTGCGGCCAGGTCCCCCTCCGAGGCGATGCTCACGGCTTGATCCATTCCGCCATCCACAGCCACCCTGTCCTGCCGCCACCAAGGCCTTCGTCGCGATGCTCCTCAAGGACTACCCGTCCCGTGACTGCGTGCACAAGGTGCTCGACGAGGCGTTCCTCTCCCGGCTTGAGACCGTCAAGGAGCTTATGGGGAAGTATGCCAGCCCCGACTTCAGGATCGCTGTGGACAGCGACGAGCGTGAGGCGATACAGAAGCTCAACCTGCACTCCGCGGTCTTGAATGTCAAGCATCTGCTTTGGCTCATTGAGAGGATGGTGGATATGAGGGTGGCTGATAATGCGGTTAAGCTGTGGAGCGACCAGGTTGCGCTTGCTGCTGATATGCAGAAGTTGCTCACTGATGCTGACATGTGGAGGAACATGGCCCCTGGGCTCCCCATGCTTGTGACAAGATGCACGCTTAGGCTCGCCAATTCAGTTGTCATTGGGGAGACACTGGTTTCTCGACAGGTTAGTCCGCAAGATGACACTGATCATATTGCGTAAACATATCTCCGTTTTAGTACTTGTTCTTTTGAAATATGCTATTATGATGAGTGTCATAGTTCAGATGATGCTTAGTTTTGAACTTCCAATATGATTTGCTTCTAGTGCAAATCAATACATTTTGATGACTTGTCCATTTGCAACATTAGGTATGCTAGTAGTTTCACTTGCTTTGCTCCAATGATCAGGGTAAATATTATCATATTTCTGTGTTAGTACTTTAAAAAAATATATGCTATGACGATAAGTGTCGCAGTTCAGATAATGACTAGTTTTGAACTTCCAATATGATTAGCTACTGGTGCAAACTCATGCGTTTTGATAGAATTGTCTGTTTGCGACAGTAGGTATGCTGGTAGTTCCACTTGCCTTGCTCCATTGGTCAGGTTTTTTTTTATATATTTCTTAGAATGTTGTTATGTGATAGCAAATGTTTAGTAACTTATATGCGGTATGCTGACATGATCCCCTGCTTTTGAATGGCTTAACTTTGCCTCGGCTTCTGCTATGATCTATTGATGGAATTCTTTCATCCGTAGACGTTAAGGACTTGTGATATTGGCATTATTTTAATCTTACACAAATTAGAAATGTTGTGCTCCATTGTTTATAGTTGAGGCATAATTTGCATCTTGAATACTTCCTCATAAGAGCTATAGGTTCGAATTTCTATGAACCTCTTCGTGTTTTGTGCTGGTTGCTTGTGATTTTAGTCACATTTTGTATAGGAATGGCCGTATTATGTATTTATGTTGAGCTGCCGTCTAGCAAATGACAGAACAAAGAGAACTGTTTGGATGTATTAATGACCTTGTGCTTTATTTACATTAACTGTTCTGCTTGTACTTAATGGATCAATATGTCATGAACTTACTCCTATGAGGACTTATGTTTCTTTGCTACTCCCTCCGTTCCACAATATAAGATGTTTTAGTCTTTTTTCACATTCACATGCACACACATGGTATCTAGACACGTTTAAGTGCATGTGTACATTCCTTTTAGTATGAATCTAGACATGCTTGTGTAGCACCTAAAACATCTTACATTGTGGAACGGAGGGAGTATATGTTCTATTTTGGATTTATGTTTCTTTGCTAAACTACGAATGGTGATGATTGCATTACCAAAAACCAACTACTTATACCAAATGGAAACCCTATGAGTAACTGGGACTCTGCATGTTTTTAGGGGAATTTGTCAGAAGTTTACTGATAATGGGTTGATTTGTAGATACGTAAGCATTATTTGTGGTGGTAGAAAACTGGAGATGTCTTAGAGTTGAAAGAAAGGTATCATACTATAAGGCAGGTGGAGCGCGTTGTATTAAATATCTAAATATGCATGAACCCAAGTTGACTCCGATTGGAAGCTTTTCATGAGAATGTATCAAGATTTGGGTAGTTCATTCCCATAGGTGAATGACAAGTTATTTATACGCATCTCAGTTGGGTGCTAAGATTCTTACTAGTAAGAGGTGAAGCTGTCATTTTGGGAAGCAAATGGTTAGGACGACTTGCTGAGTTGCTCCCTGTTTAACCTCTATTTTAGGCGATTTGGCTGTTTAGCTTTGCTAGTTTTCACATTATAGTAGTTGTAGTCAAGCACATCCTGTATTTCAAGTTCAAGCCAGGCCCAGTAGAGTTGGTCTAATATTTATTTTTTGTCAAATGGTGGCCAACACTTTTCCCTCTTTCTATAAGCTTGCTACATCCATCTGTTACATGTATGGTTGGAAGTTAGTAGGGCCAACCAAAAACAAATTGTTGGACGAGCTTCTAATGTTTTCCTAGCAGATCTCCTAAAATCACAAGCATCATTGTTTCATCTTATAAATGAAGGGGCTCCCCCATTGGTGATATGCTCAAATCACATGCTTATGGGTTTTGCTCCTGTAAACATCAACATGCCAAAAAGCTATGCATACTTTCTCCTACCCTCTTCCATATGTTATGTGGCACCATTAGTCACATCGGTGGTCTCTCTACCCTTTAGTTTAGATCTGTCTCCACAACTGAGTAAAAGAAGTTAGTTTCATGGTAGGTCACAGTATTTTGTTTGCTGAATATGCTACTATGTAGGTTGCTAGTTACATGTTAGATTCATTGAATGCGTTGTTGGACAGGATGCTGTCTTCGTAAGGGACACAAAAATAGTACTCCCTCCGTCCCAAAATAACTGTCTCAAGTTTGCCCAAAAGTGGATGTATCTAGACATGGAATGTCTAGATACATCCACTTTTGGGCAAACTTGAGACAGTTATTTTGGGACGGAGGGAGTATAAATTCTTTCTGATACTTACTATGGTAATATGTGCATAAATAACAGAGTTACAATGCCGGATAGAACTAATTGTAGATAATCTGTTCTTCGTATTATCTGATCCAATAGTCTTCTGCTTCTCTGTCTGCTCATGAACTTGTTTATTTTCAAGTGTTCTTAGATGAAAGTTTATTCTCAAGTGTCATGCCAGAGCCTGCAACTTCGGTTGTATTTTATCACATCACTTGCTACTATCCATTGCTTGTCATTTCCGTCTTTCATTTCTCCATGTGCTTTGTCCTCAATGGCCACCCACTACCGTTGCGAGTGTATTATCTGATCCAATAGTCTTCTGCTTCTCCGTCTGCTCATGAACTTGTTTATTTTCAAGTGTTGTCAGATGAAAGTTTATTTTTAAGTGTCATGCAAGAGCCTGCAACTTTGGTTGTATTCATCACATCACTTGCTACTATCCATTGCTTGTCATTTCCATCTTTCATTTCTCCATGTGCTTTGGCCTCAATGGCCACCCACTACCGTTGCGAGTTCAGCCTAAATTTGGCGGAATGAGTACTTGAGTAGGCTTTTGAATTGTGAGTAGTTTGGTGCATTTCTTTTCAACTGTTTTAGTGATTTGTGGATACATCTCTGCATGTGTAGCAGATTATATAAGTGATGATTTGGAGGTAGTCTATGTTGTTGAATGTGGTGTTTCCTCCGACACCGCAAATTATCCTGATCTAGCAAAAACGACAGGATGTTCTAGCTGGACATCTTGTAGCTCTTTATTGTCAGATGTTCTGTAAAAACACATGTATCTTGTGTTAGTTCATGTTTATAGTTCTGTTGTTGTAGTCCACTGTCTTTTGTGTCCCATGTGGCATCTGAAAACACTCTTTTTTCTCAGGTGAGGGAGAAGCTGGTCAGAAGTTGGCTTCCTGTCCTAAACGTATGCAGAGATGCTCAACCCATGCACGGCGGATATAAGTCAACCAACTGCCAAGAGCTGGAGGAGACATTTCTTCAGATCATCTCAACTTTGCCTGTCCAGGACGCTCAGGAGCTGCTGCAACATTGCCTCGGGTTCTCCACTCGCAGCGTGGATGACTGCCCGCATTTGGTCGCTGCCTTCAAGACATGGTTCAGGCGTGCTGCCAGGCCTACGCAAGGTCCACAAGGCGGGGAAGACTGAGAGCTGGAACTGCTGTAGAAGTTTCCAAACACCGTAACTTCATTGTACATTGGAACCTGTAATTATCTGTAGGCCTCTCTGAATACTCTTGATTTTATTAACCCCTTTTGTAAATATTTGACAATGCATTAAGCTATCCATCACCGTGTAAGACAACTAACACTGGTTTGTACATATTAGTCCTATGCTCTCCTACTTTTTCGAAAAAAACAGAGATATCAGGGGTGTAAATTAATTCTCCCGGTTTAGATTAAGAATTCCCTATTGCTTCTTTATTACGAGCAGGTGGTGCTTTGCTCAATTGGTTGGTATACAAGGCAACTGAACCGTATACATAGTATATATTCCATCTTATAAGAATCTGTGACTTGATAGCCTTGAGGGATTTGATTCAAACATCACCCACCAGGCTGCAATACCTAACGTTTAAAGCGACATGTCCTCGACTCCTCGATATATGGGACATGTCCATATTGTCTGTCAGTATACAGTATGTGTGTGTTTATAACACAAACGATGTGTGCTGATGAAAAATCGGTATTATATGTACAGATGCAGGGCAGGATAGAATGTCAAGGAATTTTTTGGGAATGGTAGGCATTGGGAAAAACCTAGTTGGTGTGAAGTGTCCGAATGGAGTTGCATTGCGGAAAGACGTCATTGGTTAAACCGTCTACTAGAACATTGTAGTTTGGGCCTATTTAGTGAACGACGATCTTGGTGGTCGTTCAGAGGACTGTGACTCACCATCTCATTTCCAGTTGCGAGGCTCCTTTGCCGGCGAGTCGCGCCTCTCTTTGCCCCAACTAGTGCCGTCGCGTCGGACTTGTTTGTGCTGGCATCAAGTAACTCTACTAGGAGAGATGTTCGTCAAGTGCAACGATGCGGTGACTTGGTTCAGAGATGATCACGGGAAAAAGATAAACTGTACTTGGTTCAACTCGCATGCCGCTTGGCTCATTGCACCTCCCTGCCATCTTCGTTGCTAAGTGTATGTACCAGGCCAAGCTTCACAGGGTAGTACATCCAGGACAAAAGAATCGATAAAAGGAGCCTTGCTCCCATTTTCACTAATAACTTATCTAGTAATTTATGGATCTCCTTTTCACTAAAAGAATATCCAAAATCTATTTCTCGTGAGTCGATGCATACATGGTACATTTTTTTACTTAAGGTTACTCTACGAACTAGCTCAGTAGAATGTTCGATCAAACAAGACCCCTTGTGCATTGACGTCCTTGTTTGGTTTTGTTGCCCACAAAAAAATAATGAACCAGTGATATATTTTGATTTTTATAAAACAACTCCATTATGATTGAACTATGTGTGAGGCATGTAGAGCCTAAAATGTGTGAAGCATAATTTGCATCTTGAAACTCCCTCATAAGAGCCATAGGTTCAAAATTTTATAACCTCTTCGTGTTTTGTGCTAGCTGTTTGTGATTTACTTCAGTCACATTTTATATAGGAATGGCCCTGTTATGGAGTATTATGTTGAGGTGCCGTCTAGCACATGACAGAACAAAGAGAACTATTTGGATGTATATTTACCTTGTGCTTTATTTACATTAGCTGCTTTTACTTAATGAATCAATATGTTGTGAACAGATTTGGATAACAAGTTGAAGTTGTTGCTATGTGTTCTATTTTTTCGCAGATGGTAAACCATAAAACAACAATTGCCACCAAATTTACGAGTGGCATTTATGGCAGTAATGTTCCGAATGTTTACTAAAAATCTGAACCTCTCATATGATTGTTGTGTATATCACTCTAGACATTTAGGGCAGCTATACCATAAAACTAAAGGCTGGAGACTCGCATGTGATGAATGATCGCACGGTAGCGTAGTAGTTGCACACATTATACCAATAATTGCTCATCTTAAATAAAAGAGCAGATAAGCATGAAAGCTCAAATGGTATTGCAATACATACGTACCCCATTTACCAATATATAATACCATGCTCATCGTGTTACTGCATCTATTCGTTGCATAGTTTTGCCACAGTATGTTTGACACTGTCTATACAAGTTTTCTATGTATTGGAACGAGGGGCGTCAGGAACTTTGATATCCCCTACATAGATCCCCACCTTAGATGGATATTAAAACACTGGCCAGTATAGGCACATTCAAGAAGCAAGGTGAAGCAGTGAAGCGGTGCGTCTATTACAGACGACGCTATGGGACGCAACCTTGTAGGACAATGAAACTTCTGAGGTTGTTGACGGTATGGTACGCCCCTCCACGGCTCCACCTCCAGATCAGGGTTTGAGAGAGACATGTCATCATCAGAACACGTGCGGCGAATCCTTTCAGAAGTATTTGTCTAGAAGTTGTGTATTTGTTTGTTTCTGTCATTTGTGTTAGGTTGGTGGAGTTCTGTCGTGAGGTAGATGTTCTCGAGTTTAGCTTTGTTTTTTATCTGACAGTTTTAAATAATAAATAATAATTTGTTGTGGACATCAACCGATGCACATGGCAAAGTTTTTCCTTCTTTTTCGAAAAAACAAATATATGAGGGGCACAAATTAATTCTCTTAGGGTTGGATTATAGATTCCCTATTGCGGACACGGCGATTCGGGTAGTAGGAGCAGATGCTCCCATTAAGGAAAAAAAATTAGTTTTTTTTAAATGTCAAAAAAATTCAGCAAAAAATTTCAGGTGTTCATCTTGACAATGTCTGTCCACGTAAAAAAAAATCGCTATGAAAAGACATTTTTTGTGACTTGTGTAAAAATGAAAAATTTTGTTGCTAAAAGACAAATTTTGAAAAGACATGTTTTTGTCTTTTTTATACAGGCCACACAAAAATGTCTTCCTGTCTGAAATTTTTTGTGCCAGTCTAAAATGTTTGTAGGTACACCCACAATTTTTTTCGAAATTTTTTAACATTTTGAAATGTGTTTTCAAAAAGTGGGAGCATCTGCCCCTACTACCCGTTATGAATATCCGCCCTATTGCTTCTTTTTCACGAGCAAGTGGTGCTTTGTTCAACTAGCTAGGTTGGTGTACAAGGAAGTGAGCCGTATACATAGTATCTATTCCATCTTATAAGAATCTGTACTTTTATAAACTTTAAGAGATTTGATTCAAACATCACCCACCAGCCTACGACCCCTAACACAGTCACTAAGGTACAGAGAGACATGTCCTTGTATCGATCCCACCATATATACCGGACACGTCCATGTTGTCTAGTAGTATCACTATATACACATCCACACTTGAGGTTGTGTGTTTCTAACACAATCGTTGTGTGCTGATGAAAAATTGGTAGAATACGTACAGAGATAACAATTACTCTTAGACGACGTGTACCGAGATGAATGTGTGGATCAGATATATGATAGAATGTCAATGAATTTTATGGGAATTGTAGGCATTGGGAAAAGCTAGTTGGTGTGAAAGTGTGTGAGTGTAGTCAGTCTAAGATAAAATGTTATTGGTTAAACCGTCTACTAGAACATTGTATTCTGGGCCTCTTCAGAGAACGGAGAGGAAGCGCGCCCGATGACGTGGCTCACCTCCTCATTCCCAGTCGTTCTGCTACCTTCCAGCGAGTCGCACCTCTCCTTACCCCCTACGGCCAGTTGCGTCGCGTTGGACTCGTTTGCATGGCAAGGACGTGGTGGGGCGTCAGATAGTTTCGATGTAAGGACTAGACCTTGCCTTGCACTGGTCTACGTTGGCCATCGTCCTAGAATCAGACTGTAGTGTGGTTGTGGCGCTGTTGATCGGTGGCGGCGTCCTGATGATCGGCCAGGACTTCCTCGAGCAGGTGCGAACTGCTCGGCTGCGCTCTCCTTGTTGAAGTCATGTTTAATCTGGTGTTATGGTCGGGATGTGATATGGTTTTGTCTTAACTGTTTGATTTTGTGGATGCATGTAAATGGTCTGTGGTTTCTAGATTGTTGTATCGATGGAGGTTAAATTTAGTGTATGATGTATCCGATCTGACTCTGGTGTACATCGCTCGACTTTGATAGTAACCGATGAATGTGTTCTCTAGATCTGGCTTGAAATTTCGCAACTGCAATGAGCCAGTTATGCTTTTGTATATGAAAAGTTGAGATCCACAATTTGTCAAACATTGGAAGTCTTTGTTGCATGTTCAGAACCAGCTTGTCCTTGTATACTACTCCCTCCATTCCAATTTAATTGTCATGTCTAGATAAATCCACATTTGGTGGATAGCAAGTCAATTAAATTGGAATAGAGGGAGTAGTAGGTTGTGGAGCGGATATTCACAACGGGTAGTAGGTGCAGATGCACCTAGCTACTACCCAAAAAACATTTTTCAAAATGTCAAAAAATTCAAAATAAAAATTTCGCATGTAGTTCAAGACGTATTATGTTAGCACGAAAAGTTACGGGAAGAAAAAATATTTTTTGCAACCTGTGCAAAAAAGACAAATTCGGACGCACGAAAATGTCTTTATACGCGGCAGATTTTTGTCTTTTTCGTACAGCTCACACAAAATATTTTTTCACCATGCCATTTTTTGTGCTAACACATAATATTCTAATGTACATCCGGATTTTTTCTGGAATTTTTTGACATTTTGAAAAAAACTAAAAAAAAATTACATAATGGGTGCATCTAGACCCTAGAGCCAAATCGCCGCCTCCGCTGTGTAGGGTTAAATTTGTGTTATTCCCAGTTTTAGATGGCCAAAGGTCCAGATACGTGAATTAAATGATTTGCATGGTGGATATTTGCGCCTGTGTCACACCATGCGGAACCCAAAGGAAAATTATTTATGGGGGGAGACAACATTTGTAAAGTTTTACTCACTCAGAGCATCTTGAACTCCGGTGGTTCGAAAATGTGTCCGCTTTGAAGTGTTGGACACATGTCCAGCACAATGGGGCGGGCCTGCTAGCGATGTTCCAGATAGTTTTTTAATCGAGAACTCGTAAATTTATGCAAACGACTACTCGATTTTATTGGAACGTAAAGACATTAAAACTAAATTTAAACTTAAATTAGAACCGAATCTAGGAGCCGGGAGAGGATCCGCTGAGTATAGCCTCGCCATCGCCCCTGCGGCGACGACGTGAGAGTGGTCAGCCTCGTCGTAGTTCGCCGCTGGGGAGACGAATTGAGAGGGCCAGCGTCGTCGTTCGCCGGTGGGTCGACGAAGGAGGGGCTTAGGTCTCAGGATTTAAAACCAACACATAGTAAGGACGGAAGCAAAAGGATAATAAACAAGTAATAAGCACATAAAAATATATGTATTACAAGAAGAGGATATGTTGTGTTGTATCTTAAATATGATAGTATGCAGGCCGGCACAGTTGAGAAGAACCACTTGGAAGCAGACAAAGTAGTATAATCACCTAACTAACGGAAGGACATGGGCTTCAGATCTTCAACATGAGATGGTCCGGAACTTCCTCTAAACAGCTTGTCCGCAGCATTGCTGGAGAGCGCCAAATGATATTGCATGCAGGTGCGTTGCGATTCTGAGAGCTCCGTGAGTTTAACAGTCTTATTGTGCAAATCTACACGGAGCATACAGCGTGGCTTGGTTGGAAAGCAGCAGTCCCTGCCCGGATTAAGCTACCCAGCGCAAAGTAGATGGCACTGTCTTCATGTCTACCAAGGAAAGGGTACATCGATGCCATATCCGATGGCACGAAGTCCCCTTTGAACTTCACCCCATCCCACAGGCTCGCTAGCTTGAGCTCGTGTTCCACAGCCCAACTCAAATCTTCCATCAGCCTCCAGACCGTCACCTTGCAGTCCCCAGGAGCAACGTGCTCGAGGTAGCCGTCGATGGAGACAAATTTGATCGAGTCCCCAACGGGTCCCATGGCTCGGAAGCCTCTCGCCTGTGGTATACCTTCTCTGCAACCTAAATGCTTCTTACACCCGACAGGCAGGTCAAAGGAGCGGATGTCCACGCAATCAATGTCATCGGAGAGTACATCGCTGCAGTCACAGTACAGGACGCCCCACAGAAGATCCGCCCAGTAACCACGACCACGGGACGAGAACACTTCGCCGGCGTCGAACTGGCTTTTATCAGTGCGAACATGCTCGGGTAAGTTAGCCTTTTTCGTCGTCTCCCACGGCGAGGTGGACATCGAAGGGATAAACTTCAATACAGGACCATCCGATCAGAATCAGGTTCTTGTCGATTGTATGGATACCAGAGTAGTGCTGGTCGCCACCTCGCAGGGTCAGAAAGGACAGATCGGTTGCGCCGGCGAGCTCTGCTCCTACCTCCAGGCCCTGCACCACCGAATCGGCGTCGTCGCCCGCGCTGAACCCGTACCCCAGCTTGGCCCCAGAGGTGAGTACACGCCCCTGAATATTCGCTGTATCGTCGCCGGGCCGGTAGGGATGGACGCCGCTGTCCAATAAAAGGAGGCAAGACGAGGGAGGTGCCATGGCTGATGTTGTTCCGCGGATCTCCTCTAGTTTGAAGATACAACTAGGTAAGATGGTGCGGCGACACGCCGCGCCCGTGTAGTTTTAACTGCGTTATTGCGTGGCTTTCATACCGATAAAGTTATGTTTCTCCTCTCTTGGAAAATATGTTGCCGCGCCATGTGGATTGATAATGTCAACTTGGCGACGGGTTGGTTTGTAAGTCTATGTGGATGGTGTAATCTACAACGAAATGTAAGACTGCGTTTGAAAAGAGGTTGTATGAAAGAGAGTCTTACCATCTTCATATGAAGTAAATCACAAATAAAAGGTTATTGAACTGAAACTTGCTGATCTCAAAGAAAACATACTTAACTGTGTCTAAATAATGTTTACAAATTAATCAGCAAACTTTTTTTATAGTTAGTAATACACTATTTAATTTGAGAAAACATGTTACACTTGAATCATCCTCTTCTGTCTTGTAAACGTAATAGTTGCGACTCACCATTTGACATATGACATCGTCGAGGAAACTGGCATTATGAACACTTTATTACTAATATCATTTTATTCTTCTTCCTTGGCCTTCGGTTTCAGCTCGTCTAGCTCATAAGCGGCAACTGTCTAAGGGTGTTGGCTCCATTCTGTGTGAGGCAATACAACAGGCAGCTAGGGACATAAGAATAATCATACAATTGGAAAGTATCGTAAGATAATTACATACAATATCAAATAATTAATTAATTGAGAAACTGTATTCTTCTATACCCTTGCATAAGTGTGCAAAATATAATATGTGAGTACAAAATGCGTTGATGAAAAGAAGCATAGAAGCATCAACGGCTGGACTGCATTGTGAGTACGCCAGGTGAATTTTATTCCACAACTAAGATTGCACGTATGCAATTGAGAACCAAAACCAACTACGTACTACTAACAAACTAACTAAATGGAAAACTAACTAAATGGTATATATTTATATAAGCCACCTGGATCAATATGTCATATAATTGGGTGACATACAGCTAGCTTGGTGTGTCAACCTAGCTCATGGTCAATATAATGCCCGGGGAATCCTTCAGGACCAGGTAGAGTGGTAAGAGATAGCAAGAATGTAAGAGTAGAGAAGTGACAGAAATGTGACTGGAAAAAAATTCGAGGTTGACCTAAAGCTCAAATTTCTTGCAGTTTTATAAGCATAGAACTTGCCCTATAAGTCGACGAACAGAATAAGTATATTGTTATAGCACCACATACTAAAAACCGTAACCTTATCTCCTAAAACATTCATATCAGATTATAGCCGGTATGGAGATGACATGGCGTTACTAACTTGTAGTTCACCACTCTCATCATCTACCGTTCAGCACGCACCGCCTATGGTTCAACACTTTGGTTATCTCTTATTGGGAATTTCTAATTATATAGTTTCTTTGTGAACAAACTTCAAATTGGTTGCAAGATTGCAACACATGTCTAGATCCTAGCTCTTTGACTAACTGTTTGCTTCCACAACTGGCTGCCATTTCTTTTTACTGCATAAGTTTGTCATTCCGAGATTTTTAAGTAGAGGAGACATTAAAAATTGTCACATGATGACCAATTTTAAGAAGTTAAAATATAACAGAACAGAGAAAAAGATGACCTTTAAAATCTTCAGGTCCACTAAGTCTCAGAGTACTACATGTGAAGGTCATTGGCATACCTCATGTGTATCGTCACCCTAATATCTTTAACAGGTTCAACGTTATAAACTTGAATGGTAAAAAATCTTTGCATCAGGTTCACAATTTAATCATCTTTATTCATTGTTATATTATTGCAGTAAAAAGCATTTGACTACAGAAGCTCAGTGGCAGCAGAACATACGACAAACATTTCGAAGCAGACCTACTACTAACCTCTTCAATGTTTCTGATAATTGCTGAGCAATTGAACACCAATTTTGATGACTTTTCGGTGGATGTGATAGCACAAGTATACTGACATCGAGATAAATGATATATATGTATATGCCAAATAGGAAAAGTATACAACGATAACTCTGGAACAGGAATATGTTAAGCCTAAAACTGAAGCTATCATTTTCCTAACAAATGAATATAAACTTACAGTACAGAACACACTATTTCGAATTGAGCTGGCAAAAAAATGCATCACACAGATATTAACACCCTAGTTGACCATTCCAAAGGAAGACACATAGACTGCATGTAATCCAAGAAAATTGATTTAGTCTCCCTACTGATACCTGTTCTCACAAAAAAAGAATCCCAAAATTGTCGTTCATTCCATGTATCATGCGTCAGGTGCTTGGAATCTGTTAGAAGGATCACAAACATGACTGGATACATCACATATTTGGATTCTACAGCAAATTTAAAATGATGATACGGATTTGAGTACTTCTTAGAGCTTGGCCAATGCACAAATAAGAGAAATAGTAGCCGCCGCGATAGTGTGGTAGTGCAAGGTGAAGAAAAGAATAAATGCTTGTGCTGTGGTTGGCTGAAGTAGGCTGAAAAATAACCTTGATGGTATGCATGTTATTCCCAGCTGAAAAAATATATTTCTAATAGCGTTTCTTATCTCATTACAGAATACGTCAGCTAAACTGACATTATTTCCTTTCATACAAATGTAGATATTGCTACACATGATTAAAAAGATGAGATAATTTATGAGTAGAGCCTCTTGGACAGCTGAAAGAGACAAAGACAAAGGTACAAATACACCGGTCCATAACTATGATTGGGTAGTATCAATACTCAAAGATAGAGCCAGTTGTGACATTATGACGATGCAAAAAATAATGAATGGTGCCGACGAAGTTGTAGTACAGAAAATACAGATTACAGAAGCAAAAAAGATAAGGGTGCTCACGAAGTTTTAGTACAGAAATATATATTACAGAAGGAACTATACAATATTGTGACAATTTCAAGTGGTTTATGCAGATGCAGAAGGTAGTGAGCAGGGTCATTCGTTATGTGCTGATTTCCAGAGAAGTACCTCATGGTCGACATCAATAAAGTCCATCTCCAGTTGCGTGCAATTTGCACAACAACTTCTCACTGAACTTCTCACTGATAGCCTCAGCGCGATACATCGTTGGCCAATGAGATCCCATGTCTGTTCCTTTGACCTGCATGCGAGTATGACTTCTTAGTATAGAGAAGCACACATGTATACAACAACAGTAAAAGGTGAACAATGCAATTCAGAGGACTATTTTGACCTCTTACGAACATAAGAATATGTAATGTTGAGTACAAAAAGAAGAAAAGCATGATAGATAAGGAAACACAAAGTAAAGGACGAAAAATATACACAAATTGATTAATGATAAGTTACGTCACTGATCCAGCCATCCTTAGACCTATCGAATCTGCATCGCGGCCTGTGACCTGAGAGAAAAGAGATGTTAGGATAACTGCAAGAAGAGCGAACTCGTTGTAAACATGCATCAACAAATCGATCTCTGCAGACCCACTCGCACTGCCAACCGCAGGACTATGATGAGGCATCAGCTGGCACAATCCTTCCGTCCCTTCTTCACTTTCACCTCAAAATTGGTCTGACACACGGAAGGTCATCTCAAATTTCAACTTTGGATAAGAACTATAAGTGGAACTTCTATAGATATGTATGCTAATACATAATAACAGAACATGTGCTTGTTACCTTAGTTGTTTATGGTAGCCAGTAAATACGGCGTTAATACTAAGCATCGTCATGTTCACCACAAGTTGGCTTTGTTTCTTCTACAGGTTAGTCATTTTACCACAGGTTAGGTGTTTTGCTACCCTCCAGCGTAAATTGCTAAACACCCAAACTCACAAACACAGGAAAACAAATATTTTAAGCAGACTGAAACAAATAGTTCAAACTATGTTCATGACGCGCAGATTGAGCACTGCCAGGTTCAGGCTACCTCTTGCTTTAAATGACAACCGAAACACATAACTATATGTAATACTCATGCCAAAGAAAAAAAAGGAAGAAGCTCTGAACATATTGGATAAGAGCACTGCATTTAAGCCAGGCGTGTTTCATGATTAGTAAAGCAATGAAATTACCAGGCCAAGGAAACATATTTTTGAGGTGAACACATCAAATATGCAGGTGTGCAGCAACATGCACCACATGCCATAATCCATTTTATGTATGAAGTCACAAATACATTTATCAAAGTGCCTTAGATTCTCTTTAAAGCTAATGTCATCTTTCACATGGTTAATGATTACTAAAGCAGCTAATAATTGACATCAAATATGCAGGGTGCAACAACACATATTATATGCCATATTCCATTATATCTCTGAAGTCACAAATACATTTATGAAAATGCATTAAATTCTCTATAAAACTGGTGTCATTACTCACCGATCTAACCGTAGCCCATGCTGAAAAGTTCAACAATATTTTATCCAGACGCCACAACAAAAAGTAGCCTGAATCCCCTGTTTTTGACGATTCCAGATTAGAAATATAGAGTCCAGTAAAACCTTTTTCGCGATAGCCAGTTTTCACCTAACAGGGGAAAAATTGGTGAAGTACTTGTCAGATACACGAAGAAAAAAGGAACAGACTGACTATAACACACATTTATTGGACGACTGCAATTATGAATTTAATACACTCAATGTACTGATATTTGTCATAAAGTTATTCCTAGTAAACAATACATAAGTTACTGTGTTGTAAACTGCAAAGGCCCATCAGCATATTGCATATAGAGGTAGTCGGTTCATGAATTCTCATCCTGGCTCTTTAGTAGTGTGACCCTACAACAAAATTTATAAAGATTGTAGCGAGATCCAATTTTCGGTATTTCCCCCCATAACAGAAAGACCAACAATGCAGAGTTGCTCCATAAAATTATGTACATAAGGTTCCCCTGCATCCATATGAAATGACAGGTAAACATCATTTAACCTCACAAATTCATGCTCCAAAGTAAGTAACCTTACACTTTTATCTCGAAGCTATCTCCAATATTTAGATGCTAATATCGAGAAATCATGTCGCATCCCAATCAGAAGAAGGCCGTATCCATGGCATGCGTCATCTAAATCGGCTGGGTCGGCATCAGATTCTTCCCCTGTCGCTGTTACAGCCAAGCACATGAAGAAATGAAAGATGTTGTCCGCACATCAGTAGGGACAGCTCGTGGGAGAAAATATGATATGGGAAGGAGAAAGAAGTGAAGATGCGTGAGTTCATGGATTACCTTATCCCTGCAGGATGTGGATGAGAAGCTTGGGATCGAGCCTGGCGCCATCGTCTTCCACTGAAGATCAGGCGGCTGTTGTGACAACGACGCATATCTGCGAGCGGCGTGGTGGGGCCAGGAATGGCTTAGGGAGGATGATGGCTGCCAGCGAGTAGTCCGCCGCCTCGACGGCGGCGCCATCTCCGGCTCCCGTCGAAACACCATCGGCGCCCTGCGCGAGCGTCCGCACCTGCACATCACCATCTCCCATCTCGTCAGGACCTTAACCTGCAACCCAGATGTCGCCCCAGAGTAGAAGGCACACGAATTTGCTATATTTGGGACGGCGAGGACTGGGGCAGTGCTCCGTACTCGGCGCCAGCGGTGAGTACCCGATGCTCTGCCGCCACGGCGCGGCTCGGTCGCCGGCCGCATGGACTCCGCGAGGTCCTCTAGAAGGTCTCCTTGCAGCGCCACAACCACCCGCCGCCACCGCCGCCATGGACGCCCCAATCTAGGGTTCGTGATGAGGCAGCGATTGGGTGATTCCACGCCGAGGAATCAGCAGAGAATGAGGAAGAGGGGCCGGGGCGTTGGACGCAACGCGAGGAGGCGACAGAGCGATCAAGCGTGCGGCGCTGAGTCGCCGGCGCAGCGGCGACGGAGAAAGGCGTCATAAGTTACAAAATGTTGGAGGTTTTTTTCTTTTTTCCTTGTCATAAGTATTTTTCACTCGAATTATTTGGAATTGTTTTGGATTATTTTTTTGCAAACAAATGGATTTTTTTTTCCAAATTTTTTGTTACAAAAAAAAAAACTGACATATGGGCCCCTGTGACGTCACGCTGACGTCACAGGGGTTGGATCTGGCCGCTCCGCCCGTGGCGGCGTTGAGCTCGTCGGCGACGGTCCGGCGGGCTCCGGGACGCGCGCGTCCGCGTGGTCGACGCGCAACGAAGCGGGGAGGCTGGGGACGGTGGCGCCGCCCCGTTTTGGTCACCATCGCGACGCCGGAGACGTGCGGGACGCGGCGGAGATGGCCGTGCACGGCGGCGGCGATTTCTGCGAGCTGGTGGCCTCCCGGGAAGCGGCGCATGGCGAGGAGGTGGCAGCGACGACGGCGCAGCTCGCCGTAGTCGTCGATCTTGCCGGGGTGCAGTGGTGGCTCTAGGTTAATAGTGCCAGAAACAATGCTTGTACGTCACACGTCAGTTGGGAACCCCAAGAGGAAGGTATGATGAGTGCAGCAGTAAGTTTTCCCTCAGTATGAAACCAAGGTTTAATCGGACCAGTAGGAAAACGAGGTTTGCTTCGAAGGTGTTGGTGGAGGAGTGTAGTGCGGCGCAACACCAGGGATTCCGGTGCCAACGTGGAACCTGCACAACACAATCAAACTACTTTGCCCCAACTTAACAGTGAGGTTGTCAATCTCACCGGCTTGCTGAAAACAAAGAGTTAAACGTATCGAATGGAAAATGATGTTTGTTTGCATAAAACAGTAGAGAACAATGATTGCAGTAGATTGTATTTCAGATGTAAAGAATGGACCGGGGTCCACAGTTCACTAGTGGTGTCTCTCCAATAAGATAACTAACATGCTGGGTAAACAAATTACAGCTGGGCAATTGACAATTGATAAGTGCATATAACATGCATGTGTGAGCTGTGATGTCTACTATGAGATTCATTTGGGCATTACGACAAAATACATAGACCGCTATCCAGCATGCATCTATGCCTAAATAGTCCACTTTCAGGTTAACATCCGTACCCTTCCAGTATTAAGTTGCAAGCAACAGACAATTGCATTAAGTAATGTGCGTAATGTAAACAATACATTCATCCTTAAATAAAGCATTGCTGTTTTACCCCTAGTGACAACAACACATCTACAACCTTAGAACTTGCTGTCACTATCTCAGGTTAAATAGAGGTTGAACCCAACTATCATGCATAAATACCCCCTCTTGGAGTTATAAGTATTCACGTGGCCAAGGCTTCAACAAGTAACGGAGAGCATGCAAGATCACAAATGACATAGACATGATAATATAATATTCAGCTCCACATAGGTATCAATATAAGTCAGATTCCAGCAAGCACAACATGTAGCATTACAATCAGATGATCTTGATCATGATAGGCAGCTCACAAGATCTAAACATGATGGCACAAGTGGAGAAGACAACCATCTAGCTATGCTATGGACCCATAGTCCAAGGATGAACTACTCACGCATCACTCCGGAGGGGGCCATGGCGATGTAGAGCCCTCCGGTGATGATTCCCCTCTCCGGCAGGGTGCCGGGAAGAGCTTCAGAAACCCCCGAGTTAGGGTTGACGACGG